>CM044320.1:74800000-75160000 GCA_024291935.2 Okapia johnstoni
AGCAAGGGTGCCCAGGGGTGAATTAACTGAGGGGGAAAAAAGTCTTCCATACTAAAACTAGAAACAAAATGAAGAAAACGTCTGTTGCAGAACCCAGTGTGCTTACAGTGGAATTGCCTTATATCCGTGTTTAACTTATTGAAGTTCAACCACATGCAATAAAGGAAACCACATAGATAAAGGAAAAGAGGGAGAAACAACTTACGTAGGTATAGCTGATTTTTCACGCTATTCCAGGTCAACAAACCATGCTCTGTAGTGAGACCAAGAAGGGCAACAGGAGTCTGGCTTTTCCTGAGCTTACAAGTGTCTCTCACTGTGGGTGCATCTGTGTTAGTGGTTCAGTCGTGTCTGACTCTTTGTGATCCCATGGACCAGAGCCTGCCAGGCTCCTCTGTCCATGGAATTCTTCAAGCAAGAATACTGGAGTGGGTTTCCATTCCTTTCTCCAGGGGATCTTCCCGACCCAGGCATCAAACCCAGGTCTCCTTCGTTGCAAGCAGATTCGAAATGAAGAAATGAAGTCAGTGTGCATCTGACTGCACAGAATATGAATCTAGGGTTTCAGTTCAGTCACTCAGTCGTGTCCGACTCTTTGCGACCCCATGAATCACAGCACATCAGGCCTCCCTGTCTATCACCAACTCCCGGAGCCTACCCAAACTCATGTCCATCGATTCAGTGATGCCATCCAACCATCTCATCCTCTGTCGTCCCCTTCTCCTCCTGCCCCCAATCCTTCCCAGCATTAGGGTCCTTTCCAATGAGTCAACTCTTCACATGAGGTGGCCAAAATATTGGAGTTTCAGTTTCAACATAAGTCCTTCCAATGAATACCCAGGACTGATCTCCTTTAGGATGGACTGGTTGGATCTCCTTGCAGTCCAAGGAACTCTCAAGAGTCTTCTCCAACACCACAGTTCAAAACCATCAATTCTTCGGCGCTCAGCTTTCTTCACAGTCCAACTCTCACAGCCATGCATGACTACTGGAAAAACCCTAGCCTTGACTAGACGGACTTTTGTTGGCAAAGAAATGTCTCTGCTTTTTAATATGTTATCTAGGTTGGTCATAACTTTCCTTCCAAGGAGTAAGCGTCTTTTAATTTTATGGCTAAAATCACGATCTGCAGTGATTTTGGAGCCCAAAAAAATAAAGTCTGACACTGTTTCCACTGTTTCCCCATCTATTTGCCATGAACTGATGGGACCAGATGTCATGATCTTAGTTTTCTGAATGTTGAGCTTTAAGCCAACTTTTTCACTCTCCTCTTTCACTTTCATCAAGAGGCTTTTTAGTTCCTCTTCACTTTCTGCCATAAGGGTGGTGTCATCTGCCTGTCTGAGGTTATTGATATTTCTCCTGGCCATTTTGATTCCAGCTTGTGCTTCTTCCAGCCCAGCATTTCTCATGATTTACTCTGAATATAAGTTAAATAAGCAGGGTGACAATATACAGCCTTGACGTACTCCTTTTCCTATTTGGAACCAGTCTGTTGTTTCATGTCCAGTTATAACTGTTGCTTCCTGACCTGCATACAGGTTTCTCAAGAGGCAGGTCAGGTGGTCTGCTATTCCCATCTCTTTCAGAATTTTCCACAGTTTATTGTGATCCACACAGCCAAAGGCTTTGGCATAGTCAATAAAGCAGAAATAGATGTTTTTCTGGAACTCGCTTGGTTTTTCAATGATCCAGTGGATGTTGGCAATTTGACCTCTGGTTCCTATGCCTTTTCTAAAACCAGCTTGAACATCTGGAAGTTCACGATTCACATATTGTTGAAGCCTGGCTTGGAGAATTTTGAGCATTACTTTACTAGCATGTAAGATGAGTGCAATGGTGCGGTAGTTTGAGCATTCTTTGGTTTAAAGATATGTATTTTTTAAAACAACACAGTTCTTTTATTCAAGCCAACTACTTCACCAGATGCCCAATGCGATGGAGGTCAAGGACATGGAGGAAAAAGGGAAATCCTATTAGTGGATTAAATAAAAGATGTATGTTAGTCTCTGTATTGGGTAGGATGCAGGCATATAAGCAGAACCATCATCTGTGAGACAGAATAAGGAACATAAGCATTAGACCTTATATAATTATGGAAGTTGGTAAAAGGTTTATGGAAAGCTGTTGTCCAGGCATCAGGAAACAGGCCTGAAGTTGATGTAGGTCAGGAAGACTGGCAGTAAGAGGAAAACTGGATGTGAAGTGAGGGAGGGCAAGGATACTCTGGAACATACAAGGGTAAACAGGAACCTGTTATCTATCTCTTACCATCTCTAGACTTGATGAGGCTGGTGATCCATAGAAGCAGGTGGTGCCTTTCACTGTGGATTACTTGGTCCAGGACTAAGGGAAGCTAACGAAGATCTGGGTGAAGTTGAAGGGGCCACAGGCCCAGCTGCAGCGCCACTGCCAACAAGATAAGACGTACATAGCAACAGCAAGCATAATCTGCTATGGCAACCAGGGCCTCAACTCACACTCACAAACATCATGACTGCCATTTCCCATCTGCCTTTCAAATCACATGTAAGACAACCACAATGGCCAACCCTAATTCAGAAGCAGACGTGGAAGGGAATTCTAGCAACAGTAGTTTCAATTTAGCAGAACTGACACACTGGGAAGCTGCTGTCGTCTCCAACACTAAGCTTCTAAGGAATTTCCAAGGATGATGCTGATGAAATGCTTACCTTACCTGCCATCTTTAGACATACCACTTGTTAAGACATAACTCCACTAATCAGAGTGACGAGCACTAACATTATCAGTGGGAAATCTGCCATGCACTTTGGCTACAACATTATGGCTGGGACATGCTTTCCCTCTCTTCTATCATTAAGGCAATTATGGTCCCCCCACTGAGAATACAGCAATGCGTGAACCGTGAACTTCCAGATGTTCAAGCTGGTTTTAGAAAAGGCAGAGGAACCAGAGATCAAATTGCCAACATCCACTGGATCATTGAAAAACCAAGCGAGTTCCAGAAAAACATCTATTTCTGCTTTATTGACTATGCCAAAGCCTTTGACTGTGTGCATCACAATAAACTGTGGAAAATTCCTAAAGAGATGGGAATAGCAGACCACCTGACCTGCCTCTTGAGAAACCTGTATGCAGGTCAGGAAGCAACAGTTAGAACTGGACATGGAACAACAGACTGGTTCCAAATAGGAAAAGGAGTACGTCAAGGCTGTATATTGTCACCCTGCTTATTTAACTTATATTCAGAGTAAATCATGAGAAATGCTGGGCTGGAAGAAGCACAAGCTGGAATCAAGATTGCCGGGAGAAATATCAATAACCTCAGACAGGCAGATGACACCACCCTTATGGCAGAAAGTGAAGAGGAACTAAAAAGCCTCTTAATGAAAGTGAAAGAGGAGAGTGAAAATGTTGGCTTAAAGCTCAACATTCAGAAAAGTAAGATCATGGCATCTGGTTCCATCAGTTCATGGCAAACAGATGGGGAAACAGTGGAAACAGTGGCTGACTTTATTTTTTTGGGCTCCAAAATCACTGCAGATGGTGATTGCAGCCATGAAATTAAAAGATGCTTACTCCTTGGAAGGAAGGTTATGACCAACCTAGATAGCATATTTCAAAGCAGAGACATTACTTTGCCAACAAAGGTCCATCTAGTCAAGGCTATGGTTTTTCCAGTGGTCATGCATGGCTGTGAGAGTTGGACTGTGAAGAAAGCTGAGCACTGAAGGATTGATGCTTTTGAACTGTGGTGTTGGAGAAGATTCTTGAGAGTTCCTTGGACTGCAAGGAGATCCAACCAGTCCATCCTAAAGGAGATCAGTCCTGGGTGTTCATTGGAAGGACTGATGTTGAAGCTGAAATTCCAATACTTTGGCCACCTCATGCGAAGAGTTGACTCATTGGAAAAGACCCTGATGCTGGGAAAGATTGAGGACAGGAGGAGAATGGGACGACAGAGGATGAGATGGCTGGGTAGCATCACTGACTTGATGGACATGAGTTTGGGTAAACTCCGGGAGTTTGTGATGGACGGGGAGGCCCAGCGTGCTGTGATTCATGAGGTCGCAAGGAGTTAGACACGACTGAGCGACTGAACTGAACTGAGAATACAATCGAGTCTACAATATAGTGTTATCATCATTCTTCCCAGAGAGCCTCAGTGTTTGAAAAGTTATTTTTAAATATAAACTTTTTTCCGTATGTGTTGTGATTTTTAAAAAGTAACTTGTAAAGCTCTTATTTGTTGCCATTTATCTGCCAACCTGACATATGTTACACACAAAAAAACTCTTTTTAAGCCTGAGTAACACTAAGAACTCTAACTTTCCTTTTTCTTTTTGTTTCCCAAAGTGTTTTATTGGTAAACCTTGCAATATTCATAACTCTGAGACTTGATACTTTTCTGGAAAACAATTCCATTATGGGAAAAGGTTATGGCACTTTATTCCCCTTAAGCCATGATTTACACAAGTATATGCTCCATCCCAGTAATTTCTAAGAGTGCCCAAGAGCTTAGTGATAACTGAGTTCTGAGTAAAACCATTAGCCTGGATGACCATTAACTAATAACTGCTATTATATGCCCTTTAATTACGTGGTGAATTCATCGAGGTCAGGGCCATGCCTCGTCCATATTTGTATTCAAAGCACCTGGCATGTACTAAGCCCTCAATAAATATTTATCAAAAGGCTGAATGGTTTTTTTGTGGGATTTTAAATGTTTGTCTGTAAAAGCCTGACTCTGGATGAAAGACTGAGATCCAGAACTTCAAATTCTAGGTGAATATAGAAAACATAATTGAGATCAGTGACAAAGAAAGAGAGTTATTCTCAATCTCGTTGCCCTTATTCATTTCCATCAAAAACTGTTTCTTGGTTATATACTATATATCAAGCCTTGCATCAGACTATAGAAAAATCAAAATAAATGAGACAGAGGCCTCACACTCAAGTATTTCACAGTCTCATCTGGCCTAAAGACACAGAGGTAAATAATTAACTGTATACAGAGTGACTGCTTTAAACAGAGATGTGTTGACAAGAAGCGAGCAAATATATTTTCTAATTAAAATCTTAAACTACCCAAAAAAAGGTGGAAGGAGTTCCAGGACTGACTGAGAGGTGCATAAACGGTATGGTTCCATTTTTTACTTCCAAAATTCAAATGCCCAATTTGAGGGCAGGGGGCGTTTACTAGACTCCACACCTCCTTACAGCTCAGGTCCACCCACAGTTTAAGAAAATTAGTGGTTATTAACATACCTGAGCCTGTAAAACCAGAGTAGTCACTTGGATATGGTTTTCCAAACAGAACTCAGGAGGTAGTCATTCATTCCAGTAAAGTGTTTCTCAGATGCACACAGTGGAGTATTGTATAACTACACTGAATCTTTAAGAAGAATCGAGTTTGTGTCTCTTGTTATTCACTTATTTGGCTACTCCCTACAGAACACCTGTCAGGACTGATGGATTCCTGATTTGTTACCAGGCATGAAGCTGGGGACCACTGTGAGTCATGCATCTGAGGCTGTGGTCTAGTATCAGGCTAGGCGCCCATTCAACACCAGGAGAGGTGAGCAAGGGGGCACAGAGTGCTGCTCTAGTGGAACGGCCTCCAGTGGAAATCCAAGTGGTAGAGGAACCCAACTCCCACCTTGTAAGAACTTTCTTTAAACCCTTGCCAGGGGCTTGTGGCTTTGTGGAAAATTGGTTTTCACAGGATTCTATTAAACTAAATATGATTATACTTGAAGAAAAAAATCAAAGGAAAAATTTCCTATTGTTTCAAAGGTGAGTACTATCACTAGACACAGTCATGCATTAAGAAAGAAAGAGAAAATAATTTCCACCTATAAAGAATCTATCATTTTGTTGGTGTTGGCAGGGGAGGAAGTGTGAGAGGAGAGGAAAAAATGCATGACCCACATGGTGGTTGCAAGACTTATTTGCCCCTAGCTCCTACACTCTACCCTCCTCTCCCTCACTCTATGCCCCCTGGAGCCTGCCCTCATGGGCTGTATTAACAGCTTCCTCCCCAGTTGGGTAAAGCCGGTGAAGAACACTGCCAGGGGCTGGAGGATGAGTACACATGAAGATGGGATGTTTATTCCTGCAGGGTGCCATGGCTTGGCTACATCCCTCTGCTGAAGGCCACAGCTTGTGTCCTGCGGTGCCTCTGACCTCCTGGAACCGTCCCCTCCCTAGCCCCTGCAGTCCTAGTGGTGCAACCAGAGGCCTGGGCACTGAGTTCCAATGCATTTCGCTAGCTCCAACTGCAGCTTCAGAAGTAGTCCCTTTACCAAACACATTATCCCACTTGATTGCGTAATCTCTTTCCTGCCCAAGACCCTGACAGATAAATACATTCCTAATGATACCAGCCAGCAGCTCTTTGTAGCTTCCAAATCTTTTTTTTAACCTTTTGAATCCAAGTTCGCCTGGACTCCTGCAGTAGTCTCCTCAGTGATGGCTCACACCCACTAGTGCCCCCTCTCAACCCATTCTCCACCCACAAGACACTCCCTTCTGTTTAAAAACCCATCTTTGGCTTCCCATGGCACTCAGAATAAAATCCAGATATTCTTCAAAGTCTTAGAGACTGACCCACCCTTCTTTGCCAGACTGACCACATCCTTCAAGGAACAGGTTCCTTCCCGCCTCAGGATCTTTTTCCAAATGCTGGAACCCTAGCTGCAAACTCTTTTTGCCTAGCTAGTGCCTACTGACCTCATCTTAAACATCCCTTCATCAGAAAATTCTTCTCACCCTTCTCAACATCTCCCATCTTCTCCCGTGTAGGAATCTAGTTCTCATCCCTAACTAGATAAGGCCCACTTGTTATGTACTCAGTTGCTCAGTCATGTGCAACTCTTTGTGAAAATCATTACTCTGAGATTTTCCTTCCAGGCCCTTATATATTTTAAAACAATATGTATATGTGATTGGGCTTCCCAGGTAGTGCTGATGGTAAAGAATTGGCCTGTCAGTGCAGGAGATGTAAGAGATGCAGGTTACATCTCTAAGTCAGGAAGATCCCCTGGAGAAGGGAATGGCTACCCACTCCAGTATTCTTGCCTAGAGAACCTCATGGACAGAGGAGCCTGGCAGGCTGCAGTCCCTATGGTTGCAAAGAGTTGGAGACAACTGAAGTGATTTAGCACGCACACATATATGTGTGGTTATTTTTAATGTCTCTTTCTAATTATAAGCTCCATGAGGCCAAAGTCTGAAATTATTTTGATCACCATTTATAACCCCATGCTTCATACAGGTCTGACACAAACACTCAGTGGATGTTTTTTGAATGAATGAATGATCTCATTTAAGTTCACATCAGCTTTGGTTGATACAAAGTGAAAACAGGAGGACCCCATGTCAGGCGGCCTGAGTGCTAAGGTCTGGGCCCAGCCCCTGCCTCCTTGAGTACAAAGACCCAGTTAATAACTCCCAAAGCCTCCACTGAACCACATTTAAAATAATGATCCTTGCTTCACAGGGCCATTGTCCTGTGAGATCATTATCCAGGCACAAGAGGCTTATAAACTGTAAAGTGTGGTGCACATGTCCTTGTTAGTAGCCCAGTTCTCCAAAGAGAAACTGTTGCTCAGAGAGAACAAAGTGACACAGACACAGCACTAAACTTGTCCCCAGGAAGGGAAGGTGAGCAGGAGGAAGGAGAACTGAGCTTCCTGGGGTGAAACTGGGTGAATTCAGTCCAGAAAGACTCCATGAAGAATAAAATACAAGCAGAGATTTGAACAAAGAGGGCTTGGTAATTATGTTCTTAGAAAAGGGAAGATGCTGTCTGTGAGTGGTGAGGCAAGCGGTTGAGCCTGCCCAGAACTAGAGAGTCAAAATATTTCCTCTCCACAAGTGAACATATGTCCCGACCGCATGTGCTGTGTTTTGCCTTCCGTGAATTTAATTCCGTGTAGAGAGGAAAGGATATGGTTTTAGAAGAAAAATATGATGGGATGATGTTTGGAGATTTTTTTGATTCTTCCTATTACTAACCCACTTCATTTCCTAGTGGTGCTGGTTTCGTCACTCAGTCATATCCGACTCTTGTGACCCCTTGGACTGTAGCTCACCAGGCTCCTCTGTGAGCTACAGACAAGAATACTCGAGTAGGTTTCCATTTCCTACTCCAGGGTATCTTCCCAACCCAGGAATCAAACTCGCGTCTCCTGCATCTCCTGCATTGGTAGGCAGGTTCTTTACCACTGAGCCACAAGGGAAGACCATTTTCTCCCTTATGTACCAAAATATCCCAACACTAAGCTTAACATCCAATTTTCTCTTTTACCAGTAAAAGTTCTCAACTGCCATAATTCCCAGAAAATTATATATCAAATGGCCCAAGATCACACAAGAGAAATTAGGGTTTGAAAGCATATCTCTGAAACAAGTTCCTCAATCACAGCCTCCCAGGTGGTGGTAGTGATAAAGAATCTGACTGCCAGTGCTGGAGATATAGGTTCCATCCATGGGTCGGAAAGATTCCCTGGAGAAGGAAATGGCAACCCACTCCAATAATCTTGCCTGGAAAATTCCATGGCCAGAAGAGCCTGGCAGGCTATAGTCCATGGGGCCACAAAGAATCAGACACGACTGAGCACATGCACACATGCACACACACACACACACACACACACACACACGTCTTTCAATTAGTGTCACTCCATTGTTGTTGTTTAGTTGCTAAGTCACATCCAACTCTTTTGTAGCCCTCCGGGCTCCTCTGTCCATGGGCCTTCCCATGCAAGAATACTGGAGTGGGTTGCCATTTCCTTCTCCATCATTTCCTAGTACCCCTCACTTTTTTTCACACATTGAGTGAGCAGCATTATTCCCTCAGGGACAAGAAGATTCAGCCAAAAGCCAAAGCTTTTGCATTTTAGATGATTTGTTTTTTAAATTTATGAACCTAAGCCCCAAGTTAACTCAGGGCACAAAACAAAAGATCAGAAAATATGTAATGATCTCCAAGTGAAGCTGAGGTGGGTGGGGGTTTGGAGGAGCAACAGAGATGGGGGCTGTAGGGAAGTTAAAATAATTCTGTTCCTAAGAAAGAGGCCTTGAACCCTGGGCCCATCCATGCTCTATCTTCTGCCACTTTCCTGAACTCAGATATTGGGATGTTGGGGTAGAGTTGAGGCACATGGCATTGCTACCAGCCCCAGACAGGCTCTGAGACCCCATGCTTTCCTTTCCAAGGTAGAACCCAGAATTGCTATAAGCCAGCCTGATGTGGGCAGAGGAAGGGCCTGCAGGAGTAGCTAAGTGGGAGCACCCAGGACAGTCTGAGAATGTCTCTCAGGTGCCCAGTGCATTCATGGCCAGTGGAGCGGCAGCAGTGACCCGAGTGGACCCACAGGAGCTCAGCTCGAAAGGAACAAGGACACCAGCCTGAATGCCTGGGGCTACAGCAGCAAAGGCCAAATGACCCCTAGCTGCTAAGACAACAACACCCCATCTGCCCAGGGAAAGGGGCTGAGTCGTTAAGATTAAACTTCAATGACTGCGTTATAGAAAAATGATGAGAAGTTATTTCTATACACCTGAATGAGTGGACTGAAAATCTAGCCCACTTAAGTAGTAACACAGAGGAATGTGGGTTAATTGTCAAAGGAGCTGGAGAAGTGTGGGTTGGGAAGGCCCTGGTCTCCACCTCCCCTACACACACACACACACACACACACTCACACACTCTTACTTTCAGAGGTAGTTTTCTTTATATCATATTGATTTCATCTCCTCATTTAAACACATTCACACAATAGGGACTTTACTGCATCTCTTTCTGAGCACAATCCCATCTTTCAACCTCCCTGAATTTCTTAGCCTGTAAATTATGAAGGTTTATCCCAATGCCCCTCAGAGCCTTCCCAGGTCGTCCGACATGTCAAATATTTTTTTCATGATAATAAGAAAACAACTCTAGATGTGTTTAACACAGCAGCCAAGGTGTACCCAAGGGGTGTAATTAGCACTTGCTACATTAGAAAGAAAAGGCAAGGTATAATACAGTACTGTTTTCCTAAAAGAAAATTGTAAGGTATGGGGGGAGAGAAATTGCTTCAAAATTGTCTTTCTTCCTGAGGTACTTGGAAGTGATATTTACTGTGGTTCTGTTAATTATAGAATGAAACAGGGCTACTTAGCATATGCCAGGCATCCACTCTCTCTGAGGGAGTAAAATAGGCTGCCTATGGATTGCTGAGGTCGTTTACAGGGACCAGCACCACTGAGGGTTTCAAGATGCCTCGTCAGGTGTGAGGTAATGAAGACACCTGATGCTATTAGCAGCGCTTCACTTGTGGGGTGTGTGTGAGTCTGTATGGAGGTATTGTTTTCACTGTCATCAGTCCTGTCGGAGTGGGTGAAGAACTGGCTCTCTACCTTTATAATAAAGCATTCCAAACTCTGTGTGTTGTTTTGTTTTGTCTTGTTTCCCTTCTTCAAATTATGTTTTCAAAAGTGCTATGACTCATATTCAGAACGTTTCCAATTTTGCCGGATCGGCGGCCTCTTCCTATCACTCGCACCTTATTCTGGGATTTAAGTAATCATTCCCAAACATTGTGCCGTTTGTTTTAAAGTTTAATTTTCTCTTGGATGAAAGAATACTTTAGTTGACCAGAAGTTTTAAAATGCCACCGAGAGATGTCATGGGTCATCTTGAATGCAAAACCTCAGATATTATTTAAGCCTCACACACATTTTAACAATTTTTTTAAAAATCCAAGGCACTGGAGAATGTGGAGTGAGTTTCAGGAGAAAATGATTTTATTTGGTTGAAATTACATATTAATTTGTTGCAGCTGGATGAAGGATAGGGCATTTTCTTTGCATCCTAAGAAATACAGTGAAAGCATTAAACAGAATGGATTAGGGCTTAATGCTCTAAATATTAAAAGACGTGCCATTTGGGTTTAAATCACTTCAAAGTCAAAGATGGTTCTAATGATGGAAGCCAGATTTTTGCCTTGGTTTTCAAGATGTCTTCAAAATGGAAGGTGAATCCTAAAGGAAATTAACCCTGAATATTCACTGGAAGGACTGATGCTGAAGCTGAAGCTCCAATACCCTGGCCATCTAATGCAAAGAGCCAATGCATTGGAAAAGATCCTGATTTGGGGAAAGATTGAGCGCAGGAGGAGAAGGGGGTGACAGAGGATGAAATGGTTGCATGGCATCACCAACTCAATGGACATGAGTTTGAGCAAACTCTAGGATATAATTAAGGACAGGGAAGCCTAGCATGCTGCAGTCTGTGGGGTCACAAAGAGTTGAACTCAACTGAGTGACTGAACAACAACCACCACCACCAAAATGGAAGGTGGAACCACAGAGAATCTCAACAAAGGTTAGAGAAAAAGGTGAGATGAATATAAAAATTCCCCTCAAACTGCCTTGAGCTAAAAGATGAAGACTCAGGATTCTTTAAAGATGATACTGCAACGTCTCAAGTATTACCTTGTGATCTGAGTTATCTAAGTGATAATAACTAAGATCTGAGGTCAGTTGAGTTCTATATTAACCATACCACACACTCTAGCACTTAGCAAGGTGTATAATATATTCAACAGAGGAAACAGTGAAAATAAGTAAAAAGATGTTAGGGAGAAATAAGTGAAAAAATAGTAAGTGCCAACATATCAAATCCCCCCATAATATTAACATACATATATCATTTCTTGAAATGAATGAACATTTTAGGAAGAATTTGTTAATGTTTGGGGTTATTATTTCAACTTCCTACTATCAGATATTTTGACTTTAAAAATTAAACTGAGCTAGAAATAATACTGCCCAATCTTATCTCTCTATAATATTGATCTAAATTTCACTCAAAGTTAATAGGAAAAATTTTTGACATTTGAATCATCCAAGAAATTTCCCAGAAATCATAAAAATAAATAAGGTACCATTTTTTCATTGATTCTAAGATTAAGTTTTCCCAGGACTTTAAACTCTCTGAAATTAGGATATATCTGACAGTCAATGGTATTTTACAATGATAACTGACAGCATGTTTTTCTTAATAGTATGTAAAATAATAATGCATTTTGGAATTAATGGTGCATTACAATCTACAAAATGTGAGAGTCTGGGGCACATTCTGGGGATTCTTATAGGCAAAGTGAGGGGGAAAATTTCCATTACTTCTTAAAAGTTGGTCGTCAGAATTCACCTTGGTTATCTAGAGTTACATAGTTTTCTAGAGCTGCACGGCCAATTACTGCAGCCACCAGTCACATGTAGTCATTTAAATTTAAATTGATTAAAATAAATCAAAGTCAGTTCCTTAGTGGTACTAGCCCAGGCTCAGGTACTCAATAGTCACAAATGACTTGGACCACATGGATTTGTCGGACATCTTCTTAATTGCAGAAAGTTCTTTTGGGCAATAGAACTATTGTGCAATGCCAGACTTGAATACTGACTTGATCTCATAAACTCTTCAGATTTGAGCAACAGTATAGAAAGGTCACAAAAATTATAACATCTCTCTCAGGGATAGCATTTTACTATTTCATTTGGAGGTTTGTTTTACTTTATACAATAAATATTTCATATTCCATATTATGTCCATATTTGTATAGAGTTCAAAATTATGTTGCTCATTTGTGGTGCTTATCATTATATTGGTATGGCATAATTGTGCATTTATCAATGAAGTTGGGTTATCTGAGGTATTGTATTTATAGAATCCTGTTAAACATGAACATCAAGAAATTTTTGTAGGAAGGTATAAATGGGAGAAGAGAAAAGATTTTGTGACAAAAGTGAAAGTGAAGTTGCTCAGTCATGTCCAACTCTTTGGGACCCCATAGACTGTAACCTACCAGGCTCCTCCATCCATGGGATTTTCCAGGCAAGAATATTGGAGTGGGTTGGCATTTCCTTCTCCAGGGGATCTTCCCAACCTAGGGATCAAACCCAGGTCTCCCACACTGCAGGCAGACTCTTTACCATCTGAGCTACCAGGGAGCCCCAAGATATTGTGAGTAGGCCCCAGATATGCCAGGTACTATGAGGCTTCCCTGGTGGCTCAATAGTAAAGAATCCTCCTGCCAATGCAGGAGACACAGGTTTGATCCCTGGGTCAGGAATATCTCCTGGAAAAGGAAATGGCAACTCACTCCAATATTCTTGCCTGAGAAATTCCATGGACAGAGGAGCCTGTCGGTAGCAAATAGTCGGATATGACTTAGTTACTAAACAACAACATGCCAGGTACTGTACTAGGAGTTAAAAATCCAGGTGACTTTAGCAACTGGGTGTACGGTGATGCTAGCAATTGAGATAGGAAATCTGGAGAAGGAACAGGAGTACTCATGACACTTGTTGAACTAGGGGCTAATGGAAAATACAGGCGTAGATCCAAATCTCAAGCTGGAAGTGATTGCAAAATCCACGTCTCTCCACCATGCAGGAGCCACACTCAGAGACGAAGGTGTAGGACTTCCTGGGAGCTCTAAGCCACTGTGCACACCTGGGCAGTAACCCAATCCTCTAACCTGTCTCCTCTAACCTATCTCCAAGTGCAAAGAATAGTGTACACTATTATGAGTGCACACTCATAATACTAATGTCTTAGCAGTTGATCTCATATGTGGCAAGCCCTCAACTTCCCTAGATGAAATGTGGTACAGAACCACAAAGTGAACCTTGCTGACTCAGAGGGAAGGCTGGCACCCTGAATCACCAGTGCCCTGAGCTACTGTGGTTCTCACCAGGGCATCTGGATATCTGTTTCCGTGCTCCTCTTCACGAGTTGACCCAGCCCCTCCCTAAAGTGCGATCTAAAATGCCCTCAGAAAGGGAATCAATTATACATAATTAGCAGTAAAATTTTGATACAATTCTGTACCTGAGGAGAAAACATCACTTCAAATAAGTTAGTCAATACAGAACGTTCTTTTATACAGAAAAAAACAAAACTTGGATGGTTTCCAGTGATGCAAACCTTCCAACAGGGAGTGAAAAGGAGGGCAGGAAAGCCTGTTTTCTCCCATTGCAGTGGATACTGTGACGAAGGAGGTGTGTGGTTTGCACAGAGAGCTAAGGATAGCTCGTTAACAGATGGCTTACCTATTCTAAGAAAGAATTATCTGCAAACAGCAAATACAAAAGAAGCAAATGTGTTGAATCATCCAAACTGACAAAAAAGAAATGGGACTTGGAGGATGTTTCCCACAACTTGAAGGCTATTTGCATCAGGAAAGCTTATTTTGGAGGCAGAGGGGTTCATCAAGGGTGGGGGTGGGCAGAAAAAGGTGTCTCAATTCTGGGACCTTTTATTAAAGCTTGTTTTTCTTGTCTGAATCTTTTGGTTCCTGTGTCTGTGACAGTATTCATAACTCAGCCCCAGTGTGCCAACAAACCCCATATGTTTCGGTTCTCTCCTTATCTTTCAAGCCAAGATAAGGTTGAAATGAGTATATTGCAAGAGATTTGTGATAGAATACACAAATATACACACAGTGGCAGAGGGCGGGGATGTGTCTTACTCATCTTTGTTTTCTTCAACACGGCACAAGACTTACACAAAGAAGGCACTCAATAGAAGTTTCTTAATTAAATGTGCATGCCCTGGAAACCAAAAAGGAGAAAGTCTCCAGTGGAGAAGGCCTTTCTTTACAGACGGAAGGGGGAAGTAGCTGTGAGTCAGATAACAGGACGCACGAGCAGGAAAACCATCTCCAGCCATATTCAGGAAGAAAGCATTGTCTTTTCTCCCACTCTGCTTCTCATTCATCTATTTATCTAACAGACGTTCAATCAATATGTAAACTTGCCATGTGTTGCTTCGGGTGCTGGGGACAAAAAGATGAATAGGACAAAGTCCTGACATGGAGCTCATAGTATAGTGTGGGAGGGAGAGATCAGTAGTAATAACATTCAACACCAGGTATTTGGATAAACTCTTCTACAAGCATTACTTTATTTAAACTAATTCCTTCTCAAATGTTAACGTACCTGCCATCATCTGGGAATTTTGTTAAAATACAGATCCTGATTCAGTAACCTGGGGTGGAGCCTGAGAGTTTGCATTTCAAACAAGCTTCCAGGTGATGCTAAACCTATGGTTCTAGAACCGCACTTCTGAGTTTTAAGAATTTAAACATTCCATATGCAAATAACTATCATTACATTCATTAAAGAGAAGGAAACTCAGACTTGGTGAGATAAACATCGTTGACTTTTTATCTCCAATTCTGTAAAGTAGTTATCCACTCCAGTTAAAATAAATTTTTTTTTAAAAAGGGAAATAGAGGGTTATGGTTTTTACTTAAAAGGGACAATGCCTATGGCCGATTCAGAGGTAATCAACTATAGAACTAAAAATAATAACATAACTAGAAATCGCAAGTGAAGGGAGAAGAAAAGAAGAGAAGGGTGATAGGAAAATTGAGCTAAACCACCATCCTTCCCTAGTGGGGAGTCAATAGGGCCACCAAGAAGTGATAAAGAAAGGAGGAGAGGGACAAACATGACACGTGAGTTGTGGGAATAGCGAGGACAGTCTAAAAATGGAAGCAGACAGAGGGGTGGGAGATTCTTAACTTTCTTCATAAGTTCTGCTAAACCATCTGATATTTTACCAAATACATACACATATTAAAAGAATTATGGGACAGAAAATGGAAAAACAATCACAGTATGGCTCTGTCGCTAAGTACTGGCATGACTTGAATACGTGACCTCATCTTGGATTTAAATCTCTCATTTGTAAAATGGGCTAAGTCAGTGGTTTTCAGTGTTTTTAGAATAAAATATTATATGGAATCCCAATACAACTTTTTTTTTAATAAATTTATTTATTTTAGTTGGGGGCTAATTACTTACTTTACAATATTGTAGTAGTTTTTGCCACACATTGACATGAATCAGCCATGGGTTTACATGTGTTCCCCATCCAATACAACTTTTAAAAAGCTTAGTGGAGTTCCTCTGACCGGGAGTGGGTGAGGTCCTGGGAGTTGAACGCACTATCCTCTCTTATCATTTTCCTTCACCTCCTCACCCTCACCCCCACCACAGGCAGCCCTGAGACATTTCATCAGGGAATTGCAAGAATTTATTCTGAAAACCTTTAGCCTGCATAATTGTCTTTTGAATTATGGTTATAACTCGTTAACTTAATGGTACTAGAATAGAGGAGAATAGAATAGAAAAAATAGAATGCAATCCATTGCATTATTTTGCACAACTCATATTTACATAGTGTGTTGTATGTGTTTTCACTGTCTTCCAGGCCAATTTTCTTTTAGAAGTTGCCAGAATATTTGGTCCTGCTGAGGACCTCAATGGTGGGGCAGGGGTGGAGATGCTGAACGTTGGAAAACCTGACCTGAGCATGCTGTTTAAAGGGAAGAGGGGAGGTTCAGTGTGGTCAGGGCTAGCCAAGCGCAGACTCCCACCCTTAGGCCAGACATCTTATGCGGAGCTGTGCCTGCTACCTTCGCCTGAGTCACAAGGGCTGTGTGAGAGGGACTGCTGGCTCACACAGAAGCTAGGCGGAGGTCTTTCCAGATTCTGCTGCTAAATGCATCCTGGTCATTTTTGTAGTGAATAAGAATGTTTTTGTTGAATAAAAACATCACCCCTTTAAAAAAAAATGATGAAGATGGACAATGCATCTCTTGCTACCAGTCCCAATCACAAATTTTATGTTGTTCTCCCCTAGTGTAATGTTCTCTGATTTTGTGATTCTTCTGAACCACTTGTGCTCTCTTAGGGCACAAAATTGTAGTAAGGAGCACGAATTATAGTAGAGCGTGTCCCTCCTGCTAGAAAATCTTCCTCTTTCCACTAGATATCACAAAGATGGCTGGTTGGCCTGCAACTCTGAGTCCTGTGTTGGGAGGATGAACAAGGTCATCATGTGAAAATCTCTCCAACTGATTCTGATACAGACTCCTCTCTCCCTCTCCTACCACTCCCCAACCACTGGACCAAGAGTTGGTGGTGACAATAGCAAAATGCATCTGGGAGGAACCTAAGTAACTAAGCCTCAATTGTTGAAAAAGATGATCAGTTGTTCAACTTAGTGAATTTTATGCAGTAGAGTCCTAAACTGATAAGAGGTATCCCTGATAGACTTCATCTTTATGAATGCCAAAATAAATATAGAGTTTTATATAACCACAAACTCAGGAAGGCATCGTGTTCTCATAAATGAAAGAAAACTAGAATAGATATATACTAGAGGGAGGGGGTAATTTGGGTCCTCATACCCCTGGGGCTTCATATATGCTTTGAAAGTACATAAAGTTGTTTGGAGGTACATATGTTTATTTTTTTCCTAGAGTAAAAGCTCAATCATTTTTATCAGCTTTTCAAAAATATATGGAATCTGAGAAAGGTTAAAAAAAACACTGGATTAGAAGATTATGTTCATTACAAGCTCAGTACCAACCACTGTCTCCAGGTGAAACATATTTTGACTTTACCGTAATCGATAGAAGGCTTTGTGTTTTTTTTCTCTTCTGGAAAGGCCTGGAAAAAGCCCCACATCTGCCTTCACTGAATGTTCATCAATTCAGAGCAGACAACCTGAGATGACATACGGCCAGCACCGGGAGGCCTCGGTGTGGGTTACACCTGCTACTGCTGGCAGCAAGCCCCTGCACAAGCACCTATGAGAACACCCTCCACACACCATGGCAGGCTCGACAGGGGGCAGCAGGGCACATGAGAAAGCAACAAAGCTACCTTTGTGATTTAAGATCATGTGCTGAGTTGTTTCCCAAGACAGGGCCATAGAAAGTTTATACTAGGCGCTCCCTCCTCCCCGGTAAGAAAGTAGAGATGGCACAATTGTTTTCTTATACTTCATAATGATTCCGAGACAAAATGCCTTCTCCTCCCCTCTCCTTTGTGTCAAACTCAAATGCTAACCGTTTGTACTACTAAAATCTCCTAGTGCATCTAAAAATGTACCTTTCCAGAGTGTGGTCAGAGCTTTTTTCTTTTTTCCCCAACTCAAAACATCAGGAAAAACACTTTTCTACCACTTCCCGGGAAAGATATTCAATACATCATTTCCTATGGCCAGAAAAGTAAGAGCCTGCATTTCAAGAAATACATAATTGAAGGACAAGTGCAGGAGAGAGAATACGCAGGTCTGAATCCTGATCCCATAGCATGCTGGTTTACTCAATCTTTCTGAGTTACACTTTCATCATCTGTAAAATAAAATAATATCCATTGCCTTGTTTGGGTACCCTGAAAAATGTTCAAATCAAAACATATAAAACTCCCAGCAAGTGTAGCTGATCAGTACTTGGTCCTTGCCCTCCACCCTCACAGCCACCTCACTCCTCATAGCAGACTTTGAAATTCTGTTTCCAGGAATGACAAATTCTTAGTTCTCCAGGAGTGTGCCAGGAGGAGACAGACTATGGCCCAATTCTCCTCTGAGATCTTTTTTTTAAAACCTATATGATGTTCCTGAAACCTTTCAGCAATTATTTCTAACTCACCTCCACACTTGCGACAAAACAGGCAGGAGAAGGACACAGATACCACCAGTACACCACACCAGAAGGCAGGATGGTACCGGGAACAAGCCAGGTTTATGCGACAGGTTTGATCAGACTGAAAAAGCTCAGGCAAATGGTTGCCATGGTAGCCATACTGGGCAGTCTCCACAATTGCAGAAATATGCAGAGACTGGGAGTCCATCAGGCCAGATCAGCAAGTACCCTACATCTCTGAGGTCTAGGCAAGGGCACCGGAAGTCCTGTCCTAGGATGGGGGTTCAAGGAGAACAGCAGGGATGGATGGCTTGGGTCCTCACTGAGCACTGGGGCTCTGGACTTTACATAGAAACCTGGTCCTCCAAACATGGGGGAGAATGGCGAAGGCAGGTCAGAGGCCTACAGAATGGGTCAGGAGCATTTCAGGGTTTATAGACTGAAACTCAGTGAGGCAGTATGCTCCTCAGAACTCTGCACAGCATGATGGCTGAACCCAGTGATCATCGGTGGAAGGTCACATCTGGATTCCACACAACAGGGAAGGAGGCTCCTACTCTACCCCCACACACACACACACACACACACACACACACACACACACACACACCAGATGTGAGAGAGGGAAAGAAGGGCAAGTTTTATATCATCTGAAGCGACTTAGCAGCAGCAGCAGCAAGCCTACAGAGTCAGGAGGACAGAGATACAGCTGGAGACTGAGGGCAAGGAGACTGGCAGCGAGGAGGCAGGGAAACAGTGTACAGGGAGCAGCCTGTCTTTCAGACACATTTTCTTCAAGTGAATCTGCAACCTTTTATTAAAAGGTAATTTGTGGCTATGATGGTTGTTGAGACTATAATTAGAAAATACTAGAAGAAAGAGTGAGAAACGTGCAACAACACATCAGTCAACAGACCCTCTGGGCTCAATTTCCCACTACGCAGTGGAGGGGCACTCTGCCCCAGACACCCTTTCCTGCCCTTGCCTCAGGTCCAGACTCCTGCCCTTGGGATCTGACTACAACTGCAGTGGAGGTTTTGGCTAAGCCCTCGTAGAGTAAACTAAGTACTGGCAGTCTGTTCTTGCTTTCTGAAAAATCAAATCAGCTGATACGTTTGGTGCATATCCTTGATTTATTCAATGTCTGGAGCACAGCCCCTCTGGAGTAGTCAAGAGGGAACCAGGAAGATCAAATTAGCTTATCTGGGATTTGAACCTGTTTTCCTCACTTAGACTTCTTACAAATGTTCAGTTACTCCCAGATGTGCTAGTCAGGGATCACCAGAGAAATAAAGAAAGAGAGAGAGAGATTTATGATAAGGAATTGGCTCACTTATGGAGACTAAGCCCCAAGATCCTAGCTGGAGATCCCAAAGAGCTAGTGGTGGTGTTCCCAAGTCCAGAGACCTGAGAATCAGGAGAGTCATAAGTTCTAGTTCAAGGACAGGAGAAGACTGATGTTCCAGCTCAGGCATCAGGCAGGTAAAGTCCTCTCTTACTCAGCCTTATTTTCTATTCAGTTGACTGGATGAGAACTGTCCAGATTGGGAGGCATAATCTGCTTTACTGATTCTGCCAAATCAAATGTTAATCACCTCCAGAAACAGCCCCGCAGACACATCCAAATGTCTGGGCACCCACGGCCCAGTCAAGTTGATACATGAAATTAACCACCACAAAGGGCTTAAATTTCACCTTATTTTGCTTCCTTTGTCATAGAGTAATTGACCATGAGTGCATGGGTTTATTTCAGGGCTGTCAATCCTATTTCATTGATCTATGTGTCTGGCTTTGGAATTTCATCTTCTTTTATTTCTTCTGCCATCATGTGATGGCAGAAGATGGGGAACTCATGAAGAGGAAAGGGGTAAAGTGATGTCAGCGAGGGGGCAGGTGAACCAAGCTACAGATGGACATCCTCCACCTAGATGCCAAGAATTTCCCCCATTTATCCATTTAGATAAGAAAAAAATACTTGAATCACAGGCTTGAAATGATTGAATTTTATCTATTACTTTAGGGTTTGGTTATTTTTCTTCTGTTCAAAAATTTTGTAGACAATAAATCCCATAAATTTAACACACCAGATATTCACAGGATTCTTTTCCCCTGCTATACTTGAGGCTGAAGTAGAGACCCACATTTTACAAAACGTTCTGCTTCTTTTTGCTTAACCTCATTTGGGGAACATAGTGAGAAGTAGACCACAGCATGGAAACTGGGGTCAGAGACCAGGCTCTGGATCCCAACTCCAGCTCCATGCAACCTCTAACAAATTGTTTTGCCATTTCAACTCTTGGTTTTCTCATTTGTAAAATCAGCAGGGGGATGCATTTCCTCCTTTGTGACATTGCTTTGAGGAGCAAATGAACTAACGCACGTTGAAAGCATTTTGTATACTCTAAGTCATTACATAAATACTGCCTACAAACTTACCATTTTAGTAGTAATTTTCGCTTCTGTCATAGCGATGGTGTAATGGTTGGTGTATGAGTTTCTTGTTGCTGCTATAATAAATTACTACAAACTTAGTGGTTTAAAACGACACAAATGTAGTCTTACAATTCTGGAGGTCAAAAATCGAAAATGGTTCTCACTGGGCTAAATTAAGTTGGCGGTACGATGGTTCCTTCTGAAGGCTCTAGGGGAGAAGCTGCTTGCTTTGCCTTTTTTAGTTTCTATAGGCCGCCTGCATTCTTTGGCTCGTGGCCCCATTTCTCTATCTTTAACCCAGCATGGTCTCGCCAAATCCTTCTCATGGTGCCATTCCTCTCATTCTCTCTCTTCTGCCTGCCTCTACCACTTCAGAGAAACTTTGTGATTATATTGGACCCACCAGGAAAATCCAGGGTAATCTTCCCATCTGAAAGTCCCTGATTAGGAACTTTGATTCCATCTGCAACTTGAATTCTCCTTTGCCATGTAACCTAACATTTTCACAGGATCTGGGGATTAGGAGGTGAACACCTTTTTTTGAGGTAGAGGGGGAGGAGTGAGCCATCATTCTGCTTACTACAATTTGTATACTCATTCCCCAAGAAAAATCCAGATTTTAAAATACCACACCTCTACAAATTAATTACATCTGCTTTCCCTGATGAGTTTGACATTGATTAATTTTTAAAAATAGTCATTTTTCAGATCTTCTCCAAAAGATCTTCCTTAAAAAATTTACTTAAAATATCTAAAAATTCAACTAACAATTTTTTAAAAAACAAAGACAACATCTATTATCCAAATGCTCATGGAAATTGTTACATTTTGGAATGTTTCCTTCAAATGATTTTTCACATAGTTGAGAACATACAATATATACAATGCTTATGCTGTTTAAAATGATTCCATCAATATTTCAAATTTACAAACTCTGTAAACATAAACTTTAATGGTTGCATTTCATTTCATTGCAGCAAGGTAACACAATTTATTTGAATAAGTTGAAACAGACATCTCCTTGTTTATATGTGCATCTCCTTATATGTGTGGGTCTGAACATTTTTTATGTTTACCTAGCACTCATATTTCCCCTTTTGTGAACTATCTGTAGATGAAGGACATTCATTCTTTCCAAACCTAGTTATGCTTGTAGAAATTAAAAGCAATAATACTCATTTATTTAAACCACAACTTAAATTTTTTTTTTCTCCATTTCTACTCAGCTTGAAGGTTCTTAACCCTTATCAGATTCTCCAAGGACCATTGCTGCTGGCTTTTCTAGGAAAAGGCTTCTTTAGTGCTTCTGAGATGCTCTGGGGTTTCTGAAAGGTGCTTCCTCATGTCAGTTCAGTTGTCTTTAGCTGGTAAACATTTGAACAGATCCAGACAGTTTTCTCCTGTCTGCTGCCTTCCTACTATGACTTAATCTCTCTCTATGCCTTCTAGCATCTCCCTACTATTTGTGCTAGGTCAATTTCTTGAGAGACTAAACCCTCAGTCATCTGTCAGGGTGTGGAAGAGGTAGCTAGCCAGCTATACCAGGTGGAAGGGAACCCGGGTCTAAATACTTCTCATATAAATGTTCACTAATCTGCCTTGTCAGCTCTTCCCGTCACCTCTACTCCATTGGTACCAGGGTGCCTCTCGGTCTAAGCCCTGCTCAGGTTCCATGGTTCCTTTTGGTTATCTCCCTCCATAAAAATTTCATTTTCAGTTGTCCCTCTTCTGTTAATTTAATTTAAATTTTTCCACTTAATCTTCATCTTCTAGGCTTTTACTGAATCTCTTATCTGTTCTTCTCTTCTGTTGTCTTGGTCCTTATGGGCTTTGTTGCTATTGTTGTTCAGTCACTACATTGTGTCAGACTCTTTAAGACCCTTGGACTGCAGCACACCAGGTTTCCCTGTCCTTCACTATTTCCCTGAGTTTGCTAAAATTCATATCCATTGAGTCTGTGATGCCATCTAACCATCTCATCTTCTGCCACCCCCTTCTCCTCAGGCCCTCAATCTTTCCCAGCATCAGGGGCTTTTTCAGTGAATTGGCTTTTCGTATCAGGTGGCCAAGGTATCAAAGAAGGCAATGGCAACCCACTCCAGTACTCTTGCCTGGAAAGTCCCACGGACGGAGGAGCCTGGTAGGCTGCAGTCCATGGGGTCGCGAAGAGTTGGACACGACTGCGTGACTTCGCTTTCACTTTTCACTTTCATGCATTGGAGAAGGGAATGGCAACCTACTCCATTGTTCTTGCCTGGAGAATCCCAGGGAC
This sequence comes from Okapia johnstoni, assembly GCA_024291935.2. NCBI lineage: Eukaryota > Metazoa > Chordata > Mammalia > Artiodactyla > Giraffidae > Okapia > Okapia johnstoni. The sequence continues at coordinate 74,823,185 of CM044320.1, forward strand.
GGTGGAGCCTGGTGGGCTGCCGTCCATGGGGTCGCACGGAGTCGGACATGACTGAAGCGACTGAGCAGCAGCAGCAGGCCAAGGTATTGGAGCTTCAGCTTCAGTATTAGTTCTCCCAATGAATATTCAGGATTGATTTCCTCTAGGATTGACTGGTTTGATCAGTAAAGAATCTGCCTGAAATGCAGGAGACCCAGGTTTGATCTCTGGGTCGGGAAGATCCCCTGGAGAAGAGAATGGCTTCCCACTCCAGTATTCTTGCCTGGAGAATCCCATGGACAAAGGAGCCTGGTGGGCTACAATCCATAGGGTTTCAGTCAGACAAAACTTAAGTGACTGAACACACATGCAGATGTTAATGATCCTAACATTCTCCTGTGAAATATTTTCCTCCTTAAAAAAAAAGGAAAGGAAAGAATGTCATGGGAGTTTGCTTATGGTCCAGTTCCCTTGTGGTCAGCACTTTCACTGCTGTGGGCCCAGATTCAATCCCAGGTCAGGGAACTAAGATCATGCCAGCCATGTGGTGAGGCCAAAAAAGTAGAAAAGAACGTCATGCCTTCTGCAAAAATGTCTCCCACTCAGACAACACACATATTCCTTACTAGTGATGGGTCTTATTAGTATACAAGCTTGTCATTCAGAAATGGACAACTGATACAATATGATCTGATTTGAAGCCACAAGGTGATTTATAACATCAACTAGTTTTGCCTCTTTAGCTTATTGTGGCTATTATAAAAATAGAAATTTCTACACTATTTCATGAAACAATGGGTTAAATCTTTGTATAGTTCTGAGAAAAAGTTCTTCCTTCACTATATCAAAGTAACTCACTTTTCCCTTAATTGCTATTGCATTGTTCCTAGGTTTGCTATTTCAGACTACATAGAATAGTCATCTTCTACAGTTGGAATCATAATTACAGTTGGCATTTATTGGGTGTTTACTATGTATAGTGCCTTGTGCTAAATTCTTTTAGACATTATGTTATCTCCCTGTGTAAACACAGACCCCCGCCATCCCCTTTTCCACACGAAATAAACCAAGATCTTACAGCTGTTTTTCATATGATTGTTTCCAGACCTTCTAACATTCTGATTACCTTCCTCTGGTCAGCTCTCTTTTGTAAATGTCCCTCTTAAACTGTGGCACCCTATCTAGTCACAATCTTCCAGATGTGAGTTAACCAGTTCCAAATACAGAGGGTTCTTATTTCCTTGGTATAGAAAGGCTAGTTCTCTTAGTATGGCCTAAGAAGAAAAGGGGTTTTAATTTATTTCTTTGGGGGGGTGTTTTTATGGCAAATCACATGGCTGGCTCATGTTGACCTTGTTGTTAGCTAAAACTCTGAAATCTTTGTAGAAACTGCATTTAAGTCCAGTCTCTACTACCCTGTGCAGCTGATTTTTTAATGTAAGGGAAATGTTTACTATGTCTGCATGTATCCTTATTAAATTGATTCTCTTCAAGTCACTGTTCTTTCCAGGCTATCAAAATTTCTTAAAACCCTAGTTTGCTACTCAAGATATTAACTTCTTTTATAGCATCTGAAACTGAAGTAAGCATGTCTTCTTTGTCTTCATCTAAGCTGATAATTGCACATGTTGAATGGCCCCATGCGGCATGCTAGCTAAAATTCTTCCACCTGGTTAATAATCAGTCCATTAGTGGGAGATCCTAGAGGCCTTCAACCAATCATTAATCTATTATATTTATCTTCTGGATCCTTTTCTTTGTCTTGTCCTCAGTGATACCCAGTGTCAGTTACTTTGCTAGAATTATGATACATTCCTCCAACATGTCCGTGCTGTGCAGCACTCAGTCATTTAGTCATGTCCAACTCTTGGTAACCCCATGGACTATAGCCCGCTGGCAGTTTGGTAATATACAAACAAAAAGAATAGCTATTGTAAGTTGTTCTTAGTGAATCCATACTGATTACAATTTTCTTTCTTAACCTAACAAATAATCTATTTCAAAATTCACCACAGAATCTTGCCAAAGATCTTTTTAATTTAGGATTCTGTTCCTGGAATTCATATTCTTCCCCACTCTTATCGATACATGCTTTGTAAATACTGGGACAACATTTGCTCATCTTCATTCTTAATACCTCTCTTTCACCCTAAGATTACTGACATTGGAGTTGGATTCTTCTCTGTCCACAGGGTATGGAATCCAGCGTTATCTGTTTCTCTAAATTCATTTAAAGCACTCAGTTACTTTTAACGTTTGGATCCAAACTTACTGTCTGGTCCCTAAGCTGTGACCCAGAAAATTATCAATTATTTGTTTCTTTTCTGTTTCACTTTTAAATGTCTTACTTAACACGTGTTTCAATCTTAAAACAAAAATAGTCCCTTAACAAATCTTAAATAATTCCTTTAGATTGGCTTTTTTCCTCAGAAAACCTCATTATAGCTACTAAAACAGCACCTCCATTGTCAGCTCCTTCATTTCTATACTCCCAGAGAGAAGTTTTATTCATAGTTTAGTACATATTTAAAAGTGAAAAAGTGAAAGTGTTAGTCGCTCAGTCATGTCCGACTCTTTGCAACCCCATAGACTGTTGCCCGCCAGGCTCCTCTGCCCCTGGGATTCAAGAATACTGGAGTGGGTTGCCGTTACTGCTCTCTTAATCCTCAAGCAGCTGCTTTGGTTACCCCAGGAATCAGTTCTGCCATTTCCGTCAGAATTAAAAAATGCTATCATTCCTTAATAAAAGGAAAGAAATTTGCCTGCCAACAATAAAGGACTATGAAAAAATAGATCAACATAAAACCACAAAAGAACACAAGCTTTATAAATAATGGCAAAAGAACACGAACTTTATAAATAGTGGCAATGGCTAAAAATCTAACAAATATTTGCATATGTGTAAATGCATGTAAAGGATTTACACTTTTAACAATACATAATCTTTGGTTTTCATTGGTCTTTGTTGTATGTAGATTAGAATTCCTTTGTATTTATACTGCTTGTGTTTACTGGACCTTCTTAAATCTGTTTCTTGGTTTCTTTCATTGGTTTTTCAGAGATCTCAGCCATTATCTTTTCAAATGCTATTTCTGGCCCATTATCTCTTTCTTCTCCTCATTCCTTTAGAGATCCCCATAATGCATATATTACCTCTTCTCCCTTTACCCTCTGTACCTTATAGCCATAGAATACTCTTGAGAGTCCCTTGGACAGCAAGAGATCAAACCAGTCAATCCTAAAGGAAATTAATCCTGAATATTCATTGGAAGGACTGATGCTGAAGCTAAAGCTCCAATACCTTGGCCACCTGATATGAAAAGCCAATTCACTGAAAAAGTCCCTGATGCTGGGGAAGATTGAGGGCATGAGGAGAAGGGGGCAACAGAGGCTAAGATGGTTAGATGGCATTATCAACTCAATGGACATGAGTTTGAGCAAACTCTGGAAGATAGTGAAGGACAAGGAAGCCTGGCATGCTGCAGTCCTTGAGGTAGCAGAGTTGGACACGACTTAGCAACTGAACAACAACAATTTTTCTCCATGTTCATTCTCTATATTTTCTTCTGAGCTTTCTTCTAGTTTTCTAATTCTCTAACATACATATACATTTATTGAAGTCTTAAATTTTAGTTCTGTGTTACTTCTTCTAGTGTCATAGAGCTTCCAATTGTATTCTTAATTCTGTATTTCACTGTATTTCCTTGGATATAGTAAGCATATTTATTTAAAGACTATATCTAATAACTACAATATCTAAAACACCTATAGACCTTTTCCTATTGTCTGTTGTTTCTGCTGTATTTTGTTCATAAAGTTTTATCAATTTGTTCAGTTCAGTTTAGTCACTCAGTCATGTCCAATTCTTTGTGACCCCATGGACTGCAAACACCAGGCCTCCCTGTCCATCACCAACTTCCAGAGTGGACTCAAACTCATGTCCATGGGCCGGTGATGCCATTCAACCATCACCTCCTCTGTCGTCTCCTTCTTCTCTCACCTTCAATTTTTCCCAGCATCAGGGTATTTTCAAATGAGTCAGTTCTTTGTATCAGATGCCCAAAGTATGGGAGTTTCAGCTTCAGCATCAGTCCTTCTAGTTAATATTTACAAATGATTTCCTTTAGGATGGACTGGTTAGATCTCCTTGCAGTCCAAGAGACCCTCAAGAGTCTTCTCCAACACCACCGTTCAAAAGAATCAATTCTTCAGCACTCAGCTTTCTTTATAGTCCAACTAACACATCCATAGATGACTACTGGAAAAATCATAGCTTTGACTAGAAGGACTTTGTTGGCAAAGTAATGTCTCTGTGTTTTAATATGCTGTCTAGGTTGGTCATAGCTTTTCTTCCAAGGAGAAAGTGTCTTTTGATTTCATGGCTGCAGTCACCATCTGCAGTGATTTCAGAGCCCAAATGATAGTCTCTCACTGTTTCCACTGTTTCCCCATCTATTTGCCATGAAGTGATGGGACTGGATGCCTTGATCTTAGTTTTCTGAATGTTGAGTTTTAAGCCAACTTTTTCACTCTCCTCTTTCACTTTCATCAAGAGGCTCTTTAGTTCTTCTTTGCTTTCTGTCATAAGGGTGGTGTCATCTGCATATCTGAGGTTATTGATATTTCTCCCAGCAATCTTGATTCCAGCTTGTGCTTCATCCAGTCCAGCATTTCTCATGATGTACTCTGCATATAAGTTAAATAAGCAGGGTGACAATATACAGCCTTGAAGTACTCCTTTCCTGATTTGGAACCAGTTTGCTGTTCCATGTCCAGTTCTAACTGTTGCTTCCTGACCTGCATACAGATATCTCAAGAGGTAGGCAAGGTGGTCTGGTATTCCCATCTCTTGGAGAACTTTCCAGAGTTTGTTCTGATCTGCACAGTCAAAGACTTTGGCATAGACAATAAAGCAGAAACAGATGTTTTCTGGAACTCTCTTTCTTTTTCGATGATCCACCAGATGTTGACAATTTGATCTCTGGTTCCTCTGTCTTTTCTAAATTCAGCTTGAACATCTGGAAGTTCACATTTCACATACTGTTGAAGCCTGACTTGGAGAATTTTGAGCATTACTTTGCTAGCATGTGAGATGAGTGCAATTGTGAGGCAGTTTGAGCATTCTTTGGCATTGCCTTTCTTTGGGATTGGAATGAGCACTGACCTTTTCCAGTCCTGTGGCCACTGCTGAGTTTTCTAGATTTGCTGGCATACTGAGTGCAGCACTTTCACAGCATCATCTTTTAGGATTTGAAATAGCTCAACTGGAATTCCATCACCTCCACTAGCTTTGTTCGTAGTGATGCTTCCTAAGGCCCACTTGACTTTGCATTCCAGGATGTCTGGCTCTAGGTGAGTGATCACACCATCGTGATTATCTGGGTTGTGAAGATCTTTTTTGTATAGTTCTTCTATGTATTCTTACCACCTCTTCTTAATATCTTCTGATTCTGTAGGCCCATACCATTTGTGTCCTTTATTGTGCCCATGTTTGCATGAAATGTTCCCCTGGCATCTCTAATTTTCTTGAAGAGATATCTAGCCTTTCCCATTCTATCATTTCCCTCTATTTCTTTGCACTGATCGCTGAGGAAGGTTTTCTTATCTTTCCTTGATATTCTTTGGAACTCTGCATTCAAATGGGTATATCTTTCTTTTTTCCCTTGCCTTTCACTTCTTTTCTTTTCACAGCTATTTGTAAGCCCTCCTCAGACAATGATTTTGCCTTTTTGCATTTCTTTTTCTTGGGGATGATCTTGATCACTGCCTCCTGTACAATATCATGAACCTCCATCCATAGTTCTTTAGGCACTCTGTCTATCAGATCTAATCCTTTGAATCTATTTGTCACTTCCACTGTATAATTGTAAGGGATTTGATTTAGGTCATACCTCAGTGGTCTAGTGGTTTTCCCGACTTTCTTCAATTTAAGTCTGAAATTGGCATAAGTAGTTCATGATCTGAGCCACAGTCAGCTCCTGGTCTTGTTTTTGGTAACTGTATAGAGCTTTTCCATCTTTGCTGCAAAGAATATAATCAATTTGATTTCAGTATTGACCATCTGATGATGTCCATGTGTAGAGTCTTCTCTTGTGTTATTGGAAGAAGGTGTTTGCTATGACCAGTGCATTCTCTTGGCAGAACTCTATTAGCCTTTGCCCTGCTTCATTCTGTACTCCAAGGCCAAATTTGCCTGTTACTCCAGGTGTTTCTTGACTTCCTACTTTTGCATTCCAGTCCCCTATAATGAAAAGGACATCTTTTTTGGGTGTTAGTTCTAGAAGATCTTTAACGTATTCATAGACCTGTTCAACTTCAGCTTCTTCAGCATTGCTGGTCAGAGCATAGACTTGGATTACTGTAATGTTAAATGGTTTGCCTTGGAAACGAACAGAGCTCATTCTGCCGTTTTTGTGATTGCCTCCAATCTCATTTTGGACTCTTGTTGACTATTATGGCTACTCCATGTCTTCTAAGGGATTCTTGCCCACAGTAGTAGATAGAATGGTCATCTCAGTTAAATTCACCCATTCCAGTCCATTTTAGTTCATTGATTCCCAAAATGTCGATGTTCACTCTTGCCATCTCCTTTTTGACCACTTCCAATTTGCCTTGATTCATGGACCTAACATTCCAGGTTCCTATGCAATATTGTTCTTTATAGCATCGGACTCTACTTCCATCACCAGTCACATCCACAATTGGGTGTTGTTTTTGCTTTGGCTCCATCTCTTCATTCCTTCTGGAGGTATTTCTCCACTGATCTCCAGCACATTGTATGTCTGGCGTTTTTTTATTTTGATGCTTCACAATGTTTTTACAGAACTGTTTATAGAACTAATTACCATCTAAAGATGCTTTCTTTCTCCAAAGAGGTTTTATGTATGTTTCTGTCAAGTAGCTAAAGGTATGAACATTTTGAAATAACTTCAATCCAATTTCAGGGATGGAGATGATTTAAAACTAAGCTAAACTCTACGAATTCCCATTTACTTTGGGTTTACTCTTATATTTTGAGTATAAACTTTCCAGGTACAATCTGACTGATGCAACTTCACTAGGATTCCCAAAAAGTTGGCCTGTACTGGACTCTAATCCCTACCACAGCCCCATGAAGCTATCCCAAGGTCTCCGCTCAAATTGTCATCACTAAGAAAAAAATTTCTTTCTTTTGACCTACATGAGATGACAGATATTAACCTGAACTTATTTTGGTAATCACTTCACAATATATGGAAGTCAAGTCATTATACTGTATAATGTAAGCTTGCATAGTGTTATAAGTCAATTATACTACAATAAGACTGGAAAAATAAAGAAGAGTTTGAAAAAAAAAAAAAAACCTCTTCTTAGGTTCTCAATATTTCCTCCAAAATTGGAAAATGCCCCAAAGGAAAAGTGGCCCTAGGTCCTGGGCTCAGCTTGCTGTGCATCTGTTTTCTTCATACCCTAGACAATAATTCTTTATTATCTTGTTAGTTGTCTGATGTTTTCAAACAGAGTTTTAAAATATGTTTATCCAGAACTTTCTGTCCTTTACAGAAGGTTCACTGAAATTACCCAGTCTACCATTACTAGAAACAGAAGTCTCCAGAACTTTTATTTATACATGGATCATGCTAGTCATTTCTATAGCCAAATGTCAGCAGTCAGGCTCACCTTTTTTTTTTTCAGGCTCATCTTTGAATCAACGACCTTTCCCTTGCCAACACAACTACAAGGAGTGAATAGTATTACAAAGGTGTACTAATTTCAACGTTGTTGCTGTATGCCTATATTCAGCCCACCTTACTTTAGATAAGAGTCTCTAAGTTTCATTTCAGTTGGCTTTACTTGGTAACACCTCCTCAATTGTTACTGCTACAGAAAATATTATTAGTCAGGATGGTGCAGTGGAAAGAACATTGAAATTGGAGTTAGAAAACTTGGATTTGAATCTGTTTCTACCATGTGTTTACTGCCTTTGTTCCACAGTCTCACTCACACTAAACTCTCTATTGAGCTTCCCTGATGACTCAGTGGTAAAGAACCCGCCTGCCAATGCAGGAGACTCGGCTTCGATCCCCAATCTGGAAAGATCCCATATGCCTCAGAGCAGCTGGGCTCATGCACCACAACTACTGAGCCTGTGCTCTAGAGTCCACATACTGCAACTACGAAGCCCACACTCCCCAGAGCCCAGTGCTCTGCAACAAGAGAAAGTGTTAGCTGCTCAGTCACGTCCATCTTTGTGACACCATGGACTGTAGCTCACCAGGCTTCTCTGTCCATGGGATTCTCCAGGCAATAATACTGTAGTGGGTTGCCATTTCCTTCTCCAGGGGATCTTCCTGTCCCAGGGATTGAACCCAGGTCTCCTGCATTGCAGGCAGTTTCTTTATCATCTGAGCAACCTGGGAAGCTCTGCAACAAAAGAAGCCACCACAATGCCTGTACGCCGCAACTAGAGAGTAGCCCCTGCTTGCTGCAACTAGGGAAAAGCTGGCGCAGTAACAAAGACCCAGCACAGCCAAATATAAATTGATAAATAAAATTTACCAAACAAAAAATTTAAACCCTCTATGAATAAGCAGACTAAAAAGATGAATCAAAGTCAGTCTTTGGCTTCTACTCAGCTTCTATACACTTTCATATGTTTATTTATGTTAGGAATAATACCTATTTCACATGGTTGTTGTGAGGATTAACTAAGGAAACAAGTTATAAGCCTTGAATTCACAACTAGGAGGCACTTGATATTTATTGAATGTTTTTCATTTTTGACACGATATTTTATGTAACAGTTTTGTTTTTGAAAAAATTGTAAATTATGCTTTAAAAGCACTATGGAAACTAAGTTTTAAAAGGAAGTTTATTGAAGATGTGGGAAGACTCCTATACTGTAATACTACAGAGTATTAAATCCACTTCATTTAATCTCTTGTAATCATACTGATTTTCATAAAATCAGTGTATTAGAGTAAGTTTAACCTGCAGTAAAGACACAAGTACTTCCTCTCTTCGGGTGGTCTGGAAGCCTCACAACATTGATGGCATCCCTTGCTGGGACCATAAACAGTTCTGTGGTTCTGTGTGTCTACAAGAGCGAAGTGTTGACCTGAATGTAGAGTATACACCATAAAAGTATCCTATGAGGCCATGAGGTTTAGTAAGCACCAGGAAAAAACACCTTAAAATCAATTTCCTGAGGCCATAATCCCAGATATTAATTCAAACATGATTCTGTGGTTCTGAAGGGTGAAATGTTTTATGACATTATTGCATTTCAGATTTCATCATTTTATGTTGATTGGAACTTTATCATTGTTTTAAGTTTGCAGTCTGCATGAGATCATTTTGTTCCTTTAGAATCTAAATCTGGGTAATGGCTATGGTGCTTTTAGTTTGCAGTTGTCTGTAGGTTGTCATTTTCTTAAAATTTTTTTAAAAAAACAAAACACCTTAGCATTCTAATGGAAATATAAGCACCCTGACTTCATTTTGATAATGTGCTAGTAGTTAGTATAAATGATAATAAACAAATGTGGATTCAATACCATAACTCGGGAAATAACATTACATTAGAAATTTCAAATAATCTTTTTTGGGGTGAATGTAGGCTTGAAACAATATTCAAATTCATTACTAACAAAATATTGGTTATAATTAGCTTCTTAGCAACACAGGGATTTTTCAGGTCAAGCATCTGTTAAAAATGTTAAAACAAAGTAGAAATTTTCATGAAAGCCTTCCATTTGAATGTGTGATTCACTATAAAATACCTTAAAAGACCAATATTCTATGATATACAGTTTTGCATATTTACTGTTATTTCATTTCAAAATTGGCTCCAAAGTACTGATTTTGCATTGTGTATTCTTGAAATTATGGTAACTAATTTCCAATAGATTTCAAAATTAACAATGGTTTTATGGTACCTGGTGCAACTCTGAGGCTTGAAAAGATTGAAAGCAATTGGAGAAGAGGGCAGCAGAGGATGAGATGGTTAGATAGCATCACTGACTCAATAGACATGAACTTGAACAAACTCTGGGAGATAGTGGAGGACAGGGACGCCTGGCATGCTGCAGTCCATTGGGTTGCAAAGAGTCAGACGTGGTTTAGTGAATGAACAACCACAACAGTTGGTACCACTGGAGGTAGAAATAATGCAGGACAAGGTTCAGATCCCTGCCTTACTACTTATCAGCTGTGTTAAGGGAAATAAACTGAACTTAAGACTCAATTTTATCATCTGTAAAATAGGAATAAGAGTGATGGTACCCACCTCATAGCATTTTGTGAGGATTAAATGAGATCAGCCATATCAAGTGATTTGCATTGGACTGGCAAAGAGTAAGCACTCTTTAAGTAGTAGCTATAAGGAGTATACACAAACATATGTATTTAATACATAGCTTATGTTAGGAAGGAGCAATGAAAGTAAAGGTAGATAATAGATACAGAGTCAATATGTTTCAGCCATAAGAATATTTGTGTAGGTCACTTAATAAATCCATCATATTATTTCTGCAATCTAGGATTTAGCACTCAGTTGTTTTGCAAATTAACTTACATAGAAAAATGAGATCAGATCAAAGAAATAAGTTAAATTCTATCGTCAGTATAATTTTCTATATGAAAAAGACCACAGTCTTATAGAATGTAAAAAAAAATTATGCCTCCTCACGTTTCCAACTTGCACCATATTTAAGCATCTCTCAGGAAGAGAAAAATACTTCCTTAATGTGATTTTTAAAAAATATCATACACAGAGCCATATTAACAGCCAATAGAGACATTCCTATTAAAACAGGCAAAAATCAAAAGCAACTATTAACTTTATCATTATTTAAAATTGCTATGAAAGTTCTGGACAACATAATAAGATATGAAACAGAAATGAGATATAACAATTGAAAGAGTGAATACATTTATCACATTGCAGATTACAATGCTAGACAATGTCTAACCAGAAGAGAATCAGGAGGAAGTGAGGCTCTCGTTAATTCAACAAATACTTCCTGAGTGTCTATGCCAGACATTGTGCTAGTGCCGGGAATGCAATAGTGATATGGCTCTTGCTGTCATGAAGTTTTCAGTCTCATGAGGAAAAGAAAAATTAAATAAACTCAAGAAGCATGTTTTAAGTTCAAGGTTTATAGAGGAATAACAGACAAAGTGGCGGGAGGTGAGGAAGTAGGAGATGGTATAAAATTTAGAAAGAGGGTCAGGCAAGTCTATCTAAAGAAATAATATTCAAGCTCAGACAAATAGGTATGAGCAGCAAATTGCAAAGAGCTGGAAACCAAAGACCAGGGAGCTAGGGAAAGAATGGCAGGAGACAAAGTTAGAAACACAGGCAAGGTTCAGTTTGTAGAAGTTTGGATGCTGTCTGCTGTTAATAATAGATTAATTTCAAAAACTTCAAATAGGAAGAAGTTTATTATCCAGCAGAACAAGAGGAGCAAAGGCACATGGTTACAGGACTTTATATGTCAGCTGCTCAACCATAGCACCAAGGATGAAGGTTCTTTCCATGTTGACTCCTGCATTTTAGGGCTGGATCCTCTTATGATGCTTAGACGGCTGCTGAAGTTCATTTTTTAAGAGCAAATTAAGTCTTCCCAGAAGCATTCCCAGAAGCATCTTATCCCTTCCCACCTCTTTCTCCCCCAGAAGATTTGTAACTATGTCTCCTTAGTCAAATTTGTGTTGTGCAAATGCCATAAACTACCAATGGTTAAAGGAGTGGAATTATCATGACTATTTTACCATAACTCACCTACTGGGACCTGACCACATGCTCCAGGAACACTGATACCCAAATGAAAGTTTCTTAACAAGAGGCTCATGAACACCTTGGGTAAGATAGCATTCAGGAGATGTGTAAACTAGGATTGGGAAACATTACATCTTTATTTTTTTAATAATCTCTAGCTGAAATCTTTTTTTAATTATGAAGGTAAACAAAAAATCAAAAACAAAAGCACAGTAGTAATGGTAGTGTCTGTGACTTTATCACAGTAGGAAGTCGCAGATATTTTCATATCACACTACAGTTGTGGTTATATCATTTTCCTGCATTCCCTATTTCACCTGTTTTGGGATCAACACATGGAAGGAGGTGAGCCAAAGATAACCCTAAAATTTAATGTTACTATGTATGCTAAATAGCAAATGCTTTCACACTGATAGATGTGTTAAAAATTTAAACTTAATTTTAATCCCTATGTTTTACATTTATAATCCTTGTTTGAAGCACTAGTAAAGGGATACACATATTACTATTCTACAAATTTGTTTTTGATAACTGTATTTCAAAATAATTTATTTTCTTTATAACCTGACATATTTTATATATTAAAAAAGATTATTCTGAAAAGCGGTCCTAAAAGTTATACTAGCCTGTCAATAGGGTCCATCTTGAATCTTCCATAAAGATCAAAGGCTCGAGTAGGGAATAAGGAGAGATTATGGTGGGCAACTAAAAGTACCCATATCAAGGGGTGTGAATTTCATATCCAAGGACAATAGGAACTTAGTGAAGTGTGCCTTTAAAGAAAAAATTTTATTGAAGTTTAACATACATACAGTTAAATCTACTAGGGTGTATTTTTTTTTCAGATTTCTGTATAGTATTCCATTGAAAGGTTTTAAGAAGGATTTGCTTTTTGGAGAGATTTCTCTGGCTCAAGAATAAATCAGACAAAAAAACATCAGAGGTAAAAAGATGAGTTAGGAAGTTATTATAATGATCGAGGCAAGGGCTGACAGTATTTAGACAGGATTGTGTTAGTTGAAACGGAGAATAGGGGGGTATATTTTCTATGGTTCAGTTCAGTTCAGTCGCTCAGTCGTGTCCGACTCTTTGTGACCCCATGAATTGCCATACGCCAGGCCTCTCTGTCCATCACCAACCCCCAGAGTTTACTCAAACCTATGTCTGTCGAGTCAGTGATGCCATCCAACCATCTCATTCTCTGTCGTCCCCTTCTCCTCCTGCCCCCAATCCTACCCAGCATTAGGGTCTTTTCCAATGAGTCAACTCTTCGCATGAGGTGGCCAAAGGATTGGAGTTTCAGCTTCAACATCAATCCTTCAAAGGAACACCCAGGATTGATCTCCTTTAGGATGGACTGATTGGATCTCCTTGCAGTCCAAGGGACTCTCAAGAGTCTTCTCCAACACCACAGTTCAAAAGCATCAATTCTGCGGCACTCAGCTTTCTTCACCGTCCGACTCTCACATCCATACATGACCACTGGAAAAACCATAGTCTTGACTAGACGGATTTTTGTTGGCAAAGTAATGTCTCTGCTTTTAAATATGCTATCTAGGTTGGCCATAACCTTCCTTCCAAGGAGTAAGCGTCTTTTAATTTCATGGCTGCAATCACCATCAGCAGTGATTCTGGAGCCCCAAAAAATAAAGTCTGACACTGTTTCCACTGTTTCCCCGTCTATTTCCCTTGAAGTGATGGGACCAGATGCCATGATTTTAGTTTTCTGAACACTGAGCTTTAAGCCAACTTTTTCACTCTCCTCTCTCACTTTCATCAAGAGGCTCTTTAGTTCTTCTTCACTTTCTGCCATAAGGGTGGTGTCATCTGCATATCTGAGGTTACTGATATTTCTCCTGGCAATCTTGATTCCAGCTTGTGCTTCTTCCAGCCCAGCGTTTCTCATGATGTACTCTGCATATAAATTAAATAAACATGGTGACAATATACAGCCTTGACGTACTCCTTTTCCTATTTGGAACCAGTCTGTTGTTCCATGTCCAGTTCTAACTGTGGCTTCCTGACCTGCATGCAGGTTTCTCAAGAGACAGGTCAGATGGTCTGGTATTCCCATCTCTTTCAGAATTTTTCACAGTTTATTGTGATTCACACAGTCAAAGGCTTTGGCATAGTCAATAAAGCAGAAATAGATTTGTTTCTGGAACTCTCTTGCTTTTTTGATGATCCACAGGATATTGGCAATTTGATCTCTGGTTCCTCTGCCTTTTCTAAAACCAGCTTGAACATCTGGAAGTTCACAGTTCATGTATTGCTGAAGCCTGGCTTGGAGAATTTTGAGCATTACTTTACTAGCATGTGAGATGAGTGCAATTGTGAGGTAGTTTGAGCATTCTTTGGCATTGCCTTTCCTTGGGATTGGCACGAAAACTGACCTTTTCCAGTCCTGTGGCCACTCCTGAGTTTTCCAAATTTACTGGCATATCGAGTGCAGCACTTTCACGGCATCATCTTTTAGGATTTGAAATAGCTCAACTGGAATTCCATCACCTCCACTAGCTTTGTTCGTAGTGATGCTTCCTAAGGCCCACTTGACTTCACATTCCAGGATGTCTGGCTCTAGGTGAGTGATCACACCATCGTGATTATCTGGGTCGTGAAGATCTTTTTTGTACAGTTCTTCTGTGTATTCTCGCCACCTCTTCTTAATATCTTCTGCTTCTGTTAGGTCCATACCATTTCTGTCCTTTATGAAGCCTATCTTAGCATGAAATGTTCCTTTGGTATCTCTAATTTTCTTGAAGAGATCTCTAGTCCTATTTGGGATGTATGTATGTAGAGTTGTAGGCAAGAGCTCATCCAACTTCTGTAGCCCTGAAATTTATACAGTTGTGAAAGTTGTTTTAAAAAATTACAAAATCACAAATACCAAAAATACAAGTAAAAGGGACAGAATCTTGAAAGTGTCCTGGACAAGCTTGAATTTCACTTGTGTCACAGTAAATCTGCCTCTGGCTATAGAAAGAGGGCTAGAAATCCCACCAAGAGCTGACATTTGTGGATTATTTACTATTGCCAGATACTGGTTGGTTCACTTTTTGTTGTTGTTGTTGTTCAGTCACTCAGTCGTGTCCGACTCTTTGTGACCCAATGGATGGCAGCATGCCAAGTTTCCCTATCCTTCACTATTTTCTGGAGTCTGCTCAAACTCATGTACACTGAGTCAATGATGCCATCCAACCATCTCATCCTCTGTTGTCCCCTTCTCCTCTTGCCTTTCCCAGTATCAGAGTCTTTTCCAACGAGTCAGTTCTTCACATCAGGTGGCCAAAGTATTGGAGCATCATTCCTTCCAATGAATATTCAGGACTGATTTCCTTTAGGATTGACTGGTTGGATCTCCTTGCAGTCCAAGGGACTCTCAAAAGTCTTCTCCAGTACCACAGTTCAAAAGCATCAATTCTGCAATGCTCAGCCTTCTTTATGGTCCAACTCTCACATCCATATGTGACTACTGGAAAAATCATAACTTTGACTACATGGACCTTTGTCGGCAAAGTGATGTCTCTGCTTTTTAATACACTATCTAAGTTGGTCATAAGGTTTCTTCCAAGGAGCAAGCATCTTTTAATTTCAGGGCTGAAGCCACGATCTGAAGTGACTTTGGAGCCCAAGAAAATAGTCTTTCACTGTTTCCATTGTTTCCCCATCCATTTGCCATGAAGTGATGGGACTGGATGCCATGATCTCAGTTTTTTGAATGTTGAGTTTTACGCCAGCTTTTTCACTCTCCTCTTTCACCTTCATCAGAAGGCTCTTTAGTTCCTCTTCACTTTCTGCCATGAGGATGCTGTCATCTGCCTATCTGAGGTTATTGATATTTCTCCTGGCAACCTTGATTCCAGCTTGTGATTCATCCAGCCCAGCATTTTGCATGTTGTACTCTGTATATAAGCTAAATAAGCAAGGTGACAATATACAGCCTTGACATACTCCAATCCCAATTTTGAACCAATCTGTTGTTCTGTGTTCAGTTCTAATTGCTGCTTCTTGTCCTGCATACAGGTTTCTCAGTAGGTAGATAAGGTGGTCTGATATTCCCATCTCTTTCAGAATTTTCCACAGTTTATTGTGATCCATACAATGAAAGGCTTTAGTGTAGTCATTGAAGCAGAAGCAGATGTTTTTCTGGAATTCTCTTGCTTTTTCAATGATCCAATGGATGTTGGCAATTTGATCTCTGGTTCTTTTGCCTTTTTCATATCCAGCTTGTACACCTGGAAGTTCTCAATTCATGACTGATGAAGCCTAACTTGAAGGATTTTTAACAATACTTTGCTAACATCAATTAGTTGATTATACTTTATAGAAATGAGTGCAATTGTGCAGTAGTTTGAACATTCTTTGGCATTGCCTTTCTTGGGGATTGGAATGAAAACTGACCTTTTCCAGTCCTGTGACCACTGCTGACTTTTCCAGATTTTCTGGCATATTGAGTGTGGCACTTTCACAGCATCATCTTTTAAGATTTGAAATAGCTCAACTGAAATTCCATCACCTCCACTAGCTTTGTTCATGGTGATGCTTTCCAAGGACCACTTGACTTCACCCTCCAGCATGTCTGGCTCTAGGTGAGTGATCACACTATCGTGATTATCTAGGTCATGAAGACCTTTTTGTATAGTTCTTCTGTGTATTCTTGCCACCTCAATAACTTCTGCTTCTGTTAGGTCCATACCATTTCTGTCCTTTATTGTGCCCATCTTTGCATGAAATGTTCCCTTGGTATCTTTAATTTTCTTGAAGAGATCTCTAGTCTTTCCCATGCTATTGCTTTCCTCTATTTCTTTGGATTGTTCATTTAGGAAAGCTTTCTTTTCTTTCCTTGCTATTCTTTGGAACTCTGCATTCAGATGGGTATATCTTTCCTTTTCTCCTTTGCCTTTCACTTGTCTTCTTTTTTCAGCTATTTGTAAGGCCTCCTCAGACAACTATTTTGCCTTTCTGCATTTATTTTTCTTGGGTATGATCTTGATCACTGCCTCCTATACAATGTTACCAACCTCCATTCCTTAATGCTTACAATAATCTTATGAGGTGTTTTCATCTTCTCCATTTCATAGATGACAAACTGAGGCTCAGTGAGATGAGAAATATACTCAAGTCAACAACTAGTAAGCAATAGAGCTCACACCTGAATCAGGCTTTCTAGCCCTTGATCAGGATTCTATTACTGTCTCAATATATACTTCCAGGTTTCAGGACTGAGAAACAGGTTAGATAATAATACCATTTATTGATATGATAAAACCTACAAGATGAGCAGTTTGAGGGATACTGGAAGAGCAAGAGCTTTGTTGTGAATAAGTCCAGTTTGCAACACTTAATACTACTTAAATTGTGATGTCAAGTAGGTTGTTGATATTTAAGTCTAGAACTCATAGAAGAGATGCAAATGGTAGATACACACATGGAAGTCGTCAGCATGGGAAGGGATGTGATAACCTAGGGAGAGCACACTGCAAGTGGGGAGAGATGTGAAGGAGACCAAAAAGGGGATGCAGTTAGAAAAGAGGAAAACCAGGAGAGTTCAGTATCCCAGAAGCCAAAGGAGGCCATGATGAAATATATATACATAATAAAATGTATGACTTTTATGATGTCATAAAAGTCTTGATGACCTTGACTGGATAGACAGCAGTGAGCTTGAGAAAAGAATGTCACTTGGGATACTCAAGAAAATCCCAAACTTCTACTTTTAGGGACCTTCCTAAAGAGCAGAGATAGAGTAATGAAAAGAAGCCTCTGAACAAGCGCTCTATAAATATAATAAACATTCAAGAGATGACCTGGTCACTGGCTAGATATGAGGAAATTTTCAGGTTTATTTCCAGTCCAGCACTATTTGAGGAGAAGAACAGAATTCTGGAAGGTGGAGGGAATGCTAGTTTACAATTGACCCCCTTTCTCCCCATTCAGCAGATCTTTTTTAAATTTTAATTTTTCTCTCAGGTGTATAGACTGGGATTGAATACAATTCATGTTCACAACGCATGCATACCCTGAAATAATTCATTAACTTATTCAGTGAGTTGGTTATTTTTAATATTGTGACAAAAGCACCCCAAATCCACCACTCAAAACACTGGTCCATTAACCTTGAAAGAAGCCACTCAGAGAGATCTTGTGAGAGATGTTGTTGGCAAAGGGGACTGCAACAGCTGGAAAACCCCTGGCTGGAGTTGCAGCTACAAAAAGCAAGCAATTCTGGAGCTACAAAAGCAAGCAATTCTAAGTCACATTAATAAGACGGTCCAAACAAGGGCAGTAAAAGTCCCACTGTCCCATCTGTGCAACCACAGTGTCTGGACTATTACCATCACTTTTAGGAGTTCTATTTTCAGGGGGATGACAAATCAGAGTATTACCAGAGAATGTAATTCAGGATGGTGAGAGAAGGTGATGAATAATTGAAGATATATTTAATCCAGAGATGAGGATGGTGGAGATGGCTGGGAGGTAGAGCAAGTGCATTAGATCTTCCAGAGCTCTTCCACATTTGCTCTAGAGGGAAGAAAATGGACCAAGGTTGATTTAAGTAGGAACGTTGATCTTAGCTAATTACAATGAAGAGCTTCCTAAAAATACCTAGGCTGCTATCAACAGCTCTGAAAAAATAAGTTTTCTATCTCCAGTGGAATTCATTCAGAGGCTGAGTGACCAGTAGGAATGCTGCAAAATGAACTAGGCATATTTGGGCTAAGATTGCGCCTGATCCACTGACCTTTAGTTTCTCCAGGCTGAATCTCTTCTTCCAGCTCTCTCTCAAATCCTCTTCATAATGCTCTGCCATAACTAGTTGGCAACTTTCCCTTTTTTTAAATGAAGTATAATTTATGTACAATATTATATACATTACATGTGTAGAAGATATTCATAATTTTTAAAGATTATACTCCATTTATAGTTATTACAACATATTGGCTATGGCCTCTGTATTGTACAATATATTCTTGCAGCTTATTTTATACATAACAGTTTGTACCTCTCAGTCTCCTACCCCCATATTGTCCCTTCCCTCTTCCCTCTCCCCATTGGTAACTACTAGTTTATGTCTCTATGTCTGTGAGTTTATTTCTTTTTTATTATATTCACTAGTTTTGTCTTTCTCTGTCTGACTCAGTTCACTTACCATAATGCCCTCCAAGTCCATTCATGTTCCTGCAAAGGGCAAAATTTCATTCCTTTATATGGCTGAGTAATATTCCATTGTATATACATATACTACTTCTTCTTTATCCATTCATCTGTTAATGGACATCAAGGTTGTTCCCATATCTTGGGGGGCTATTATAAATAAGGCTGCTATGAACATTGGGGTGCATGCATCTATTTTTCAGATTTTCAATTTTTAAAATTCATTTTTAGTTGGAGGATCATTGCTTTAAAATATTGTGTTGGTTTCTGCCATACAACAACATGAATCAGCCAGAACTATACATATGTTTCCTTCTTCTTGAACCTCCCTCCCACCCCCAACTCCATCCCACCCCTCTAGGTTGTCACAGAGCACAGGGTTGAATGTCCTGTGTTATACAGCAATTTCCACTAGCTGTCTATTATACATATGGTAATGTGTATGTTTCAGTGCTTCAGTGCTACTTTCTCAATTCCTCCTACCCTTTCCTTTGGTTTGCCTTGGAAATGAACAGAGCTCATTGTGTCATTTTTGAGATTGCATTCAACTACTGCATTTTGGACTCTCTTGTTGACTATGATGGTTACTTCACTTCCTCTAAGGGATTCTAAGCCCACAGTAGTAGATAGAATGGTCACCTGAGTTAAATTCATGCATTCCAATCCATTTTAGTTCACTGATTCCTAAAATGTCGATGTTCACTCTTGCCATCTTCTGTTTGACCACTTCTAGGTTGTGTTGACTCATGGACCTAACATTCCAGGTTCCTATGCAATATTGCTCTTTATAGCATCAGACTTTCCTTCCATCACCAGTCACATCCACAACTGGGTGTTGTTTTTGCTTTGGCTCTGTCTCTTCATTCTTTCTGGAGTTATTTCTCTACTCTTCTCCAGTAGTATATTGGGCACTTACAAGCCTGGGGAGTTCACATTTCAGTGTCATACCGTTTTGCCTTTTCATGCTATTCATGGGGTTCTCAAGGCATTACTGAAGTGGTTTGTCATTCTCTTCTCCAGTGGACCATGTTTTGTCAGAACTCTCCACCATGACCCGCCAGTCTTGGGTGGCCCTATACGCCAT
This sequence comes from Okapia johnstoni, assembly GCA_024291935.2. Classification (NCBI taxonomy): domain Eukaryota; kingdom Metazoa; phylum Chordata; class Mammalia; order Artiodactyla; family Giraffidae; genus Okapia; species Okapia johnstoni. Next base: position 74,843,164 of record CM044320.1, read on the forward strand.
GTACTTTCATTGAGCTAGACAAGGCTGTGGTCCATGTGGTTAGTTTTCTGTGACTGTGGTTTTCATTCTGTCTGTCCTCTGATGGATAAGGATAAGAGGCTTATGGAAGCTTCCTGATGGGAGAGACTGACTGAGGGGAAAACTGTGTCTTGTTCTGATGGGTAGGGCCATGTTCAGTTCAGTTCAGTTCAGTCACTCAGTTGTGTCCAACTCTTTGAGACCCCATGGACTGACAGCACATCAGGCTTCCCTGTCCTTCACCAACTCCCAGAGTTGACTCAAACTCATGTCCATTGAGTCAGTGATGCCATCCAACCATCTCATGCCCTGTCGTCCACTTCTCCTCCTGCCTTCAATCTTTCCCAGCATCAGGGTCTTTTCCAATGAGTCAGTTCTTTGCATCAGGTGGTCAAAGTATTGGAGTTTCAGCTTCAGCATCAGTCCTTCCAATGAATATTCAGAACTGATCTCCTTTAGGATGGACTGGTTGGATCTCCTTGCAGTCCATGGGCCATGTTCAGTAAATCTTTAATCCAATTTCCTATTGATGGGTGGGGCAGTGTTCTCTCCCTGTTGCTTGTCCTGAGGCCAAACTATGGTGGTAATGAAGATAATGGCGACCTCCTTCAAAATGTCCCACGCATGCACTGCTGCACTCAGCGCCTCCAACCCTGAAGCAGGCCACCACCAACCTACACCTCCACCAGAGACTCCTGGACACTCATGGGCATGTCTGGGTCAGTTTATTGTGTGGTCACTGCTCCTTTCTCCTGGGTCCTGGTACACACAAGGTTTTGTTTGTGCCCTCCAAAAGTATGTTTCCCCAGTCCTGTTTAAGTTCTGATGGTTCTATGGTGGGGTTAATGGCGACCTTCTCCCAGAGGGCTTATGCCATACCCATGTCTGCCACACCCAGAGTCCCTGCGGCAGGCTACATCTGACCCATGCCTCCACAGGAGACACTCTGACACAGTTCTGGCTCAGTCTCTGTGTGTTGGGCATGCATTTTGTGTCCTTCCCAGGGCTGAGCAGCTCAGGTGACCAGGGGCTTGGAGAGTGCATTGTCCCAGGTGGGCTGTGCATCTTAATCACCTCCCCAGTCCAAGCCACTTGGTTTCCCAGGTAGCCACGAGAGCACCACCTCAGGTGTGCCATATGTCTCCTCTGGAGAGCTGATCTCAGCCTGCGACCCTCCTGGCAGATGTCAACCATCCAGGATCTCAGGAAGATGTGGTTAGCAGCTGGTAGCCTGCTCACAGTTTCCTGGAAGATGCCTGTTCTGGGGCTGAGATTGCAGCAGCCCCTTGCCTTCTGGTTCTGGCAAGCCTGCCTCTCTGCCTCTGGGCAGGGATGGGACAGGGCGCAGCTGCCTAACTCTCCTCTGGTATTCGGTCAACCCTTTGTTCTGTGAGTGGGCCAGGCTGTACCTTAGGTTGTTAGCTTAGAGCCTTTCACAGGAAAGTTCTCTTTTCCCTAGTTGTGGATTCTGTGGGGTTTTTTTTTTTTTCTACCAGCTATGTTGCCTTCTGAGATTCCAAAACTTCCCACCAACCTGCCTCTGAGAGGGTTTCCTACTGTGGGGAAACTTCTCCTACTTCATGACTCCCTCCCCAGGACAGGTCTCCATCCCTGACTCTTTTGTCTCTCTTTTTGTCTTTTATATTTTCTCCTACCTCTTTTTGAAGAGAATGGGCTGGCGTTCTGAGTACCTGGTGTCCTCCAGCAGTGTTCAGAAGTTGTTTTGTGGAAGTTGCTCAGCATTCAAATGAACTTTTGATGGATTTGTGGTGAAGAAAGTGGTCTCCCTGTCCTATTCCCCTGTGAAGTTGAATGGTTCTATGAAGACCTACAAGACCTTCTAGAACTAACACCCAAAAAAGACGTCCTCTTCGTTATAGGGGACTGGAATGCAAAAGTAGGAAGTCAAGAGTTACCTGGAGTAACAGGAAAATTTGGCCTTGGAATGCAAAACGAAGCAGGTCAAAGGCTTACAGAGCTTTGCCAAGAGAACGCACTTGTGATAGCAAGCACCCTCTTCCAACAACACAAGAGAAGACACTACACATGGATATCACCAGATGGTCAATACCGAAATCAGATTGATTATATTCTTAGCAGCCAAAGCTGAAGACGCTCTATACAGTCAGCAAAAACAAGATCGGGAGCTGACTGTGGGTGGCTCAGATCATGAACTCCTTAGTGCCAAATCCAGACTTACATTGAAGAAAGTAGGGAAAACCCTAGACGATTAAGGTAGGCCCTAAATCAAATCCCTTATGATTATACAGTGAAAGTGACAAATAGAGTCATGAGATTATATAAGATAGACAGAGTGCCTGCTGAATTATGGATGGAGGTTCATGACATTGTACAGGATACAGGGATCAAGACCATCCCCAAGAAAAAGAAATGTAGAAAGGCAAAATGGTTGTCTGATGAGGCCTTGCAAATAGCTGTGAAAGGCAAAGGAGAAAAGGAAAGATATACCCATTTGAATGCAGAGGGCCAAAGAAAAGCAAGGAGAGATAAGAAAGCCTTCCTCAGTGATCAATGCAAAGACATAGAGGAAAACAACAGAATGGGAAAGGCTAGAGATCTCTTCAAGAAAATTAGAGATACCAAGGGAACATTTCATGCAAAGATGGGCACAATAAAGGACAGAAATTGTGTGGACCAAACAGAAGCAGATGATATTAAGAAGAGGTGACAAGAAAACACAGAAGAACTATACAAAAAAGATCTTCATGACCCAGATAACCACGATGGTGTGATCATTCACATAGAGCCAGACATCCTGTAATGCAAAGTCAAGTGGGCCTTAAGAAGCATCACTATGAACAACGCTAGTGGAGGTGATGGAATTCCAGTTGAGCTATTTCAAATTCTGAAAGATGATGCTGTGAAAGTGCTGAACTCAATATGCCAACAAATATGGAAAACTCAGCAGGGGCCACAGGACTGGAAAAGGTCAGTTTTCATTCTAATCCCAAAGAAAGAAATGCCAAAGAATGTTCAAACTACCACACAATTGCACTCATCTCACACGCTAGTAAAGTAATGCTCAAAATTCTCCAAGCCAGGTTCCAACAATACATGAAACATGAACTTCTAGATGTTCAAGTTGGATTTAGAAAAGACAGAGGAACCAGAGATCAAGTTGCCAACATCCACTGGATCATCAAAAAAGCAAGAGAGTTCCAGAAAGACATCTATTTCTGCTTTATTGACTATGCCAAAGACTTTGACCATGTGGGTCACAATAAACTGTGAAAAATTCTAAAAGAGATGGGAATACCAGACCACCTGACCTGCCTCCTGAGAAATCTGTATGCAGATCAGGAAGCTACAGTTAGAACTGGACATGGAATAACAGACCTGTTCCAAATTGGGAAAGGGGTATGTTAAGGCTCTATATTGTCACCCTGCTTATTTAACTTATATGCAGAGTACATCATGCTAAACGCTGGACTGGCTGAAGCACAAGCTGGAATCAAGATTGCAGGGAGAAATACCAATAACCTCAGATACACTGATGACACCACCCTTATGGCAGAAAGTGAAGAAGAACTAAAGAGCCTCTTGATAAAAGTGAAAGAAGAGAGTGAAAACGTTGGCTTGAAACTCAACATTCAGAAAACTAAGGTCATGACATCTGGTCCCATCAGTGCAGTTCAGTCGCTCAGTCGTGTCCAACTATTTGTGACCTCATGGACTGCCGCACACCAAGCTTCCATGTCCATCACCAACTCACTTCACCTGGTCCCATCACTTCATGGCAAATAGAAGGAGAAACAATGGAAACAGTGAGAGACTTTATATTTTGGGGTTCCCAAATCACTGCAGATGGTGACTGCAGCCATGAAATTAAAAGATGCTTGCTCCTTGGAAGAAGAGCTATGACTAACCTAGAGAGCATATTAAAAAGAAGAGACATTGCTTTACCAACAAATGTCCGTCTAGTCAAAGCTATCATTTTTCCAGTAGTCATGTATGGATGTGACAGTTGGACAATAAAGAAAGCTGAGTGCCAAAGAATTGATGTTTTTGAACTATGGTGTTGGAGAAGACTCTTGAGAGTCCCTTGGACTGCATGGAGATCCAACAAATCCATCCTAAAGGAAATAAGTCCTGAATATTCACTGGAAGGACTGATGCTGAAGTTGAAACTCCAATACTTTGGCCACCTGATGTGAAGAACTGACTCATTGGAAAAGACCCTGCAGCTAGGAAAGATTGAAGGTGGGAGGAGAAGTGGATGACAGAGGATGAGATGGTTTGATGGCATCACTGATGCAACGGACATGAGTTTGAGTAAGCTCCAGGAGTTGGTGATGGACAGGGAAGCCTAGCGTGCTGCAGTCCTTGGGGCTGCAAGGAATTGGACACAACTGAGCGTGTGAACTTCTGAACTGAACTTTGGGGTGCATGTATCTTTTTGAATTAGTATTTTTGTTTTTTCAGATATATATCCAGGAATGGAATTGCTGGGTCATATGGTAGTTCCATTTTTAGTTTTTAGGAGACTTCCATACTGTTTTCCACAGTGGCCGCATCAGTTTACATTCCCACCAACAGTGTATAAAGATTCTTTTTTCTCCACATTTGTTGTGTTCTTTTTGATGATAGCCTTTCTGACAGATATGAACTGATATATCCTTGTAATTTTGATTTGCATTTCCCTGATGATTAGCAACGTTGAGCATATTTTCACGTACTTGTTGGCCATCTGCATTCCTCTTTGGGAAAATTTGTCTATTCAGTTCTTCAGCCCATATTTAAGTTGGCTTGTTTGTTTTTTGATGTTAAGTTGTATGAGCTATTTATATATGTTGAATATGAATCCCTTAGGGGTCATATCATTTATAAATATATTCTCCCATTCATTAGGTTGTTGTTTAAATTTGTTGATAGTTTCCATTGCTATACAAAAACTTTTAAGTTTAATTTGTTTATTTTTACTTTTATTTCCTTTACTTTAAGAGATGGATCCAAAAAAATACTGCTACAATTTATATCAGAGTGTTCTATGATTTTCTCTAGGGGTTTTACAGTATTCAGTCTTAACAGTTATGTCTTTAATTCATTTTGAGTTTATTTTTGTATATGGTGTTAGAAAATGTCCTAATTTCATTCTTTCACATGTAGCTGTCCACTTTCCCCAGCACAGTTTCTCAAAGAAACTAACTTTTCTCCGTGTATATTCTTGCCTCCTTTGTCATAGATTAATTGACCACAAGCACATGGGCTCATTTCTGGCTTTCTATCCTGTTCCATTTATCCATGTGTCTGTTTTTGTGCCAGTACCATACTATTTTGATGACAGTAGCTTTGTAGCATAGTCTGAAGTCAGGGAGCCTAAATCCTCCAATTAACTCTGTTCTTTCTCAAGATTGTTTTGGCTATTTGAGGACTTTATGTTTCCATACAAATCTTAAAATCATTTATTCTAGCTCTTCTGTGAAAAATGCCATTGGTATTTCAATAGAGTTACAGTGAATCTGTAGATTGCCTTGGGTAATATGCTCATTTTAACAATATTAATCCTTCCAATCCAAGAACATGGTATATCTTTTCACCTGTTTGTGTTGTATGCAAGTTCTTTCATCAGTGTCTTGTAGTTTTCAGAGTACAGGTCTTTTATCTAAAAAGTTTTACACGAAAAACTAGATTTACTCCTAGATATTTTATACTTTTTGATGTGATGATAAATGAGACTGCTTTCTGAATTTCTCTTTCTGACTTCATAGGCCACCTTCTTTTAACTGCACCTCACTACCCCAAAGCGAGGGTGCTTATCAACTAGTCATTCAGGGCACTTTCTTAGAGAGGAAACTTCACTTACCTTTTTGGAAAACTCTCTCTGGACTATTGGATCCTAAAGGTTGTGTTTTATGGTTCCTTTCTGTCCCGGCCCATCTGACCTTCTGAAACATCTCTCTGAACCTTCACTCTCCCTGAAAGTTAGCATTCTCCCCCACTAATTTGTCTTGAAATATTACAGGTCACATTTGTTTTAAAAAATTATCGGACTTATTTTATATTATTTGGGTTCTCCAGTCTGAAATTTGTGGAATTTCTACTTCCTTTTTTCTACCCACTATGTTTACTACTTCCTCTCACTCACATTTAACCTTCATTCTCTCTGTCTCTACTGCTTCTTGTCCCATCCTAGAACCCTACTCTTCATCTTCAAGCTATTTTTTAAAACGTCGAAATGAAGGGGATAAGAGAGAAAATCAGAAGTAGAGAATGCAAAGTGTACTCGGTCTCTTTCTCTCTCTCCCACTTTCTATTTCCCAAGTTGTAAAAGTGAGGTAAAACCACAGTGGGTCATCACTCAGGACTTGGTTTCTGGGTTTGAAAACAGGTTCCACCCCTTGCTAGCAGAGAGCCTTGGGCAAGTTGTAGAACCTCTTCAAGCTTTAATTTCCCCATTAGTAAAATGAAGATAATAAGAATATCTACATCGTGGGTGAAAAATGCATGTGAAGTGCTTACACAGTGTCTGGCACACAGTAAGTGACTACCACATGTTTGTTGTTACTAGTATCACATGAGGAAATTATTCTATGACTAAGTACAGGATATTGGTCATCTCTTGATTATACACAGCATATGCATGTATCTGTTTCTAAAGAGATTTTCCTTCTCTGTTGCCCAGCAAAAAAATTTATTTATTCAGGTATCTAGCGAATATCTACTAAGCATATGCTAAGTTTCATTCCTTGTGCTCAGTAGGTTGAATAAACTCCTGTGCCAGTAAAATAGGATGCCACAGCTAGAGAGAATTAGATACATCTCGGTGTATTATTGTGGAAAGATCACTAAAGATGTGTAATTCAGAAGGAAAGAGAAATTGCTGAACAGTTTATACAGTGACACTATTCCTATAAAATTGCACAAATACCCCCCCCCCCACACCAAAAAACCCTGCATATTTTGTATGGATCTGTATCTATACTATATATTATGCACTTACATTACATACACTACCTATAATGTAAATGTCTGAGGAAGTTCTGGACTGGTAGACACAAAACTTGGAGAGAACTGGGATGGGGAAGTGGGGAGTGGTTTGAGGAAACACTAGCCTTATTCGTTATGCTCAAATTTTTACATGGAGAAAGAATTCATATAATATCTAGATGATTTTTAAAAATTAAAACAAGTAGAGGATTCTACGGCTCCCGCCAGGATTCCTGCCTGTCCTGTTGCCCCAAACCCCTGGGATTCTGACCTCAAAAAGGGACTGAGTTATCAGTGCAAAACAAAAGAAACAAATATAAGCCTAACTACACTGAAGACCCCAGGATCCCAGTCGTGTCATTGTCTTTCAATGCCTTGAAAAATAAGGCAAAAGCATATTTTTATGAACACATCTACGTGTAGTTCTAAATTTACTTATTTATAAAACTGCACACACAGACACGCTTTCCCCCAGAACCGCCGTCTGGAGCCGGCGCTGCGGTAGGTGCGCGCAGTGGCGCTGCCTTCCTCCCGCTGCCCGCCCCGCCCCACCCGGGGACAGCACTTTCCATTCTTTCATCAGCTTGGTTTCAACAATACCAGCCAGCAGGAAGCACTAAAAAGACGTCCTGGGCGACAGGTTTCCCCCAGGGGGCGAAATAAGTGGGATACTGAAGATCTAACTACTAACCTTCCCCGGGCTTGTTTTGTGGTCCTGGCAAATTAGATTAACTTCGAGGCATTGGTGGAGGGCCGGTGGAGAGTGGGGGATGATGCAAAATACCGTCAATCTCTTTCAGTTGGAACCTTGGGATTTGCTGAGTCCTTAGGAAACAGAAGGGGCTTCTATATGGGTACAAAACATGTACCTTTGTGAATTTTTATACATACACAAGAGATATGTAGTTTGGTAACAAGTGATTACATTTATATACATTGCATATCCTACATTACATGTCAGAGAGCATCAATAATAAATGTATATATTATGTATGTTTCATTATATGCATAATTTGGAGTATATGAATGTTGTTCTATTTAATGTGCACCTTTTAAGTGTCTATTAAATGCATATACTAATATATTCACAAAGTTTTCTCTTTTGTTAATGTTCCAATTATAAATTCTAGTGAGGGTCCATACTAAGCCCAGCACAGAGCATCCATAATTAATACATAATGGCTATCAGTAGAGCCTATAGGTATAAGAGCCTATACCTATAAGCCTATAGGTATATACAGCCTATAGGCATGCAGAGCACTGCATGCGTGTGTCCTCATTTGCTCAGTCGTGTCAGACTCTTTGCAAACCCATGGACTGTAGCTCACCAGGCTCCTCTGTCCCTGGGATTTTCCAAGCAAGAATACTGGAGTTCAGTTCAGTCAGTTCAGTTCAGTTCAGTTCAGTTCAGTTCAGTCGCTCAGTCATGTCTGACTCTTTGCGACCCCATGGACTGCAGTACGCCAGGCTACCCTACCATCACCAACTCCCAGAGCTTATTCAAACTCATGTCCATTGAGTTGGTGATACCATCCAACAGTCTCATCCTCTGTCGTCCCTTTCTCCTCCCGCCTTCAATCTTTCCCAGCATCAGGGTCTTTTCCAATGAGTCAGTTCTTCACATCAGGTGGCCAAAGTATTGGAGTTTCAACTTCAGCATCAGTCCTTCCAATGACTGTTCACGACTGATCTCCTTTAGGATGGATTGGTTGGATCTCCTTGCAGTCCAAGGGACTCTCAAGAGTCTTCTCCAACACCACAGTTCAAAAGCATCAATTCTGCAGTGCTCAGCTTTCTTTATAGTCGTTGGACTATACTCACATCCATATATGACTACTGGAAAAACCATAGCTTTGATTATATTCTTTGCAGCCAAAGTTGGGGAAGCTCTATACAGTCAGCAAAAACAAGACTGGGAGCTGACTGTGGCTCAGATTATGAACTTCTTATTGCCAAATTCAGACTTAAATTGAAGAAAGTAGGGAAAACCACTAGACCATTCAGGTATGACCTAAACCAAATCCCTTAAAATTATACAGTGGAAGTGACAAATAGATTCAAGGGATTAGATCTGATAGAGTGCCTGAAGAACTGGAGTGGGTTGCCATTGCATAATTTATAGTTATCCAGTTATGAGATTTTTTTGATATAGAATTAGTAGTGTGTGATTTAAAAATCAAGGTTAGGAGTAGGGTGAAGCAAATGAGGTGCTTAGGGTGCAAAAATCTGAGGGTCCTCATGCTCAGGTTCTGCAGAACCTCTTGCCTCCCCCTAGTTGATCAGGATGCCTCTGTTCCTCTGACAGCCTCATCACCACCAGCAACAATTGCTAATTCCCAAATGCCAAGCACTGTTTTGTGAACTTTACATAAATTAACCTATCTGAAGAAATGTGACTACAAATAACAGCTTGAATTTTAAGTGAATTGCAAGCAGTTGTGCCTAACAAGTAAAATGTTTTGAGAACCATAACTAAAATGCCCCAGCTCAACAGGGACGGTGGGAAGGGGAGAGGGGGAGTAGGGGAGATGGATCTCGGATGAGACCTCTTTAGTCAAGTGGTTCCAAATCTCCGGGGAGGTCGTAACACCTGCATTAAAATCCAGCACTCTTTCCTCTCCGCCAGGCATGGTGGGGTTTTTCTTTGAACAGACACCGAATCAAGTGTCCTTTTACTGATCTCTTTCTATGTTGGGGCAGTTTGCCAGGCAGTAGGCTTCAGATCTATCTGCTGTAGTGTAATGTGATTGACAGATTTCAAAAGGAAGAAGAATACATACTTCCATTTCCTATATTACTACTCCCATTTTGAAAACTGAAGTGGATAAAGAAGCTTATGATAGTCTAACTGTACTTCAACAAGGTAATACCCTTATATTGAAACTCACACGTAGACCAAGGAAGGGGGATTTACACAACACATTATCTAGTATCTAGCTCTAGGTGATTTAAAGCTGTGTACTGAGATGCGGTTGAAGTACAAGATGGATAGTAATATTATATTGTGGTGTATATCCTGTTCACATCAGGCCTTCGTAATAAAAGCCGAACAGCAATCTACAGAACCTGTCCTAAATCTGCCATCTAAGATCATGATTGTAAAATAAAATGATCAAAGTGCAGGTTATCTCTATAGTGCCTTCCCCTGAGAGAGGGGTATGCAAAGAACTTCCGACTTTTTATTTATTTACACACAGTCAACAGAAACATAAATTAAATTAAAAACTTTAGTGTTATGTGGACTGAATAAAGCACACCTAATATGCTATTAAGTAGACTTTTTTTAGATATTACAGATCACAGCCTGTATTGTACACAGCCTGTACTTTTATCCAGTGTACCTTTTATTACCAACAAGAAAATATGCTTATAAAAATAATAGACTAGAATGAAGTTTGCAAATGAGCAATTTCACATGCTACAAATCTGCTGAGAATAAACAATTTTCAGTAGGTCTTTATATTTGACACATGAAATCAAGCATTCCTGCAAATTGATTTCATTTTAAATAATTTCCTGAGGAATCAACAGAAATAGACCAACACAAAGTTAACGTTGCATAGAGAAATCACAAATGAATTGTAAGCAGTCTTTTTTGTCTTTATAGGCAACCAATTGTAAGAACATTAAAGGCCAAACTTTCCTATAAAAAGGGACATCCCTCTGTATTGTAGGATGTAGAGGGCAGGAAAATATGAGGTCTGGAGGAAATGATCTTGTCTTCTAAATGTGTATACCTACACAGACTCCGGTTAACATGAAGATCAAGAGAATCCCTGGAAAGGAAAAGAAATCTCAGCACTTTGATCACATTTCTGTTACACCCAGAACATTCTTCTCCATGCTTCCCTGGCTCCTGACATAACACAGTGACACTTATTTTGATGAATGATAATAATTTGTTTATTATAGATTTTATGTATATAAATATACATAATTAGTATTAATATAAAATACATTTAATTTGTTTATGTGTTATCTTCCCAACCAGACTGTAAACTTCCTGAGAAGAGAAATTGTCTTAGTACTTACTTAGCACTGAGTAGGTGCTCTGAAAATGCCTGATGAAATTGATAGTATTGGAAACAGTAACATGAAAGAGTGAGAGAGGAACACAGAAGGGGGAGGGGACAATAGCGTCACATTTGATTGATATCGTGGAAATAAAAGCTGGTTATATGTACTGGGATGGTCAAAAAGTTCATTTGAGTTTTTCTGTAAGATGTTACAGAAAGACTCAAAAGAGTTTTCTGGCCAATCCAATAGATTTGACCCTATGGAGCTTTTTAGGGTCAACTATTGAACCATCTCCTTCTCTTACTTGGGCCAGTCATTTCCCCCGCTCATTCATTCATTCATTTGACAAATCTCTACTGAGTGCCAACTATGTGCTAGGCAATCAGACTACTGCAGTAGCCTGATATCATGAAACACAGGATCACTGTCCTTTGTCATGACCTTTCATGACTGATATGCCAATAGCAAGTCAGAGTTGGATTTCAAGTTTAAGCTCAAGCTAAGCCATGGGACATTTTTATTTTACCATTTAAATATATCTTGCCATTATAACCAAGTCATTCTCCTTAAGACTCAAGGGTTTACTCCAGTATATTCTTGACAACGTAACCAGATTTTAAGATCCTGGCTTAATTCTCCAACTTTGCAGTCATTTGCCAAGTGCCACATTATTATTCCAAGGTGGGCCTCATTTCTTTTAGCATTTCATATCAGCCTGGAGAGTTTTTGGCAAGGTATTTATTTTTTTCTGTACTTGATTCTCTACTGAATGTCTTATTTTCCTTCAACAAGTCACTCAGTTGTGTCCCACTCTTTGCAACTCCACGGACTGTAGCCCACCAGGATGCTCTGCCCATCGGGATTCTCCAGGCAAGAATACTGGAGTGGGTTGCCATACCCTCCTCCAGGGCATCTTCCCAACCCAGGGATCAAACCCAAGTCTCCCGCATTGCAGGTGGATTCTTTACCACTTGAGCCAATAGAGAGGCCCAAGAATACTGGAGTGGGTAGCCTGTTCCTTCTCCAGGGGAACTTCCCAACCCAGGAACTGAATCGGGGTCTCTCGCATTGCAGGCGGATTCTTTACTGACTGAGCCGCCAGGGAAGACCCAACATGCAATACCTACATCAAATATGGTAAAGGGAAAGTGGGAATGAAATTGGGTTATCTTGCAATTTCAGTCTTAAAAGATCGTATTAAAGTGGCCCTTCATAGAGTTTATAAAAACATTTATCTTTTCAATCAGTACCAGAGAAAATCTCAATACACGTTTTTAAAGAATTCTGTCCACTAAAATGAAGGCAGGTGTCTTTTAAAACCGCATAAAGCCTTTCAGTTCTTTCTTTCTTATGCATAATTTTGGGATTGGGGGTAGGTCCTTCAGAAAAATGTAAATATAGAAAATGATATTACAGTTTTGCCTAAGTAGGAATAAAGGGGCTTTTTCTTACCATTCCCTTATTAAACTGACAAAAGCATCTCTTGTAGAATTCTGTTAAAAGCAAGCTTATTTGCTTATAGGTCAAAGAAGAGAAACGGTGAAATTAGACATGAAAGAAGCCCATTTGTTCTATCCATATTACTGCCAAGATGGTAATACTCCTTTCAATGGCCTTTCTGGTTATAAATGTCAAAACTGATAGCGGATTCAGCATTCACCTTAAAAAGATGGTTCATAATTGAGCAGTTCTCCATCAAAATAGATAATGGCTTTCACATTAGTTCAATCAGCAGTGTTTAAAATTCAGTCTTATATTTCCCCTCTTGCTAATGAATTTTCCCTATTTTATCCCAGTACTTGTTTTCCTTTACATTTCAGCGCTGAAATACCAAGAGAAGTACTGTCACCATTTCCAGACTGTAACATGTTGTCTTTTTGGCCACTGCTTAAACCACACAATGTACTCCATAATTCTTTCTTCATAAATCAACTCCTCCTTTCCATTCACCATCTTTGTTATTCATCTCTGGGTTCCCTCCAAGACTGTCAACATCATTTGCCTATTTAGGTGCTTAAAACTGAATACGGTCATCTCGGAGTGCTCTCAGCCACTCTCGGATGGGGGTCCACAGTCTTCCTTCCCCTGGCGCCACAACACCACCTCAAACAGCCGCACTCTCTCTATTTTCATAGTCACTGGAGGCTTCGTGGCTACGTTTCTCTCAGCCCTTCCTCCTCCTGAGGCTGTTACTAGTAAACCCTCTTCTCGAGATTCTCCTTTCTTCTCTAGTGATTGCTTCTGATGTGATTTGTGCCGGATATGTGTTTGCCTCTTTCTGAGAGCAATCCCATTTTTTTTTTTCATCCCATATTTCCGACTTGTTTTGGTCTTTTTGAATCATACTGCTGTTCATATCCTGGCCATTTATCAAAGCTTGTAACACCTCCTAATTTAGTCTTCTCAGCAGCTGTCATTAGCATTCTGTTCGTTCCTTCCTTGGATTATTAACAAATACATAAAATAAAACTCTGGTGACCCTGGAAGAGATAAGCCCTAGAATTCACACAATGCCACTGTTGTTACCTTTCACAGGTGGCCTGGCAGCCCCCTTCAGACTATGCGACTGTGGTATTATCAAGACTACATGGAACTGACACATGAAGGAAAACTGTACAGCAAGCTGAATTAAGGCTCTGCTCAAGTCTGAATACGATTCATACATCCTATCATGTTCCCATCACTGGTCCATCTCTCCTCCATTGATGTGCTCAGTTGTGTCTGACTCTTTGCGACCCCATGGACTGTAGCCTGCCAGATCCGTGGAATTTTCCAGGCAAGAATACTGGAGTGCATTGTCATTTTCTCCTCCATAGATAAATATCTGTAAACTCTGACCTTGCTTCATGGGGGTTTGGGGCATGAAGGTTGGTTTCATTTTACAGTTTCGTGTAGTTTGGAGTTTGTTTGTGTCAAGTTTTTGAGCATCCCCTCCCCAGCGGATGTTACTGCTTGATGTGACGCATTTTCAGTGTGTCAAATGCACAACCTGGGGGCCCTGCTAGGACACCAGAAATAGCTCTAAAACATGTAGCAGCAGATGCATATTCTGGATGCTCTGGTGGTGTCCATGGTCTTGACACCAGGTGTCCAGCCTGTCCTCCAATTGACAGATTGAAAAGCCCCCTGCATAGCTGCTGGGGGGTGAGGTTTAGCCCTGAGGCTGTTCTTTTTTTTTTTTTTGCCAAACCTACCTGGCATGTAGGATTTTAGGTCTCCGACCAGGGATTGAATCCACACCCTCTGCAATGGAAGCACAGAGTCTTAACCACTGGACCACTAAAAGACAGTCCTCCGTGGCTGTTCTTAATGCTTCTCTCCTACTAACTCTGCTCCCCTGGTTTGCTTCAAGACTTCAGACTCTCTGATTTTACCCCCACGCTCTTACAAAACTGGCCAACTTCATGAAGAAAGAAACTTTTGGGGTGGACTGTCAACAAACTCATACTCCATCATCAGGTGACATTATTCACATTGTATTTTCTGTGAGTGGTGCCCCTGGGGCTAGACAATGTGGAAAATACTCTGAGTTTTTTGATGTTAAGTTGATAGCCCTGATTAGATTATTAGGAACAAATAAGATATTTGATATAAATGTATAATACAAATTTTAAAATTTTTAAGTAAAAAGAAAACATACAGCTATTTGTCTCAAGTTTGTTTTTTTAGCAATTTATGTGGACAAAAAAAATTGGATTTTTTCCAGCTTCTACTAATCTTTAATCTTTCCTTGAACAAGAAGAAAGAAATTATAACTATTCTTCAATATATATTCTAATGATTGATTTGGAAATTTCTTGACAGAATCCCTGATATTAAATATACTGTGACTATTTATTTACACATCTTTGTATTTGACCTTTTCAAAGCTTTAATATTTGCCGTGGAATTCTTCCCTTCATTTCTTGCCTTTCTTGTATATCCTTTTAGATATTTCTATGCCATGTTCCAAGCTATAGACACCCACACCTATCAGAAACACAGGTAAGAATCAAGAACTAATAAAAATAAGAGCTCTAAGCAACTGAACTGAATATTACAAGTACGTCCATTAAGATGCATGCATGCCATTCAAATATGAGGCCTAAACTCAGGGCCCATTTACCTTTGCATACTGTTCTAAAAAATGTTACTAGCTGTTTTCTGGGTGTGTTAGATTGGGCTAGTGAATCTGAAATGGAGCAAAGATTTTCTTCGTCCAGGTCAGGATTCTGAGAGGTACTCACAATGAAATCTACAGAGAAATCCAGAAAAACAAAACTATTAAAATCCAAATCACTAAATTTAGGAGTGAAGTCACTAAATTTTAGGATCAACAGTGCCTCAAATGACTCTGATGATACCACTGTGACTTGCCACTATCTAGGGACAAAGTGCACTTCATACTGATGATATTGTAGTCATATCACTTCCTGATACAGTAGAGAAGAATGTAATACATTTTAGATGAATATCCACCTAAAATAATTCTTTAGTTTTTGTTGATTAACATAGCTAAGTTATTTTTAGAATCATTTGGTTTTATTGGAGGATATTTGCTTTACAATGTTGTGTTATTTTCTGCCATACAGTGTAGTGAATTAACTATATGTATACATATATCCTGGCTTCCCCAGTGGCACAGTGGCAAAGAATCCACCTGCAGTGCCCGAGACGTGGGTTCAATCCCTGAGTTGGGAAGATCCCCTCAAGGAACACACAGCAATCCACTCCAGTAATCTTGCCTAGAGAAACCCATAGATAGAGCAGCTTGGTGGACTACAGTCCATTGGGTCTCAAAGAGTCAGACACGATGTAGTGACTGAGCAAAGCACAGCAGCATATGTATATCCGGGATTCCCAGGTGGTGCTTGTGTTAAACTCTGTTTGCCAGTGTAGGAGATGTGAGAGATGCAGGTTCAATCCCTGGGTTAGAAAGATCCCCTGGAGAAGGGCATGTCTACCCACTACAGTACTCTTGTCTGGAGAATCCCATGGACAGAGGAGCCTTGTGGGCCACAGTCTATAGAGTTGCAAAGAGTCAGACACGACTGAAGCGACTCAGTACAAACACATACAGAGCCTGCCTCCCACCCCTCTAGATTGTCACAGAGCACCAAGTTGAGCTCCCTGTGCTATAAAGCAGGTTCTTGCTAGCTAACCATTTGCTAAGTTATCTTTAAAAGACTGTCTAGAACAAATTGAACTTTAAAGACAGCCAAGATTTTCTATAAATGGCAATATAATTCTCATGTCCTCCTTGGCATATACCAACCAATGCCCAACCTTTAAGAATATAAATCCCTCAATAGCAGCGACCGGTTTGGTTCAACTTTGAATATAGAATGCACACAACAAGAGTTTAGAATCCAAGACTTTTAGAATGAAAGGAACCCTGGAGAGCATTCTTCCAATACTTTTTTTTTTTACAGAAGTACTAACTATACACAACTAATATTTTCTTAAAGTTGATTTGCCACTTTTCTCCAAAGTTGTACAAAAGTGTATGCAGCAAAGAATGTCTCCTTCCCAAACAGAATCATCAGTGCTCCAATTTCCCTCTCCTAAAACAGCTACTGCTACCAGTTTCTTTTGTAAAAACACTGTACATAAAAGTATATATTAGAGTTTTATAAAATACAGATGAGAGCATAAGATAAAGACCACTTTGCAACTTGCTTTTTTTTTACTTGAAATACTTTGTATATTCTTTAAAATAATGAATCTATATGCAGTAATAGCTATAATATATAATAGACATTACAATTAAACTTTTATAGTATTACCTAAAGTTTATTATTAATACTAATGAGTCATTAGTAAACACAGCATATACCTAAAGAGTCACTTCGGGCTATACAAATGCTTCCTTTCAGTTTGAGGGATGGAATAATCTGAAGAAAGAAGGGAAGACTATGTAAAAAGCTAATGTTTTCTCTATAGGAATGTTGTTGTTTAGTTGCTAAATTGTGGCCGATTCTTTTATGACCCCGTGGTCTGTTGCCTGCCAGGCTCCTCTGTCAGTGGGATTTCCCAGGCAAGAATACTGGAGTGGGTTGCCACTTCCTTCTCTAGGGGGTCTTTCCGACCCAGGGATTGAACCCACGTCTCTTGTGTCTCCTGCACTGCAGACAGTTTCTTTACCACTGAGCCACTGGGGAAGCCCTTTGTTATAGAAATACTGTACCCCTAAACTTATCATCCTTCAACACTTTAAGATGAAGGTTAGGGGAGCTGGGATCATCAAAGTTATATTCTTAATATTATGGTTATTAAAGATTATTATAGTGTCAGAACTAAGGAAGATAAGTCAAGATCCATTTAATATGGTATTTGCAAATGGAAGGTCACAATTGGTAAGTGGATAAATCATTTAGTGGATTACAACCAGTACTTTTTCTTATGAAATAAAAAGAAAATATCAGAATATACTCCATTTCAGTTCAGTTCGGTTCGGTTGCTCAGTTGTGTCCGACTCTTTGCGACCCCATGGACTGCAGCACACCAGGCCTCCCTGTCCATCACCAACTCCTGGAGTTTACCCAAACTCATGTCCATTGAGTCAATGATGTCATCCAACCATCTCATCTTCTGTCTCCCCCTTCTCCTCTCGCCTTCAATCTTTCCCAGCATCAGGGTCTTTTCCAATGAGTCAGCTCTTTGCATCAAGTGGCCAAAGTATTGGAGTTTCAGCTTCAACATCAGTCCCTCCAATGAAAACTCAGGACTGATCTCCTTTAGGATGGACTGGTTGGATCTCCTTGCAGTCCAACGGACTCTCAAGAGTATTCTCCAACACCACGGTTCAAAAGCATCAATTCTTCGGTGCTCAGCTTTCTTTATAGTCCAACTCTCACATCCATACATGACTACTGGAAAAACCATAGCCTTGACTAGACGAACATTTGTTGGCAAAGTAATGTTTCTGCTTTTTAATATGCTGGGAGTAAAATTTATTTTATAAAAATTCACTGTGTGTGGGTGTGGGTGTGTGTACTGAGTTGTGATTTCTTGCTGTGGATCATGGGCACAAAATGTTGAAACTTCCCAATCTGATCTAGCCTCTGGCTCCTAATGAGGTGTAACTCTAAATGTTCTCAAAAACTGGCATTTGTGCATTTCTTGCTGTCTTAAAACAAGCCTCTCCCAGAGAACAGTCTTCACTTTGGCTCATTATTTGAAGTGCAATGTCAAGTTCTCTTTTCGTCAAGATTACTGCAGGAAAGGCTTAATTCCAAACTTACTCTCTTTACAACAAAAGTTGACCTACTCAATAATTTTTTAAGACACCATATAAAACCATCTTAACCATTAGTCATCATATTTATTTCAATTATAGGAGCACAGCAATAACAGGAAAACTTTAGCTACCTCTGGAAAAGACTCTCACATTCTTTGACCGAGTGCCTTTCTTGCTCAGAGTCAATGAGGCAGAGGCTGCTGACCCAGCCACAAACGCCGAGGCATGTCCAGAGCCCTGACAGTCTCGATTTGGTTAAGCCAGTGAAATAGTATGGTTGCACTTAAAGTCTTAATGAAGAATACATCTTTCTTTGCCACAGCCGTTCTTCTTTTCTGATAGAGTGCAGAAACAGAAATGGGGAAAAAGAATATATGTCCAGAAACTTATGGTTTTACTAGCTTCTTATTCAAATAAGGAGACAATGGAGTGGGGGTGAGGGTCAGGAAAAGCATGTTCTGGGTTAAAGCTGACTTTGGTTGCAATCTGAATTGGTCTTTGAATTGCTTGGGGCCTTCATATCTTTTCTAAAATGAGAGATAGTGCCATAGCAGTTTAGCCAGAATACCAATCATAGAGTGCCGAAGAAATGATGCTTTTGGACTGTGGTGCTAGAGAAGACTCTTGAGAGTCCCTTGAACAGCAAGGAGATCAAACCAATCAATCCTAAAGGAAACTTTTTCTTGTTTTGCAGATAGATATGGATATGAGCTATGACCAACCTAGACAGCATATTAAAAAGCAGAGACATTACTTTACAAAGGTCCATCTAGTCAAAGCTATGGTTTTTCCAGTAGTTATGTATGGATGTGAGGGTTGGACTATAAAGAAAGGTGAGCACCAAAGAATTGATGCTTTTGTACTGTGGGGTCGCCCAGAGTCAGACACAACTGAAGCGACTTAGCAGCAGCATTGGAGAAGACTTGAGAGTCCCTTGGACTGCAAGGAGATCCAACCAGTCCATCCTAAAGGAAATCAGTTCTGAATATTCGTTGGAAGGACTCATGCTGAAACTGAAACTCCATAAACTTGGCCACCTGATGTGAAGAACTGACTCATTGGAAAAGACCCTGATGCTGGGAAAGATTGAAGGCTGGAGAAGGGGATGACAGAGAATGAGATGGTTGGATGACATCACCGACTGAATGGACATGAGTTTGAGTATGCTCCGGAAGTTGGTGATGGACAGGGAAGCCTGGTGTGCTGCAGTCCATGGGGTTGCAAAGAGTCAGACACGAATGAGCAACTGAACTGAACTGAATGGATATGGATGAGTAACAGAGAGTAAGTAAGACAGTTAGGCAGTGGTAGAACTGGGGTTCAAACTTAGGTGGTATCCAGATGCTATGCTCTTAAAGTCATGCAATATTGCCTTGATGAAGACCATTTTTATCACTGATGCTATCCCCAGCTACTCTCCAAAGTCCATGTTACCAAAGGTGTTTTCTACTAAATAAAGTGTAGTTACTAAGTAATATTTCACTTATTTTAATTTTATTAATCAAAGATACACTGAATGGTCAATGAGAGTTTCTGATTAACATAAAATGAATTACTACACACATTGACAGAATTCCTGCCCACCAGATTTCCAGGGATTGTCTTTGATCTTCCAGTTGTTCTGGGACTGCTCCAGAAGACATCCTCAGAAGGTAACCAGAAAGTAGCAGAGAAAAACCTCATGCCATATGTCTAATGACATTCTTGATCCAGATTTACTGGCTCTTTTAAAAATATATGTCAAAAAGCCATAATGAAATATCACTTCACACTCACGAGGATAGCTAAAATTTAAAAGACAGATAACGTGTTGACAAAGATGTAGAAAAATTAGAACCCTCATACATTGCTGATGGAAATGTAAAATGATATAGCTTTGGAGAGCTTTGGAGAACAGTTTGGCAATTTTTCAAAAAGTTAAACGTAGACATACCTTGTAATCTAGCCATTCTACTCCTAGATATATACCCAAGAGAATTAAAAACATGTTACCATAAAAACCTGTAGATAAATGTTCATAGCAGCATTGTTTATAATATCCCCAAACTGGAAATAACCTATGCCCATCAACTGATGAATGGATAAACAAACTGTGGTATCTATATGCACAATGAAATATTATTCAGCCATAGAAAAATAATGAAGTACTGTTAATGCTACAACACGCATGGAACAATGAAAACATCATGCTAAGGGAAAGAAGCCAGTCACAATAGGCTATCTATCATATGATTCCATTTATATAGTATGTCAGGAATAGGCAAGTCCACAGAAACAGTAGGTAGATGTGTGGTTGCCAGGAGATAGGGGAAGAGGAGTGACCATAAGGTGGCTGGTATTTCATTTTGGGGTGATGAAAAATACTCTGGAATTAGACAGTAGTGATAGTCACACAACTTTTGTTAATATACTAAAGCCACTGAAAGGGTGAATTTCCTGGTATGTGAATTAAATTCAATCTTGATATTGTAGTGGAGGAAAGAGTTTTCCTCACCTTCTTAGGGTCCCTAGCTGAGTCTGAAAACTGAACTGACAAAGACACACTAACAGAACAAAAGCATACAATAGATTTAATATAAGTTTTATGTGATAGGAAAGCCTTCATAAGGAAATGAAGACTCAAAGAGTTAGAATTATATTCCTTTATGCTGAGTTTGATGAAGACTGGATAGTCTCGGAAGAATATGATAGGTTACAGAGTGTGAGGTTAAGTATAGTAAACTGGGGGAACAAGTTCTCTTTGTTAAGGCTCTTTTTAGCATCTATTTATCTTCAGAGATAAGGATGTTCCTTCCTCCTTAATTTCTAGAGGCTGATGGTCAGGGAGAAATGGGAAATAACTGCTAATGTGTTTCCTTTTGGTATGATGAAACAGTTCTGGAATTAGATGGTGGTAGTAGTTGCACGGAGGATCCCCTGGAGAAGGAAATGGCAATCCTCTCCAATATTCTTGCCTGGGAAATCCCATGGACAGAGGAGCCTGGTGGGCTACAGTGCATGGGATTGCAGAGAGTCAGACACGACTGAGCAGCTGAGCACACACGAGTTCCTACCTTGTAGCAGACACCCTTCTAAGCACTGAGGGGATTCTGCAGTGAACAAAGTAGACAAAGCACTTGATTTCACAGAATTTGAATTCTAGTAAATAAATACATTGAAAATGAAATTCACACTTTTGTAGACTGAACCCTTGAGCAAGCTCAGGGCACAGGCAGTGTTCAATTTCCACTTCTGTGGACCCCTGGCACGCTCACCCCCACTCCCCACCCATCACTCCTCTATCCTCCCACCCTACACCCAAACCGGGCTCCCGGGTCCTGAAAGGGGTCTGCATGGCACTGGCTCAGGGCCTCCTTCTCAGGAACTCACTTTTGGCTCAAGGCATTGGAGTTCTTCACTGACCACCTCTCTGTCTCCTCCCAGCCTCCCTGGCTTTCTTCCAATTCACTTTTACCCTTATTCATTCATTTCACAAATCATCCAACAAATTTTTACTGAGGCTATATTAGTTAGAACGCTTCGGGCTAAATGATACATAAAACTGACTCAAAACATCTTAAACAATGAGGAAAAAATTATTACTTCCTGTGATAGGATGTCCAAACTTCAGGCACAGGGTTCTGTCTCTGTCTCTTTGGGGTCCTTTGGCTCTGCTCTCATCTGCTCTCCCATCTATCCTTGGGCAGCTGCTAGGGCAGCTAGCTACAATGGGTTCTTTCTTGGTTTCATCTAGCAAGCAAGAGAGAGGGGGAAACTATCCTCCAACCGAGAATAAAAATCCACCTGATATCCATAGATATGAGTCTATCAGAGCCAACTTAAATTAAGTCCCCTTAGATCAAGCTGGCAGTAAAATGTCTGATGATTGGCTTCTGCTGCGCTCCTAAACCAGTCACTACCATGGAGACTGGAATTCTCATGATGGATTATGGTCTGGACCTTAGAACTGGAGGAGGGGTCCTCATCCCTTGAATCTGTAAGCTACATAGGCGGGAGGAAGGGATTCAGTCTGATTTACTGTGATGGGGCTTCCCAGGTGGACAGTGGTAAAGAATCCGTCTGCCAATGCAGGAGATGCAGTAGACACAGGTTCAATCCCTGGGTGGGGAAGACCCCTGGAGTAGGAAATGGCAGCTCACTCCGGTATTCTTTTCAGGATAATCCCATGAACGGGGAGCCTGGAAGGGACGATCCCCCTGGAGTAGGAAATGTCAACCCACTCCAGTATTCTTTCCTGGATAATTCCATGAACAGGGGAGCCTGGAAAGCTACAGTCCATGGATCTCAAAGAGCTGGACGTGAATCAGCATGCATGCATGCTCAAACTATGTAGCCATATGTTTCTTAAGCTCAAAACAGGTACTGAGTTCTTCTCTGTGTGCTAGGGGTAGGTATAGTATACTTTTTGATAAGACACTATTTTTGTAGCTAAAGCTGCCTCTAAATCTCCTCCAGGGAACCATATGTTACCTCTCCAAGTGATGGCATTTTAATAACTATTTCACTTGGTTGATGTGATGTTTGAGAGCAAATACCTGACGCTTCCAATATCACATCCTATAAGCATCCCATCATTCTGCCACACTTACAGCCAACCCTACATACATCTCAAGAGCTCCTCATGGGCATCTGTGCCGTCTGAGGGAAGGTTCTTGCCCTCCTGTCCCCACCCATGCAATGTGCTATAAAACAATGCCAAATTTACTGCTAGGAAGTTCTAGACTTCATTCCCAAAAAGCTGAATGAAGGATAGGTCAAATTATCTCTATGTATAGAAAATTCTTTGGATTTTTTTCAGATACCCCTCAGAAATATTTTAAAAACCTTGTTGCAGATTACTCATATGTCACTAGACATTTTTAAAAAACACTTTAGGCAAGTCACAAACCAATTGATACTTTAATGTTTCTTAACTCCTACACAAAGAAGTATTTCTAGAGGGTCTTTTTAGAGCTAATCCGCAGTCATGTACATACATGCTATGATTTCCCCACCTACCAAAAATGTGATTTCAAGTGGCATCAAGAATGCATATGAATATTAATTCTAAACTCCTTGCATGCTTAATCAGAATCACAATCTTCTGTTGCAGTCTTGTAAATGCAAAGCAAAGAGGCTTGCCAATGTAGCAGGAAGGAGGAAGGCAACTGATTGGAAAAGAACCATAATTAACCAATTAAATTTATAAGCAACACTGGTCTCTTAGGAAAGAAGTTTTCAAAATAATACTAAGACTTAAATCCAACTGATATTATTATTAACAATACTAATTATTCTATCATGTTTTATTATTTATAAAATTCTTTTACAGGCATTATCTCATTTGGACATCATTACATTCCTATTAAAAGGAGAGGAGTCATTTTCATTTTCTGAATGAAGAAACTGATACGGCAAAGTTTAAGGTTACTTTTTGGGTACCAAAGAGAGTAAAGGAGTTGATTCCCACTCCCAGTTTGATCCTCCCAGAGCTGCACTTAGTTTTGACTTCCATTCTCCTGCATTTGTATTTCAATGTGCCCAGTACAAAGAATAAGCTCAAAATTGATTGTCAAATGGCTAGACTAGAAGAATTAATGGAAGAAAGAAACAAATACATGATCTGGACAAGTTACAGTGAAACCAGAATTACAATTTCAGGAGACACAGTTTCAATCCCTGGGTTGGGAAGATCCCCTGCAGAGGGAAATGGCAACCCGCTCCAGTATTCTTGCCTGGAAGTCCCATGGACAGAGGAACCTGGCAGGCTACAGTCCACAGGGTCACAAAAGAATCGGATACAACTTCAAGACTAAACAACAACAATTCCTCAGTAAACTTCTTCTAAAGGGCAAACGCAGAAATTAAAGTTCTTAGTAGCAACAGCTTTGACCACTGTTCTTATAAACCACTGTTCTAAATTTGTATTTATTTATAGAAATTAATCAAAACTCAAATCTTGACTGTAGCTAGTAAATACAAGGCAAAAATGGGGTGAAATATCATCTTTTACCCAGTCATTTTAAGTGGCTGAGTATATATGGGTTTAGTCTACACACTTATAATTAAAATTGAAGGTATTCAAGGTAACTGGATTTTAATTACATGTGCCCAGAATAACAACAAATGCTAAAATATTTTATTATAAAAACACATGTACCTTCCCTAGTAACTAAGATTCCCTGTTGGCTCAGTTGGTAAAGAATCTGCATGCAACGCAAGAGACCAGGGGTTTGATCCCTGTATCAGGAAGATCCTCTGGAGAAGGGAATGGCTACCCACTCCGGTATTCTTCTCTGGAAAATCCCGTGGACAGAGGAGCCTGATGGGCTACAGTCCATGGGGTTGCAAAGAGTTGGACATAACTGAGCAACTAACACTTTCTTTCCCTAGTAACCAATGATATGCTTGCTTTTTTCTGATGTAAAACTTAGGGGACCACCTATGAGACTTATAATACTAAATTTCCGGTATTGGTAAACCTTAAGGAGCTATTGTTTATAGTATCAGTAGCCTCCCCCTCACCTCCCCAAAAGACCTGATCAAACAGAATAATTTTGGAATAGGAGAGAATTAACATTGATCAATGAAGACCAATCCAGAGTTGTTATCTGAAATATTGCCCAAGATTGAGCATAAAAGTATCCCAGGTGTTATGCAGGCACAAAAAAATAAAACCCATAACAAACAAACAAACAAAAAATAGAGGTGCATAGTTCTGCCCTCTAGAAGTTTAAATTATAGTGAAAATGGAAAATGAAAGCAGACGCAGCCATATGTTCAGCAGATCATTAGCCAGGCTCTAGAGGAAGAGGTGGCATCAGGAAGACAAACAGGTTACTATGAAAAGTTTGAAATCTAGATTCCTTGAGAGGTAAAATCTGCCCACCCCCTGTGGCCTAGTTAGTGAGCTCTTCAGCAGATGGCTGATTTACCTTTCTTATTTCACTCTTGCAGTTAGCCTAAAAGAAGGAGAATTCTCAATTTCCAAACCAGATGTGCATGACTGTTTAACTCCAGGAAAAGACACAGAGAAATAGCTGGTGACTTTCTCATTAGTAGGCAATGTTCTAGATGTGAAGACCGGGATTTCTTTTTGTAGCTAAATGATGTCCCTTTATTCCATTGAAAGGCAATGAAGATTCCTAACTGGGCTAAGGGAAAGAAGATGGAAGAATATGCCCTCCTATGGAACCAAAGGGCTTTCCAGGTGGTGCTAGTGGTAAAGAACCCACCTGCCAATTCAGGAGACATAAGAGACACAGGTTCAACCCCTGGGTTGGGAAGATCCCCTGGAGGAGGGCATGGCAACCCACTCCAGTATTCTTGCCTGGAGAATCCCACAAGTAGAGGAGCCTGATGGGCTACAGTCCATAGGGTCACAAAGAGTCAAACATGACTGAAGTGACTTAGCATGCACGCCTGGAATCAAAGCATTTTCCTCCCTAATCCACTGTACCTCCTATTACTAGAAAGAACCATGAGTTGGGGCAACTGAGTGTGGTGCTTTTTTTTACGAATCTGATGTGCCTTGGATAACTTGTATAGGCTTCCCTTCAAAGGAAGATGAATAATAAATTTAATTAGCCAGTGCTTTTTTTGGAAATGTATCTGAAAGCAGATGACAGATCTCCATAATGAAACTACCACCCACACTTGAATTTTACACTATTTTCTCAAAAAGGGAATGTACTGATTTGTAACTGTAGTTGCTTATAAATACATGCAGTTATTTTTATCTTGTTTTCTACACTGGATGTGGCTTCTGCCTATATATAAATTAGCGAGAAACAGCTGCCTTTGCAAGGGAAAATCTATAATTCATTGCTGATGTATCCTACTAATCGGATAGAATAAATGCATTTGCATACTATCAATATTGAAAAGGCCTTCTGTCAACCCAGCATACACAGCATTTCCATTTTTTGCTTCAACCAACAGACTTAGCTGTGTAATCCTTTGGAAATAATGGCTAATTCATCTGACTGTAAACTCTTGGAAATATTTTAAGGATGTTCTGAATCCAACACCCCACCACTTTCAATGTCATGCTATGTACAGAATTTCAAATACAGGATTTCATAATCAAAATGTTACCTTCATCCATTCTACTCACTGTGTAGCTAGTCAGACCTATCCTCACAACGCTACGGCATTTACTGAGTAGCTACTACATGCCAGGTACCAGAGACACAAAAATATTTAAGGCATAATGGTTCCCCCTTGAGAGCAAAGTCTAGTCAGGGAGACAAAGATGTAAACAAGTAGTTACAGAGCGCTCCAAGATCCCAGAGGGAAAAGTAAAGTATTCTTCTAGAGATGTGTGTGTGGAAAGCCTTCATGGGTACCATCATTCAAGCAAAGTCCTGAAGATGAAGCAAACATTCAACAAGTAAGAGATGGAAAGAGAGGTGTGGTCGGAGATGCTCTGGGATTGCTGTCTTTGCTGAGGTTTAAACATAAGGTGAAGATTAATATTTATTAGTGCAATGTGGGATGTATTTATTAAGACACAACTGTACTAGTCTAGGTGACAGGCTGTTGACTATGCCTTCATTTTCCAAAGAGACTTCAATAATGCAACACTACACATAAAGACTGTAACATTATTAACAGATGAAAGGCAATAAAGAATAACACAACATTGTAAAGCAACTATAATCCAATAAAAATTGATTTTAAGAAGGCAGTAAAGAATAATTTAAAAAGGTAAGTGTTCAACAAATATTGGCAGGCTGTTAGTATTTCTATTGTTTTGATTGTTTATATAAATAATTTTATATATTTATAAAGAGATGAGAATACCAGACTACCTTACCTGCTTCCTGAGAAACCTGTATGTAGGTCAAGAAGCAACAGTTAGAACCGAACGTGGAACAACAGACTGGTTCCAATTTGGGAAAGTAGTACATCAAGATTGTATATTGTCACCCTGCTATTTAACTTATATGCAGAGATATCATGTGAAATGGCAGGCTGGATGAAGCTCAAGCTGGAATAAAGATTGCTGGGAGAAATATCAATAGCCTCAAGTATGCAGATGACACCACCCTAATGGAAGAAAGTGAAGAGGAACTAATGAGCTTCTTGATGAAAGTGAAAGAGGAGAGTGAAAAAGTTGGCTTAAAACTCAACATTCAAAAAACAAACATCATGGCATCCAGTCCCATTACTTCATGGCAAACAGATAGGGGAAAAAATGGAAACAGTGACAGACTTTATATTCTTGGGCTCCAAAATCACTGTGGACAGTGACTGCAGCCATGAAATTAAAAGACGCTTGCTCCTTGGAAGAAAAGTTGTGACAAACCTAGACAGCATATTAAAAAGCAGAGACATCATTTCTGCCAACAGAGATCCATCTAGTCAAAACTATGGTTTTTTCCAGTAGTCATGTATGGATGTGAGAGTTGGACCATAAAGAAGGCAAAGCACTGAAGAAATGATGTTTTTGAACTGTGATGTTGGAGAAGACTCTTGAGTGTCCCTGGAACAGCAAGGAGATCAAACCAGTCAATCTAAAGGGAATCAACCCTGAATATTCATTGGAAGGACTGATGTTCAAGCTCCAATACTTTGGCTACCTGATGGGAAGGGCTGAATCACTGGAAAAGACCCTCATTCTGGGAGAGATTGAGGGCAGAAGGAGAAGGGGTTGGCAGAGGATGATATGGTTGGATGGCATCACTGACTCAATGAACATGACTTTGAGCAAACTCAGGGAGATAGTGAAGGACAGAGAAGACTGGGTCCCTGTAGTCCATGGGGTCACAAAAAATTGGACATGACTGAGCAAATGAACAACAGCAACAATATTTAAATATATAAACATGTTTGCTTGCTTGTTTGCTTCGTAGCTCAGTTGTGTCCAACTCTTTGTGACCCTTTGGACTGTAGCCCGTCAGGCTCCCCAGTCCATGGGATTCTTCAGGTAAGAATACTGGAATGGGTTGTCATGCCCTCCTGCAGGGGATCTTCCTGACCCAGGAATGGAACCAGCATCTTCTACAGCTCCTGCATTGCAGATAGATTCTTTACAGCTGAGTCACTGGACATAATAGGCACTCAATAAACCCCACCTATCATTGTTAGCAAAACGTTAACAAAACCGTGTTAAGCAGGCCAGTGTTCGAAATAAGTTCAGGCCTCAAAAAAAGAAATCATGAAAAATTATGTTGTGGAAGACTTTCTCTTAGTCATAATATGTATGCATATACTATGAATGGCCATAACGTTAAAAAATGAAAATAAAGAAAAAAAAGGGGGGAGAACCCATGCCAGATGTAGGAAAGGCACATCTTGTCTCCCTACTAGAGATTTAAAGGCAAGTTGACCTGGACTTTGGGAGTTCTTTCCACAGCTATAACATGCCACTTCTCTGGGCAGATGAGCAAAATCATTCATCTTCATGATATATAGCAAAGCAAACTATTTCCTTCCTTCATCCATGCTGTAGCTTTTGAAATGGATTTAAACTAGCGCTCTGCAATTAGCAATTGTTTCTCTAGTGGTTTCTAAGCTACTGATCCTCTTACAGCACTTTATTTCTGTACATCATTCATTGATATGTTGAGAAGCCAGCGTAATAAGGCAATTGTTCCGTTAAGCTTTCACTTAGTCAACTTTACTCATTCACGTCAATGATTATTTAGTTTTTTCTCTTCCTGGGGGAATTGGAAAGCCTTCACAGAGGAGTTGATATTTGAGTTGGAACCTGAGAGAGATAGGATATAGGAGTAAATCTTGTGGAGAAGGACAAAATATTCAAGTTCAAGAAGTGGTGATAAGTTTGGAATGTTAACACTTACAAGGTTTAGGACCATGTTCCACTTAGAAGTGAACAATATTAATATCATGGGTCATCTTTTGCTGGCTGTTGTAACATCAATAACTTTTCTTCTCTCTTGCCACTGTTTGCCCCCACCCCAATGCAGACATGTACAAATGGACATCCACACATATTCATAAACATGGGAGATACGCTTTACATTTGAAAGAGAAAAGGCAATGGTTAGTGAGGAAGGGGCAGGAAATGGGGAAAAAAAAAGCATGTAAAAGAATCTAGTCCTTTTTAACAGATGCAAACTATTATATATATATAAATTAATAAACAACAAAGTCTTACTGTATACAGCACAAGGAACTATGATAACATAATGGAGAAGATTATGAAAAAGAATAGATATGTGTATAACTGAGTCATTTTGCTGGACAGCAGAGATCAACACAATGTTATAAATAAAAAAAATGTTTAAAACATAATCTAATTCTTTTAAAATTGATTTTGTGCCTTCCATAGGCAGGGGAGTAAAGACAATAATCTGATGCATTTATTCAAGAGTGACCTGTGAGATTCTGGAGACAAAGATATCCCCTAAACTCAGGCAACACAGTATGGCAGAGGAGTATGGCCACTTCTTCCCAACTGTTAATACCTCAGTACCAACTGGTGCCCAGGGGGAAAGCGTTCCAGCCACTCCAAATGAACAGTACATCTCAGTAAAAAGAGAGATGCTTGCCATTCAGATTTTGCTCAAGACTGTCTCCCAGCCCTCTTCCACCTGATTGCCACCATGAAACCCCTGCTGCAAAGAAAAGTCTGGGGAAGAAAACCACCTGGGAAGCACTGAGCACAGACAAAACACTGCTCTTTCCCAAGGGCCATGTTAGCAGTGGGGCTTCTCCAAGTGGTTTCTCTTGAGCCGGGAGAGCGAGAAGAGCAGGCCAGATGCAGAGTGATGACCACAGCTGGCAAACTGGCCTGCGTAGGGTGAGCACTTGTGAGTCATTGCACTGGAAACTCCTAGAAACAAATAGGGATGCACTTTGGCATGTTTTCAGACATCATGACTGGCAAAGAGCTCATACTAAGAGTGGAAAGAGGGTTGGTTCTGCAATTTTCCTAGGTTTGTACAACATATCTGAAGGGTCAGCCATGTGCTAGGCGCCATTCTAACCAGTCACATCGAAGAAAATATCTATCCTCTTTAAACTTTTCACCAGAGCAGATAAAA
Source organism: Okapia johnstoni (assembly GCA_024291935.2). Lineage (NCBI taxonomy): Eukaryota > Metazoa > Chordata > Mammalia > Artiodactyla > Giraffidae > Okapia > Okapia johnstoni. The sequence goes on from CM044320.1 coordinate 74,873,359, forward strand.
GTTATGATAAATAAGTAAATTATAAGATACAGACAAGGATAACTGCTAGTATAAAAGCAACAATAATAATAAAATAAAACTTAATTATAATAATAAAGCAGAGTGGAGAGAATAAGAAATTCAATTTTGAATAATAGTCAGGTAACATGTGAGCTAAGACTTGAAGGAGGTAAGGGAGTCCTGCCAATAACTGAGGGAATAGCATGTCAGGCAGAGCAATCAGCTGGGACAAAGGCCCTGAGATCGACTGTGGCCACTGTGTTTGAAGAAAAGCAAGGACGGACTTCCCTGTCGGTCAAGTGGTTACGACTTCACCTTCCAAGGCAGAGGGTATCAGTTTGATCACTGGTCAGGGAGTTAAAATCCTACATGCCTTGCGGCCAAAAAAACAAAACATAAAACAGAAGCAATATTGTAACAAATGTAATAAAAACTTTAAAAAATAGCCCACATCAAAAAAATCTTAAAAAAAAAAAAAATGGCAAGGAGACCAGCGTAGTCTTGAATGTGTAGAGGGGTAGATCCCACTACTTTTGTCCTTACACAACTGGCATAATCTTCAGTATTTTAAGTCATTTGAATATTTTACCAAATTTACTTTGACTGAATATAGATAATATAACCTACATATGCTTATCCCAGGCATTATCAATTGCAATCCTTTCACAATAAACTGAAAATAAACAAAGAATGAGGATGCCACTGTCAGCCCCTTCCATGTGTGGAACCATCACTCTTCTTTCAGATACATCATATATTATATATGTTCCATGACCATCTGACATCACATTGAGTGTGGGTGTTAGGGTCAATTCATAAGTTGATATTAATAACATTTAATTACTTATTTTTCATTGGAATAAAATATGAATATTAATGAAAGTTCACATACATTCTTTCAGCCTTCCCATACCTGCTATTCACCCAAATCTTATGCACCATTGAGAAAGCCACCCTAATGATTTACTTCTGACCTAGAGAAGGAGGGGCTGATGGTCCCCAGGCATGGTGTGAGTTCTGGAAAATCTCTTCTGGGCTCCATTGAACAAAGGACTGGTCTGTGAATTGCAGAGGATGGGGGCCAGGAAAGTGACATAAATCCAAGAAAGAAATTAAAACACGAAATGGAGTGATGTACTCCAAAGAAACAGTGAGTGCAAAGGAGCAGGACGAACATGGAAAAATTCAGAAAGAGGGAGTGAAACAAAAACTGAAAAAAAGTGAAAGTCGCTTATCATGTCCTACTCTTCGTGGCCCAGTATAGTCCATGGAATCTCCAGGCCAGAATACTGGAGTGGGTAGCTGTTCCCTTCTCCAGGGGATTTTCCCAACTCAGGGATCGAATCCAGGTCTCCCGCATTGCAGGCAGATTCTTTACCAGCTGAACCACTAGGGAAACCCAAGAATACTGTAATGAGTAGACTATCTCCCGTCTCCAGATGATCTTCCCTACCCAGGAATTGAACCGGGGTCTCCTGCATTGCAGGAGGATTCTTTAACAGCTAACGTACCAGGGAAGCCAGAAACTGTAAAAGTAGGAGTCAATTCTTCATTGTGTATTTCAAAAAATATCTAATCCGTGAAATATTTAGAGTGTAAAGGTCATGCCAGAAACACAAACTTCTTAGTCAACCAGAGCCAGTTTTGCCCTTCACCACTCATCTCACTTCCAAATAAGGTGACCAAGGCACCCCTGTTTGCCTTATACTTGCCCAGTTTTAGCTATGAAGTCCCACATTCCAGGAACATCTTCAGTCTCAGGAAAAGCATGACAGTTGGTCACCCTACTCCAAGATGACATAAACGGTTCACAGAGTTGGAAAAATAGGAACATCAGAAGGGAAGCATGTTGATATAGATCTGGAATAGCTAGTTGCTATAGAGGAAGAATAATGGAAACCTAAAATAGATTTGGAAAATCCAACAGCAAAAGGAACTTCTGCCCTCACTCCAAGGTAGAGTCTAAGGAAGTGACAAGGTGCATGGGTAATGCAAGGTAACATGGTACAGAGCAGTAACAGAAATGGGCTTGTAGTAAGTCCAGGCTAAGAAAACCTGAGATCCCCTGAAAGTTTCCTATTTCCTGCATGACACAAGAGAAATGTCTTATATGTTCCATGTCCCCAAGAGGAGCTAGAAGAATCAGATCCAATAAGCCTTGAATTTGGCATAAGAAGGACACAACAATGCCCTGCATGGACTGGATGGGCAAGGATGTCTTAACAACCTGAATTAAGGACCAGCTGGGGAGATGATGGATGCCCCAGGACCCCTCAACCTCTTCTCCCAACCTCCAAAATCCTTGACATCCCCCCAAATCCCTGGAATTTAGATGCAATCTTAAATGAAGTCAAGGCAGTAGAGGTATGTGTGGCTCAATTAACTGAGATTTCTTTTCCCATCATCTGGCATAAAGTGACTTAGTGAAGTGAAGTCCCTCAGTCGTGTCCAAGTCTTTGCGACCCCATGGACTGTAACCTACCAGGCGCCTCCATCCATGGGATTTTTCAGGCAACAATACTGGAGTGGGTTGCCAGTTCCTTCTCCAACGCGTGAAAGTGAAAAGTGAAAGTGAACTGGCTCGGTCGTGTCCGACTCTTAGCGACCCCATGGACTGTAGCCTACCAGGCTCCTCGGTCCATGGGATTTTCCAGGCAAGAGTACTGGAGTGGGGTGCCATTGCCTTCTCCGGATATTATATGCAGAAGACTCAATTTGAAAAAACAGGAAAACCCAATGAAGAGCAACGGTTAGAATGTGACATGGACTCTAAAAGTAGAGAAAAGCTTAATTTTTTTGTTGTGTTTTAGGAGAAGTTTCTAGAGGCTAATAGACTAGAAAGAAAACAAATAACATTTGTAGTAGAGAAAACAATGAGATGTAAAAAGCAGGGACTAATATGACTCAAAAACAATATCCAATGGCCCGTTATCTGTTTCATCCTCAGCAGCCTTGTGGCAACTCCTGTCTTCCAGACCTGCATCTCTCCTGGCTTCTCGGGGTCAATCTCAACTTTTTCTCCTGCTGGGCTTTCTCCTGTGGCAGCTTCCAATTAATCCCAGGAGTTTAATTAGCACTTTCATGCAGACAGTTCCCTGAGCAGTATCTCCAGGGGTGACCTCTCTCTTGGTAACATTTTTCATATCTTATTCCCTGCTAGCATCCCATCCTAGTAAATATAATAGTAATAGTATATATATTCCACTTCATTCCCCTGGTTGCCACCTTTTTATGATACTACTAGAGCTTCCCTGGTTGCCCAGATAGTAAAGAGTCCACCTCCAATGCAGACTGGGTTCAAATCGTGGGTCAGGAAGATTCCCTGGAGCAGGAAATGGCAACCCATTCCAGTATTCTTGTCTGGGAAATCCCATGGACAGAAGTACCTGGCGGACTACAGTCCACGGAGTCGAAAAAGAGTTGGACACGACTGAGCGACTAACACTTTCAATGATACTACTATCTGCTCCATCCCCCCTCCCTGCACCACGATCCACGTCATTTTGGATCAAAATCTCTTTTCTCCTTTTCATTTCTTTCCCCCTCATCCAATCAGTTGCTCATATCTCTTGATTGTCATTTGCACATCTCTCTCCTCCTCTCCATTTGAGTTGGGCCTAAAATGGTCCCTATAACCTCTCACCTAGACTATTACAATAGTAGTAGTCTTCTAACTTCTCATTGGTTCCCTCTCCAGGAACAGACAGAACTCACTTCTCACAATGCCAGGAATCTCCTGGAAGGATATGAATTTACTCAACACAAATTCATCAAGCACTTGCCAAGAACCAGGTAGTATTCTAGGCCAAGGTAAATCAGAAGTAATTAATACAGTGTTTCTACTTTTCTAGAGCTTGCATTCTTGTGGGAGACAACAGGTAATGAATGAGTGACTGAATAAGCAAACAACACTTCAGAAAACAAGTGTTATGAAAGAACAGACTTGGATATTTTTGCATTGTGGGTAGAATCAACAATTCCACGTAGAGTGGTTAAGACAAACTTCTCTGAAGAAGCTAAGACCTAACCGAGCTAAGATTTGTCTCTCAGAGCAAAATATTTCAGGAAGAAGAGCTAGAAAGTGGGAGAGGGGTAGCCAATGGCCTTTTGAGAATCTGAATTTTACTTTTTTTATTATAACTTTATTTATTTATTTTTTGGGTGCGCCGAGTCTTGGCTGCTGCACGGGCTTTTGTCTAGCTATGGTGAGCGGGGGTTACTATCCAGTTGCAGCGCACAGGCTTCTCGTTGCGGTGGCTGCTCTTGGTGCTGAGCATGGGCTCTGTAGTTGCTGCTTGAGGACTCTTGTCAATGCAGTTCCTGGGCTCTAGAGCACAGGCTCAATAGATGTGGCTCACAGGCTTAGTTGCCCTGCAGCATGTGGGATCTTTCTGGACCAAGGATCAAAACCAGGTGTGCTGCACTGGCATGTGAATTCTTTACCACTGAACCACCAGGGAAGCCCTTGGATTTTATTCTTGAATTTGAAGGAAATCCATTGGATCAGTTCAATTCAGTTTAGTTCAGTCCCTCAGTCATGTCCAACTCTTTGCAGCCCTGTGGACTGCAGCACACCAGGCCTCCCTGTCCATAACCACCTCCCGGAGTCTACCCAAACCCATGTCCATTGAGTCAGTGATGCCATCCAACCATCTCATTCTCTGTTGTCCCCTTCTCCTCCCGCCCCCAATCCTACCCAGCATTAGGGTCTTTTCCAATGAGTCAACTCTTCGCATGAGGTGGCCAAAGGATTGGAGTTTCAGCTTCAACATCAGTCCTTCCAATGAACACCCAGGACTGATCTCCTTTAGGACAGACTGGTTGGATCTCCTTGCAGTCCAAGGGACTCTCAAGAGTTTTCTCCAACACCACAGTTCAAAAGCATCAATTCTTCTGCACTCAGCTTTCTTTATAGTCCAACTCTCACATCCAGACAGACCTTTGTTGGCAAAGTAATGTCTCTGCTTTTTAATGTGCTGTCTAGGTTGGTCGTAACTTTTCTTCCAAGGAGTAAACATCTTTTAATTTCATGGCTGCAGTCACCATCTGCAGTGGTTTTGGAGCCCAAAAAAATAGTCTTCCACTGTTTCCACTGTTTCCCCATCTATTTGCCATGAAGTGATGGAACCAGATGCCATGATCTTAGTTTTCTGAATGTTGAGCTTTAAGCCAACTTTTTCACTCTCCTCTTTCACTTTCATCAAGAGGCTCTTTAGCTCTTCTTCATTTTCTGTCATAATGGTGGTGTCATCTGGTGTCATTCCAGCTTGTGCTTCATCCAGCACAGCATTTCTCATGATGTACTCTGCATATAAGTTAAATAAGCAGGGTGACAATATACAGCCTTGACTTTCTCCTTTCCCTATTTGGATCCAGTCTGTTGTTTCATGTCCAGTTCTAACTGTTGCTTCCTGACCTGCATACAGTTTTCTCAAGAGACAGGTCAGGTGGTCTGGTATTCCCATCTCTTTCAGAATTTTCCACAGTTTACTGTGATCCACACAGTCAAAGGCTTTGGCATAGTCAATAAAGCAGAAATAGATGTTTTTCTGGAACTCTCTTGATTTTTCGATGATCCGGCTGATGTTGGCAATTTGATCTTTGGTTCCTCTGCCTTTTCTAAATCCAGTTTGAACATCTGGAAGTTCACAATTCACGTATTGTTGAAACCTGGCTTGGAGAATTTTGAGCATTACTTTACTAGCGTGTGAGATGAGTGCAATTGTGTGGTAGTTTGAATATTCTTTGGCATTGCCTTTCTTTGGGATTGGAATGAAAACTGACCTTTTCCAGTCCTGTGGCCACTGCTGAGTTTTCCAGATTTTCTGGCATAAATGAGTGCAGCACTTTCACAGCATCATCTTTCAGGATTTGAAGTAGCTCAACTGGAATTCCATCACCTCCACTAGCTTTATTCATAGTAATGCTTCCTAAGGCCCACTTGACTTCACATTCCAGGATCCATTGGATAGTTTCTTCAATTTTATTTGTTTGGTTAGGGGAAATTAAGTCTACCTTTATTACCATAAATTTCCTGTAAATTGACTGCCCATGGTTCATTCTATTCCAAGTATTTCATAATTACTATGATATTGCACAGATTTTCCACGTATTCTTTTCCTATCCCAATTGTTGTTCGTGGTGGCTAAGAGAAAATTAAAGAACTCTGCCACAACGTTCAGATAGAGCAGCTGACATGAAACAGATTTTGAGTGAGTCAACAGAACACAGGCTTTACTCATTCATCTGTCCTTGGTTTTCCCAAGGAATCAAAAACAGGTCTAAGACAGCAGGCCATGTCCAACGGTATTTATTTCTAAAGTTAGGGTCCTTTGTGGGACTCGAGATTACTTTGTACTCACAGATCCCTTTATCATTCAGAGTTCCTGGTGGGGACTTTTCATGGCAGCTTCTGGTGTCTTTGATGTCTATTTCAGAGCCCAAGACCAGATTATCCAAAAGGCCTCTGCTCCCCATCCCAATCCTCCATCCAGTCCACTTCTACCTGGTCACTCATTAAGAAGCCGGGGGCTATGTCTTTATTTCCCACAGGTCTGCCATTGGGAAGTTTTAAACTGTGGACAGATCTGATCTGACTTTGCTTCTTAAAAGGTTGTTCTAGCTACTATGCAGAGAATGACTTCTAGGGGGCTGGAGAATAAATGGAAGGAAAGAGAAATGTAAGAGCTTTGAAGTTATGAAGTATTGAAGCAAGCCAGAGATGATAGTGGTTTGGACCAGGGAGGCACCAGCAAAAATGTTGAGTGGTTTAGGATGTAGAGCTAATGGAAATTTGCCAACGGATTTTCTGTGAGGTATGAAGGAAATCATGGATGTCTCCATGGTTTTGGTCTGAGTAGCCATGTGATGAAGGCCTATTAACTAAGATGATGGATACTGGATAAGGAGAATATTTGGGGAGCAAGGACAAGGACATGTAAAGTTTGAGATGACTATAAGGAATCTGTGGTAAGATATTTTAGGCATATTTTCTTGTAAAAGTTCTTAATTTTTTTATTTTTAAAAATCAGAACACACAAAAGAAAAGAATAATATCAACGTAAAATGTTCTAGTGGAGAAGGAAATGGCAACCCACTCCACTATTCTTGCCTAGAGAATCCCATGGACAGAGGAGCCTGGTGGGCTTCTGTCCATAGGGTTGCACAGAGTCAGACATGACTGAAGCAACTTAGCATGCATGCATGCATGTATTGGAGAAGGAAATGGCAACCCACTCCAATATTCTTGCCTGGAGAATCCCAGGGACAGAGGAGCCTGGTGGGCTGCCGTCTATGGGGTCGCACAGAGTCAGACACAACTGAAGCGACTTCACAGCAGCAGCAGCAAAATGTTCTAATGACCCCACCATCTAGCTTCAACAACTATTAATATTTGTCAAATCATTTGTCATCTGTGGGCTTTGCTGGTGGCTCAAACGGTAAAGAATTCACCTACAATGCGGGAGACCTAGGTTTGATCCCTGGGCTGGGAAGATCCTCTGGAGGAGGAAATGGCAACCCACTCCAGTATTCTTGCTGGGAGAATTCCATGGACAGAGGAGCCTGGCAGGCTACAGTCCACAGGGTCACAAAGAGTCAGACATGACTGAGCGACTAACACCGACACATGTCAGCTGTATCCTCATGCATATAGTTGCCTTACCTATCACCTCATCCCATCTGAATGATGGCTTTTAGACTAACTTCCAGATATCATAGCATTTTATCCATAAACTCTTTGGTATATATCTAATATTTAAACATTTATTTCAGAACATAGACATAAAACCATTATCAAACCTAACACAATTACTATTCATTTCTTTTTGCATCAGCAATCTAGTTATTGTTCAAAAATTCCAATTGCTGGAATAGAATAAAGAACCCAGAAATAAGCCCATGCCTATGTAGTCAAATGATTTTCAACAAAGGTGCCAAGACCTTTCAATGGAAAAAATACTGTCTTTCCAACAAATGGTGCTGGGAAAACTGATGTCCCCATGCTAAAAAATGAGATTGGACCCTTAACACTAAATACAAAAATTAACACCAAATGGATAAAAGACCTAAATATAAGAGTTGTAACTGTAAAATCTTAGAAGAAAACGAGGAAAAACGTCATGATATTGGATTTGGCAATGATTTCTTAGATATGAAAAGAGAAAAATAAATCTATTGGAATTCATCAAAATGTAAAGCTTTTGCACATCAAAAGACTATCAATAGAGTGAAAAGGCAACTCACAGAATGGGAGAAAATACTTACAAATCATCTGTCTGATAAGGGGTTAATATTCAGAATATATCAAGAACTCATACAACTCAACAATAATAGCAACAAAAACAATCTGATTAAAAACTGGACAAAGGTGTTGAGCAGATATTTCTTCAAAGAAAACACACAAATGGTCAATAAACACACAGATATTCAGTATCACTAATCATTAGGGAAATAAATAAATCAAAACTATAATGAAAAACAACCCCATGTCTATTAGGATGGCAATTATCAAAAACCTAGAAAATAACAAATGTTGGAGAGAAAGTGGGGGAAAAAAATGGAACTTTTGTGCATTGCTGATGGGAACATAAAATGGTATAGCCACTATAGAAAACAGTATGGAAATTTCTCCAAAAGTTAAAAAACGTATGATCCAGCCATTTCAGTTGTGGTTATAAACCCCAAAGAATTGAACACAAGAGCTCAGATAGTTGTACACCTATGTTCACAGTAGCATTATTCACAATGACCAAGTGGTGGAAGCAACTCAAATGTTAATGATAGATAAATGGATAAATAAACATAGCTTTATTAGCCTCCAAGAGGAAGTAAGTTTTGACACATGCTACAATACAGATAAGGGCTTCCCAGGTGGTTCAGTGGTAAAGAATCTGCCTGCCAATGCAGGAGACACGGATTCAATCCCTGGGTAGGGAAGATCCCCTGGAGGAGGAAATGGCACCCCGCTCCAGTATTCTTGCCTGGAAAATTCCATAGACAGAGGAACCTGACAAGCTACAGTCCATAGAGTTGGACATGATTGTGGATTCACGCACGCACAAAACACATAAACCTTGAAGTCATGCTAAGTAAAATAACCTGGTCACAAAAAAACAAATATTGTATGATTCCACTGATTGTATTGTATTGGATTCAGCCACTCCATAGTGTCTGACTCTTTGTGGCTCCATTGACTGTATCCCATCAGGCTCCTCTGCCCATGGAATTTTCCAGACAAGAATACTAGAGTGGGGTGCCATTTGCTGCTGTAGGGGATCGTCCCAACCTAGGAATTGAGCCCTTGGATTCTTTACCACTAGTGCCACGGAGTAGTCAAATTCATAGAGACAGAAAGTAGAATAGTAGTTGTCAGGAAGGTGGAAATTGAGTCATTTTTTAATAAGCATAAAGTTTCAGTTAGAGAAAATGAAAAAATAATTCTGGAGATAGTGGTGATGGTTGCACAAAAATGTGAATGTACTTAATGCCACTGAACTATGCACTTAAAAATGGTTAAAATGGTGATTTTTTAAAAACTGAGGTATAAATAGGTATATAATTCATGATTTGGTATTTGTATAAATTTCAAAATTATCATCATAGTAATAGCTAACATCTGTCACTTTACACAGTTTCAAAAACTCTTTCTTATGGTTGGAATATTTAAAATCTACTCTCTTAGCAACTTTGAAATATGCAATATAGTATTATTAGCTATAGTCACCATGCTGTACATTATATCCCCACAACTTATTTATTTTATAACTGAATTCATACCTTTTGAATCTCTTCACTCATTTTTTCCAATCTCAGTTTTTTCCAATTTTTTCCAATTTCCAGTTTTCATTCCAATCCCAAAGAAAGGCAATGCCAAAGAATATTCAAACAACTGCACAATTGCACTCATTCACACGCTAGTAAAGTAATGCTCAAAATTCTCCAAGCCAAGCTTCAGCAATACGTGAACTGTGAACTTCCAGATGTACAAGCTGGTTTTAAAAAAGGCAGAGGAACCAGAGATCAAGTTGCAAACATCCACTGGATCATCAAAAAAGCAAGAGAGATCCAGAAAAACATCTATTTCTGCTTTATTGACTATGCCAAAGCCTTTGACTGTGTGGATCACAATAAGCTGTGGAAAATTCTGAAAGAGATGGGCATACCAGACCACCTGACCTGCCTCTTGAGAAACCTGTATGCAGGTCAGGAAGCAACAGTTAGAACTGGACATGAAACAACAGACTGGTTCCAAATAGGAAAAGGAGTACATCAAGGCTGTATATTGTCACCCTGCTTATTCAACTTACCTGCAGAGTACATCATGAGAAATGGTGGGCTGGAGGAAGCACAAGCTGGAATCAAGATTGCTGGGAGAAATATCAACAACCTCAATATGCAGATGACAACACCCTTATGGCAGAAAGTGAAGGGCTTCTTGATGAAAGTAAAAGAGGAGAGTGAAAAAGTTGGCTTAAAGCTCAACATTCAGAAAACTAAGATCATGGCCCCATCACTTCATGGCAAATAGATAGGGAAACAGTGGAAACAGTGGCTGACTTTATTTTTCTGGGCTCCAAAAACACTGCAGATGGTGACTGCAGCCATGAAATTAAAAGACGTTTACTCCTTGGAAGGAAAGTTATGACCAACCTAGATAGCATATTAAAAAGCAGAGGTCAACAAAGGTCCATCTAGTCAAGGCTATGGTTTTTCCAGTAGTCATGTATGGATGTGAGAGTTGGACTATAAATAAAGCCGAGCACAGAAGAATTGATGCTTTTGAACTGTGGTGTTGGAGAAAACTCTTGAGAGTCCCTTGGACTGCAAGGAGATCCAACCAGTCCATCCTAAAGGAGATCAGTGCTGGGTGTTCACTGGAAGGACTGATGTTGAAGCTGAAACTCCAATACTTTGGCCACCTGATACAAAGAGCTGACTCATTTGAAAAGACCCTGATGCTGGGAATGATTGAGGGCAGGAGGAGAAGGGGACGACGGAGGATGAGATGGTTGCATGACATCACCGACTCAACGTACATGGGTTTGGGTAGACTCCAGGAGTTGGTGATGGACAGGGAGGCCCAGCGTGCTGTGGTTCATGGGGTTGCAAAGAGTTGGACATGACTGAGCGACTGAACTGATCTGAACTGAACCCATTTTTTCCACCCTCTTCATCCTCCCAACTCCCTGCCTTGCCTCTGGCAGCCACCAATCAGTTCTCTGTATCTCTGAGCTTGGTTTTTTTGGGTATTTTGGTTATTTATTTATTTTTTAGATCTCATGTAAAATGAGGTCATGTAATATTGCTTTTCTCCATCTGACTCATTTCACTTAGTATAATGCCTTCGAGGTCCAACCCTGCGGTCAAAAATGCCAAGATTTCATTCATTTTTATGGCTGAATAATATTCCGTTACATATATGTACCACATTTTCTTATTCCATTCATTCATTAACAGGCATTTAGATTGTTTCTGTTAAAATGGTCAATTTCGTATGTGTGTTATCATGAATTTTTTAAATTTCCAACTGCTTCATAAATTTCTCTTTACAGGGTTTTTTTTTTTTTTTTTTTTTGTTTGTTTGAATAAGATTCCAAAGTCTATGCATTACATTTGACTACCTTATCTCCTAAGTTTCTGTTAACTGATTACAATTCCGTCTCGCCTACCCCCATTTTAAAGTCACCTGAAATAATCCTCTGTGTTATTAAGACACAGATCCACTCATTTGAAGCATATTTATTTTGTTTCATTTTTTTCCAGTTTTTATGGATTACCTTATTTATTTTTTCCTTTTTTATCTAATTTTGTTTTAAGACTGTAAAATTCCATGGACAGAGGAGCCTGGCGGGCTACAGTCCATGGGGTCACAAAGAATCAGACATGATTGAGAAATTAGCACAAAAAAACATTCACATGACTCCAAGATCAAATTATCAAACTGTTTCAAGAAATCTAGCACCCAGATTTTTAACTCCACCCAGATACCTACCTCCTCACCAATAACCATTTACAGTAATTCTTTGTTTATCTTTCCTTTGTTTCATTAATACATGCAAATACAAATATATATATTTAAATCCTTTCTCCCTTATCAGATAAAAGGTAGCCTATTATAGATTGTTTGCCCTTAATTTTTTTTTTCACCTAATTATTTTTCACAGAAGGAAATAAAGATAATCTTCATTCTTTGTAACTACTTCATGGTCCTCCACTGTTTGGATGTTTCATGGTCTATTTCAACTAGTAACTTCTTGTTGGATGCTTGAGTTGTTTTCTATTTTGCTATTATAAATTTGTGCCACTGTGAATTGCCTTGTATATATGTTATTCCACACTTCCTGGTGAATCTTAAGGAAAGATTCCTTGAAATGAGGTTGCTGGATCAGAGCATAAATACTGTAGTATTTATTGCTAGATATGGAAAAGTTTCTTTCACCAGGGCTGTATTCCCATCAGCAACATATGGGAAGGCCTGTTTTCCCACAGCCTTGCCAACAGAATGCAATTGTTACACTCGTGGATTTTTGCCAGTTTGGTAGATGAGCGATGGTGCTTTAATATAGTTTTAATTTTCATCTCTCTCATTAGGACCAAGTTTGAGCATCTTCTTTGTATCTGTAAAGTGCTGTTTATATTTTTTTGCTTTTGAACTGTGTGTGTATAGTTCTTGTCCAGTTTTAAAATGTGATTTGTTCTCTTCTTGCTTTGTAGAGTTCTTTAGATGTTAGAGATACGAAGCCTTTTTCTGCAAGAGAAGTTGTAAATATTTCCCCAGACGTCACTTGTATTTTCATTTTGCTTTTAGTGGCTTTTTGCCATGCAGAATTTTTAAATATAGTCAAAGTCATTAAACTTTTCACTTAAGAAATTTTCACTCAGTCACATGTTGTAAAGGATTCACCATGCTTTCTTCTAGTATTTGTGTAGTGTTATTTTTTACATTTGGCTCTCTTAACCTATTTAGAATTTACACTGGTATACAGATTGCAGATTTTTATCTTTTTCACATGCCTGTCCATTTATCCCAGCATCACTTTTTAAAAAGTCTATACTTCTCCACTGATTTAAGATGTGGCCTTTATCATGACCTAAAATTCCATGTGAAATTAGGTTTATTTCTGGGTTTTCTATTTGGTTCTACTAATTTGTCTGTTTATTCACTTGCCAATATAATATCCTTCTAATTATAGAGATTTTGTGATACATTTTAACATCTGGTTTAAGATTTCACCCTCTCCCATTGTTTCCTTTTTTAAGGTTTTCCAGGCTATTTATGTTTAATTGCTTTTCCAAATGAAATATATAATCTATTTGTTTAGCTTTAAGAAGAAATCCTGATAATATGTGTATTATCAGAAAAGATACTTTACAATATTGAGCCTTCCTATTCAAACTGATGGTATGGCTTGCTATCTGTTCATGTTTCCTTTGTGTCATTCAGGTATATTTTGTAGTTTTTTCCATATATGTCTTGTTCATTTCCTATTAAATTTATGCTAAGTACTTTTTAAAAATATTTGTTGCAATTATTAAAAGGGTCTTTATATCAGTTATTATTATTTTCACATATGAAAGCTATTGCTCTCTACAAATTGATTTTACTAAGTTCCCTTAAGTGCATTTGTAGTTTTGTCAATGATTTTTTGTTAGTTCTGCAGATATATAATCTATAAATAAATATTATTTTATCCTTTCCTTTCTAATTCATATCTCTCTCTCTAGTGGCACTGGATGACAATTTGAAAATGATTTTGGATAGTGATAATGATATTGTCCATATAGTCAAAGCTACGGTTTTTCCAGTAGTCATGTATGGATGTGAGAGTTGGACCATAATGAAGGCTGAGAGCCAAAGAATTGATGCTTTCAAGTTGTGGTCCTAGAGAAGACTCTTGAGAGTCCCTGGGACAGCAAGGGCATCAAACCTGTCAATGCTAAAGGAAATCAACCCAGAATATTCACTGGAAGGACCGATGCTGAAGCTGAAGCTCTAATACTTTGGCCACCTGATGCAAAGAGCTAACTCATTGGAAAAGACCTTGTGTCGGGAAAGACTGAGAGCAGGAGAAGAGGGGGACATCAGAGGGTGAGATGGTTGGATGGCATCACCGACTCAAAGGACATGAGTTTGCGTCAACTCTGAGAGATGGTGAGGGACAGGGAAGCCTGGTGTGCTGTAGTCCATGGGGTCGCAAAGAGTCAGACACGACTGAGCAACTGAAGACAACAACAAATGGTATTGGCCATCCTTGTCTTATTCCTGGCAGATGTTTGTTTCCTTATTAAGTAAGATGCTGGCTTTGGGGATGAGATACATGTATTTTTCTGATGCATTTTTAGCTCCTAATAAACTTACCACTCTACTTATTGTGGCTAAATGATGCTTCAGAGTTACAGAAATTGCCAAGAGTTGTTTTTCAAATGTTAATGTATATGCAAATCACCAGGAGATCCTATTTAAGTACAGATTATGATTCAGCAGGTATGAGCTGGGAGCTAAGATTCTGTATTTTTAACAAGTGCCCAGGATAGACTTGGCTGTGGCTGCCCAAAGTGGACCACACTTGGAGTAGTGATGATCTGAAACAAAGATAGCTTTTTCTACTTTGTTTTTCAAAATAAACTTTAAAATAATTCAAAGAAGAGGCAATAATCATGAAAATTCTGGCTTTCAGTTTTAAGAGCCAGACACTTAAAAGAGAATTGAGGGTTTGTTTGTTTTAGAAAAATCTCCCGAAGCTGATCTTTTAGCTCTCTGTGGACCAAGCCTGGAGAGCTAATGTTAGAGGTTTTCTCATAAGACACAGAGTATCAAGATGCAGGATATGACAAAAGGGCGGCTTCCTGCCACACAGGAAGAGGAAAAAAAGTACTCTCTGTAGCTGTGAGGCGGGGTTTGAGGAGACAGAGTTGAAACATTCGTTTCTGCAGCCCTTGTTAGAAAACCTCCCGCAGGGCAGGGCAGATAGAAAAGAACAGATAGCTCAAAGGAGAACTCCAGAAGCGGAGGGAAGGCAGGATCCAGTCTAGCTCACTAGTACATTACAAGAGCCTTACAGGCACAAAGGCCGATGTTCAAAGTCCTCACAGAATGAAACCCTTTAGAAGAGACTAGCCAGGCTCAAAGGACTAAGACCAGTCTTACCTTTCCCAGTGCCAGTATAAGTTTTTATTATTGCTATTGGGTCTGGATTTCACACATGAAAAAATATTAAATGAATCAGAAGCAGACAGAGTCAATCCATTCACCCATCCGTTCATCCACTCTGCAGACTGAGTACTTATTATGTGCCAAGTGCTAGGGACAAAATAAATAAGACAGAGCTTTTGACCTCATGGAGCTTAAAGTCAATAACATCTAACATCTGTCAGCAATGGTACTTTACACAGGGATATATATCTGAAAATCTACATACCCAAACCTGCACCTGGCAATCCAGTTCAATGGGTCTGGGAAGGACCCAGGAAAATATGTTTTTTAAATGCCCAAGTACTTCTGATGCCCAATTCTAGTTTCAGTACTTATATATCAGTAGAGTATTTAATTTTCCAACTAATTTAAAACTACAAATTTAATGTTATGAGTATATGGTAGAATACTTTACAGTCTTTTGGGGTTCTAAAAAACATTTTTGGAATATGTGAAAATTATTTTTAGGAGACTTTCATATTAGTAATACTTTATTTTGGGACAACGCTTCACAATCTTTTAAATTATAACCTAACATGCACAAATCAAGATTCAAACATAGGGTATTATTTAATTAACATTTTCTTTTAATAATTTAAGCCAATTAGTATTTGCATATCATGGGAAATAGATGGGGAAACAGTGGAAACAGTGTCAGACTTTATTTTTGGGGGGCTCCAAAATCACTGCTGATGGTGATTGCAGCCATGAAATTAAAAGACACTCCTTGGAAGGAAGGTTATGACCAACCTAGATAGCATATTTAAAAACAGAGATATTACTTTGCCAACAAAGGTCCATCTAGTCAAGGCTATGGTTTTTCCAGTGGTCATGTATGGATGTGAGAGTTGGACGGTGAAGAAAGCTGAGCGCCGCAGAATTGATGCTTTTGAACTGTGGTTTTGGAGAAGACTCTTGAGAGTCCCTTGAACTGCAAGGAGATCCAACCAGTCCATCCTAAAGGAGATCAGACCTGGGTGTTCATTGGAAGGACTGATGTTGAAGCTGAAACTCCAATACTTTGGCCACCTCATGCGAAGAGTTGACTCATTGGAAAAGACCCTAATGCTGGGAAGGATTGAGGGCAGGAGGAGAAGGGGACGAGAGAGGATGAGATGGTTGGATGTCATCACCGACTCGATGGACGTGGGTTTGGGTAAACTCCGGGAGTTGGTAATGGACAGGGAGGCCTGGCATGCTGCGATTCATGGGGTCGCAAAGAGTCGGACATGACTGAGCGACTGAACTGAACTGAGCTGAACTATTTAATAATACTGTGAAAAGGAAGTTCTGGGGTTGAAATAGTAATTCTGTGAAAAACTGTTAAGTATATATATCTTTATATTTGGGGTGTGAATGCATGTGTATGTGTGTATGATTGTCCTATATTTGCAAATTATGAATCTTGATATGTATTGATATTTACAAAATAAAATTATTCATAAGATTTTCTTGTATATAAAAACATGTTTTTCCAGGAAAGATATTACTTTAATCCAAACTTCCTCCTGGAATCTTCTCCAAGCTTCATCCACACTCACACTCTAGATTTTGATTGTGCCAACAGTGGTTGAAGCTTTGTTGCGCTGCCACAGAATAATTGCCCAAACCACTCTAAAAGGGAAATGTGATCACAGAGACCTAAATGAAGTCTGATATTTCCAAGATCTTGTTCAAATATCATCTCTCTATTAGTTACCATATCCTATTATACTTCTTGCCACATTGCATTGTAACTTATCAATTTACAAGTCTATCTCAACTAGACTGCAAAGAGAAGTTTTTGATCTCAAGTCTGACACATCAATAAATCAATAAATGCTTAAGAAATAAATGAATAACTAGACGTGCATTTCCCATCTTCTTTTAAGCTATAATTTAACCACCAGCATTTAGATAGTCTTCATTTTTTGTGCTCCTAACATTTGACTTTATAATCAAACTCAATTATATAGGGCTTAGATCTCTTACTTCATTGGTGAGCTGTTTCTTTATCCTGAAGGCATATAATCCACTGGACTAAGCTGTGAAAAGGATAGCAATGGAAAAAAGCCTGTCTACATTCCAGAATCGTTCTAAGGAAACCAGCCAAACCACAGACCTAAAAGTCAGTTAGTGTATTTGTGATAATAAGGAAAGCAAAATAAAATAGAAACTCTTACAGAGTAGTTGCATCAAGTGCTTTTGCAACAGTTCTGCACTTACTTATTAAGCCAACCTTATACTCCTTTCCCTTGATCAAGCCTAATGGTTTTGCTTCAAGTCACCCTTTTATAATCTGGAAACTAACAACTTTCTTAAAAATCTTTCACTGTTTTTTATGAATTGCTTGAAGAAGGAACAATGGAGTTAAGTATACCAAATAAAGACCTAAGTACTGGAGATATAGAAGGAAAAGAGACCAAATGCATGTGTCCAGGTTTTGTGTAAAGCAACTTTTTCCACAACCATGAAACTTAAAATCTTAGAAACAGAGTATTTCTACAGAGAGTTGAAAAGACAATGTGGGTGAAGAAATATTGCCCCAAGAGTCTGAGAAATCCTAAACATATAGAGGGATTCCATGATAGCTCGGCTGGTAAAGAATTCGCATGCAATGTAGGAGGCCCTGGTTTGATTCCTGAGCTGGGAAGATCCCCTGGAGAAGGGAATGGCTACCTACTCCAGTATTCTGGCCTGGAGAATCCGATTTTCACTTCACTTACTGTTAAAAAATATATAAAGATAGAGGGATAAGAATTGAATCCAAAAAAATAAACTAAGGCATGAAAGCACAGTTAAGTAAAGTTCTCGTACCTCTGCACTGAAGTCTGGAAATGCGGAGAGTCAGCAAGAACAACAGAGAATAAAGCTAAATTCTATGCTTAAGGCATGAGTTTCATTCAACTGGGATTTGACATCCTTAGTGTACCATAGTAAAAGGAGAGTAGGAGGTTACTGCAGATGAACAATTATTCTGTTTCAGTGCTGGTATCACCAAATGTTGTCCCCAAAGCATAACCAATTTACGTGAGACATCAGGACCTCTGGAGGGTCATGGTTAGAGAAGGGATAGTTTAAGCCATTACAGTGAATAAAAGATTAATATAATCTATACCATATAAATACACTTCATTTTTATAATTTTTGGCATTCACTAATGTTTATGTTTTTGTGACATATTTGATATGGAAATATCTCCGGAGCAAAGATATAGTCCCTAGAAACAAATCTGTTTCCCTTTTACATTTTTATATTGACTGATGTTCTAGAGGAAAACTGTCAGAAAATAATTTTATAAAATATTTTTCCAAGCCAATACCTTGTGGAAAGTTTTACAGACTAATTTATTGAAGAAACATATTTCTTAGATACAAAAGTTGCTGATACAAAAAGAAATGTAGAAAGTGCCAGAAGAGTGAGAGAAAGAATTCAGTAAGTAAGCTTAACTGCGCCATCAAATGAGAAAAGAATTGGGAGTCTAAAGACTTGGGAACAAATCCCATTTCTGCCACTACTACATTTGTTTACCCATCTGAGAAAAATAACTATACTACATCACAAAATTTTATGATAATTAAATAAGATACTCTGTATGTAGGAGCAATGTCAGCAAGATGGCAGAATAGGAGGTTCCAGACCTCATTCTCTCACAGAAACACCAATTTGAAAACCATCAAGAGATAAGAGTACCTGCCAAGAGCTCCAGAATCCAGATGAGAGATTATAGCACCACGTGGACAGAAATGAAAAAAAAGATGCACTGAAGAGGGTAGGAAGGACAGTTTCACTTTGCCTATAACTTCTTATACAAATGAACATATACAATCAACAAAAGGGGATAAGGATCATGAAGATTCATGGAAACCTGACACCACCAAAGGCACAAAATAAAGCACCAGTAACCGGCCCTAAAGAAATGGAGATCTATGAATGACCTGATAAGTAATTCAGGATATTCATATTAAAGAAGCTCAATGATCTACAAGGGAACCCAGACAGACAAGTAATTGAAATTGGGAAAATAATACATGAAAAAAATAAGAAGTTTAACAAAGAGATAGAAATAATAAAAAAAAAAATGAGAGAAGCAAACAGAAATTCTGGAAGCGAAAAACCAATAATTGATCTAAAAATTCAAGAGAGAGCTTCAATAACAGAATAAAGAATCAATGAACTTGAGAACAAATCATTCAAAATTACCCAATCAGAGGGAAAAAACAGAAAGAAAAGGAGTAAAGAAAGCCTATGGGACTTTGGGATAATGTCTTGTAAGACATTATCAACTGAACCAATATATGCATATGGGAGTCCCCAAAGAAGAAAAGAACAAGAAGGGAGGGGAAAGCTTATTTAAAGAAATAATGGCAAAAATCAACTCAAAATTGAGAACGAAAATGGTCATCTAAATTTGTGAAGCCTGAAAGACCTCAAATAGATTTAACTTAAAGGGACTTGCACTGACTTAATATAGCTAAATAGTCAAAAGTCAACAAAAATTATGAAATAAATAGAAGAAAAGGGACTTTTTCCCATACAAGGAAATCCCCATAACACTAGAAGCAGATTTCTCAGTAGAAATCTTGCAGGCTAGAAAAAAGTTAAACTATATATTCAAAGTGCTAAAAGACAAAAAGAATACCAGCTGAGAATTGATGCTTTCAACCTGTGGTGTTCGAGAAGACTCTTGAGAGTCCCTTGGGCAGCAATGAGATCAAATCCGTCAATCCTAAAGGATATCAACCCTGAATATTCATTGGAAGGACTGAAGCTGAAACTCCAATACTTTGGCAACCAAATGTGAAGAGCCAACTCAATGGAAAAGACCCCAAGGCTGGGAAAAATTGAGGGCATGAGGAGAAGGAGGCAACAGAGGATGATATGGTTGGATGGTATCACCGACTTAAAGGACATGAGTTTGAGCAAACTCCGGGAAATAGTGAAGGACTGGGAAGCCGGCGTGAGGCAGTCCATGGGGTCACAAAGAGTTGGACACAACTTAGTGACTGAATGAAATAAGTGGAGGGTTTTCCTGGTGGTTCAGTGGTAAAGAATCTGCTGCCAATACAGGAGACATGGGTTTGACCTCTGATCCCAGAAGATCCCACATGCTGTAGAGCAACTAAGCCCATGAGCTGCAACTATTGACCTTGTGCTTTACAGCCTGGGAGCCACAATTACTGAGTCAACATGCCACAACTACTGAAGCCGGTGTGCCCTAGAGCCCATCCTCCACTTTAAGAAAAGCCATCACAATGAGAAGCCTAAGCATCACAACTAGAGAATAGCTCCCATTCTTAATACTACTAGAAAAAGCCCACACAGCAATGAAGATCTAGCACAGTCAAAATGAATACATAAAATTATTTTTAAAAACGGATTAAACTCACCAATTAAAAGACAGAGTGGTGAAATGGATTAAAAAAAATAAGATCCTACTACCTACTGTTAACGAAAGATCCATTTTAGATTTAAGGACATCTATAGGCCAAAGTGAAGGGATGGAAAATGATATTCCAAGCAAATGATAACCAAATGAAGGACTTCCTTGGTAGTCCAGTTGTTAAGACTTCATCCTCTAATGCAAGGAGTGCAGTTCAGTCCCTGGTCAGGGGGCTAAGATTCCACATGCCTCAGAGCCAAAAAGCATAAAACAGAAGCAATATTGTAACAAGTTCAATAAAGACATTAAAAATGGCCCACATCAAAAAAATCTTTTTAAAAAATAACCAAATGAAAGTAGGGTTGCCTATAATTATACAAAAACTGTTGTTATATGTAGCTAATATCAGAGTATAAAAATTTATAAAGCAATCACTTACAGATCTGAAAAAGCAAATAGACATTACAATAATAGGAAATTTCAATAACCCACTTATAATAATGGCCAATTATAATAATGGCCAAACAGAAAATCAATAAGGAAACAGCAGATTTGAACTATGATATAGACCAAACTAATCTAAAAGACTTACAAAATATTCTTCCCAACAGGAGCAGAACACACATTCTTCTCAAGTGCACACAGAACATTCTCCATGACAGCTCACATACTAGGTCACAAAACAAGTCTTAATACATTTAAGAAGACTGAAATCATTCCAAGAATCTTTTCTAACTAAAATGGAACAAAACTAGAGCTCAAAAACAAAAGAAAATGGGAAAAAATCACAAATCCATGAAAATTAAACAACACGCTCTTGAAACATTGGGCCAAAGAAGAAATCAGAAGAGGAAATTAAGGATCTCACTGATGGTCCAATGAATAAGAATCTGCCTTGCAATGCAGGGGATGTAGCTTTGATCCCTGGCTAAGGAACTAAGTTCCCACGTGCTGCAGAGTAACTAAGCCCATGAGCCGCAACTACTGAAGTGTGCATGCCCTAGAGCCCATGCACCACAAATAAAGAGTACATGCACTGCACTGAAAGATTCCACATAATGTAACAAACTAAGACCACAACTAAGACCCAATGCAGCCAAATAAATAAATATCTTTTAAAAAGGAAATTAGAAAATATTATGAGACAAGTGAAAACAAAAACACAACATACCAGAGGGAAATTTATAGTGATACATGCCTACATTAGAAAAGAAGAAAGATCTCTTATTAACAACTTAGCATTACACCTCAGAGAACTAGAGAAAGAACACTCTGAGTCCAAAGTGAGCAGAAGGAAATGATACTAGAGCAGAAATAAATTAAATAGAGTATGTGAAAAACAATAAATTGATGAAACTAAGACCTGGTTCCTTGAAAAAAAATAAACAAAATTAATAAATCCTTAGCTAAACTAAAAAAGAAAAGAAAAGAAAAATTATATAAGTAAAATAAGAAATAAGAGAGGTGACAACCAACGCTTTGGAAATGTTTTTAAAACATCGTAAGAGGCTATTGTGAACAACTATATGCTGACAAATTGAACATTCTAGAAGAATGGATAAATTTTTACAAACATACATCCAACCAAGACTGACTCAAGAAGAAAGAAAAAGACTGAACAGACCAATACCACATAAGGAGATTGAATCAGTTACAAAATAATTTCCGAACAAAGAAAAGCCCAAGATAGGCAAATTCTACTGAACTTTTAAAGAAGAATTAATACCAATCCTTCTCAAACTTTTACAAAAAATAAGAGGGAATATTTCCAAACTCTTTTTATTGAGCTAGCATTACCCTTAAAGCAAAGCCAGACAAATACACTATAAGAAAATAAAACTATAGGCCAATATTCCGGATGAACAAGGATGAAAAAATCCTCCACAAAATACTGGCAAGAAACAGAAATAAAAGGTATCCAAATCAAAACAGAAGAAGTAAAATTATGCCTGCTTGCAGATGATATTTTAAAAATACCCTAAAGACTGCAAAAAAAATCATTATAACTAATTCAGCACAATTGCAGGATACAAAAATCAATATAAATAAGTTGCAGTTCTACACACTAACAACAAATTATCCAAAAAGGAAATCAATAATCTCATTTAGAAAAGCATCAAAAATACGATAAAATACTTAGCAATAAACTTAACCAAGGAGGTTAAAAATCTGCACACTGCAAATTACAAGACACAGTGTAAGAAACTGAAGAAGACACACAAAAAGTGGAGATATTGTGAGTTCTTAGGTGGGAAGAATGTTTTTAAAATGTCTGTACTGCCTGAAGGGTCTACAGATTCAATGCATTCCTATAAAAATCCCAATGTCATTTTTCACAGAAATAGAACCAAAAAAATCCTAAGATTTTTATGAAACCATAAAAGAATTCAAATAATCAGAGCAATCTTGAAAAATAACAAAAATAGAGGTATCACACATCCCAATTTCAACATATATTGCAAAGCTACTGTAATTAAAACAGTAAGGTACTAGAACCAACACATAAACAAATATATACACCAACAGAATAGAGCGTAGAGAAATAAACTCACACATATGTATCAAATGATTTTGACAAGAATGCCAAGAATACACAATGGGAAAGTATACTCTTCAATTAATAGTATTGAGAAAACTGGATATATTCATATAAAAGAATTGAATTGGACCCTTATCTCACACCATACACAAAGATGAACTCAAAATAGTTTAAACATTTAAACATAAGAACATTAAATCCCTAGAAGAAAACAAAGGGAAAAAGTATATTGACACTAGCATTAGCAATGACTTCTTGAAGGTTTTTCTGCCCACAGAAACCAATTTTTGACTCCCTTGAGAATACATGCTTTATAATTATGGTCCTGAACAGTAAACTAAGCAAGGAACAATTACCTGGTGAGTGTTATCTGTACTTTTTATTCAATGCTTGAATAAATATTTATTTGGAGCCTCAGTCAGCTGAGTTTATTACATCTAAAAATGTTGTCAGGATCATGGCTTGATATCTACTGTTCAAACCTTGCCTATAATTTACACTCTGATAACATATTGATTTGTTTGAAACAACAGAAGTTTCTTTGTTAACCTCAGATGGAGTTGAAATTTAAATTACCTATGTTCTAACAGAGAGAACATAGTAGCTTTCTAGACTGGAAAGGATACACTCCATACCCATCCCAACTCATTCTGGACCCTGAGGGCAGAAATTTAAATTACCTATGTTCCAACAGAGAGAACATAGTAGCTTTCTAGACTGGAAAGGATACACTCCATACCCATCCCAACTCATTCTGGACCCTGAGGGCAGAGGTATGTAACCACTTTCTTCCTCTATTTCACAAATTCTCCCCAGTTTACTTAATCATGCCTTTAGCTTTAACTATGATTAAGTTGCTAATCACACCAAATGTCTATCACTAATTCAAATCCCTTCCTTACCTCCAGATCCATTTATCCAACCTCCAATAAATATCCATAACTGGGATTTCCTCCAAGAATGTTCAACTCACTATGTCCCAAACTCAATCTATCCTTTGGCTTTTGTTTTATATTACCTAGACTAATTAATGATAATCAATTTCCAAGGACATAAGTCTGAGTCATTCTAGATTTTTCTTCTTTCTTGCTTTCTTGTACAATTAAATTCCAGTTCTTACCAATTTTATCTCTTAAGCATCTCTACAACCCCTGATCCATTCCAGATCATATCTCTGAGTCCTACCACAGACACCTAAGAAATTTCTGCCTCCAGTCTTGTCTCCTTTAACCCTTTCTTTATACTTCACATTGGACGTCTCATTATGATGAAAAGGGAAGCTATATCCCAACTCAAAATTTTGAGTGCACATCATCTACATCTTTTTTCTTGGTCTCATGTTTAAGACACTTCTGCCACAGTGACACATACGTTTTACTTTAAATTGCCTATCACACTCACATCATACCTTCTTATGGAAGCATTAGTGATTTTCTTAGTGAATTTCAGGGAATATACTGCTTAGCTTTTCAGAGTCAGCCAGTCCATAGATAAACCCCACCTGCTGTTCATCTGTTCAGTTCAGTTCAGTTCAGTCGCTCAGTCGTGTCCGACTCCTTGCGACCCCATGAATCGCAGCACGCCAGGCCTCCCTGTCCATCACCAACTCCCGGAGTCCACCCAGACCCATGTCCATCAAGTTAGTGATGCTATCCAACCATCTCATCCTCTGTCGTCCCCTTCTCCTCCTGCCTCCAATCCTTCCCAGCATTAGGGTCTTTTCCAATGAGTCAACTCTTCACATGAGGTGGCCAAAGTATTGGAGTTTCAGCTTCAACATCAGTCCGTCTGTAGGGTCATTTTTTAAGGGCAGGCTCTGTCCCTTTGAGAAAGGGGTGCTTCAGTTTAGAGGGTAAAAGTAGTTCAGGAAAAAGTACTAACAAGCCTGTATGACTGTACCTCTAAGCTATATCATCCAATCCAGTTTTTATCTGTAATAAAGTTGCTTTCTTTTTTTTCCCAGAATACATCAAACTCTCCCATTTCCTTTACAAAGTTATTTTCTATGCTGCTTTTGCATTTGGAAAACTCTTCTCATACTTAAGCTAAAATGATACATCCAGATGTGCTGGAGAGCTCTTATTTTGTTCCTACTAAAGATGATCTTTGTATCCATGCTGAAATTACCATATTACATTGTAATTAGTTGTTTGCATATTTGACTGTAGTTTGTTCCTCCAAGCCAGGAAATGTATCTAAATTCATCCTTGAATTCCTAGAAGTTAGCACTGAGTGACATTGTAGACCATCAGTAATTAATTATTCAGTAAACAGATAAATAAATAAGCTTAGCATGTACCCTCACACCCAAAATATTGAATTAAAAACCATGCTGGCAGTATAATTACATGAATACTAAATCTGGGTTAAGATGTGCCACAGTCCTTTTTATACTGTATGCCAACTTTAGGTAAAGGAGAATGATTAGTCCTTAAATGTGTTTTAACAGGATACCAGTCCAAAAATAATATCAGCTCTATTTATAATCCCTGTTCTATAAACTCCACCAAGTAGGAAATTATATATTAAATACCTTAAAAAAGAATGCAATTTTTCTAGATAAAGTCAGTCTTACAGAAAATTGTTCACAATTGATTTTTAAGCTTGCTTTACTTGCAGCTTATGGGCTACAAAAATGCTGATCACACCATTTTATGAGATTTGGTCACACAGAATTGTGTTTTGGAAAAAGAATGGAACTGCTATAATTCCATCAGTTCATTTCAGTTCAGTCGCTCAGTCGTGTTCGACTCTTTGCGACCCCATGGACTGCAGCATGCCAGGCTTCCCTGTCCATCACCAACTCCCAGAGTTGACCCAAACTCCACTGAGTTGGTGATGCCATCCAACCATCTCATCCTCTGTCCTCCCCTTCTCCTGCCTTCAATCTTTCCCAGCATCAGGGTCTTTTAAATGAGTCAGCTCTTTGCATCAAGTGGCCAAAGTATTGGACTTTCAGCTTCAACAACAGTCCTTCCAATGAACACCCAGGACTGATCTCCTTTAGGATGGACTGGTTGGATCTCCTTGCAGTTGCTGTCTAGGTTGGTCATAACTTTGCTACAGTTGTCTTTATTACCTCACTTTATAGAGCAAGGAGTTAAGTACAAATATAAACCATTACAAACTTATAAAGGTAAATACTAAAATAGGTAAAAAATATACCTAGCCAAAGCTTAGAAGTAGAGCGGGAAAGCAGAGCAGAAATGAATATAAATGAACTAAATTCCAAAAATTCCCTGGTGGTCCAGTGGTTAGGATACCAGGCTTTCACTACCAGGGTCCCAGTTCAATTTCCAGTTGGAGACCTACCTTGGTCAGGGAAACTAAGATCCCTGCAAGCTACAGGGCACAGCCAAAAAAAAGTACGCTAGATTCTTCACCTTTCATAGCATAAAGCCAATACCTACAGTTCAGATTTTAAAAGCAAGAAACAAGTATAATTAGAATGTATCTATTGAATGAAATAAAAAACAGCTTAAAGGAGATACATCTGAAGAGCTTGTTTTGTTACTATTTTTTGTTTGTTTTTACCATATGGTCCATCCTAAAGGAGATCAGTCCTGGGTGTTCATTGGAAGGACTGATGTTGAAGCTGAAACTCCAATACTTTGGCCACCTCATGCGAAGAGTTGACTCATTGGAAAAGACCCTAATGCTGGGAAGGATTGGGAGCGGGAGGAGAAGGGGATGACAGAGGATGAGATGGTTGGATGACACCACCAACTCAATGGACATGGGTCTGGGTGGACTCCGGGAGTTGGTGATGGACAGGGACGCCTGGCGTGCTGCAGTTCATGGGGTCGCAAAGAGTCAGACACGACTGAGCGACTGAACTGGACTGAACCATATGTATGTATTAGTTTTAAAACAGAATTGGGTCAATGAGTGGCTGGCTGGCTGGATGGGTGGATGGATAAATGGAAGTAAA
Source organism: Okapia johnstoni (assembly GCA_024291935.2). Taxonomy (NCBI): domain Eukaryota; kingdom Metazoa; phylum Chordata; class Mammalia; order Artiodactyla; family Giraffidae; genus Okapia; species Okapia johnstoni. The sequence continues at coordinate 74,900,384 of CM044320.1, forward strand.
GAGCTGCACTACTTTCTGGAAGAAGTTATAGTCAAGCGGAAACCTGGAGAAAGAGAAAGAGGTGTCAGAGGTCCCTGGTAGTCTCGTTAGAATTCTGGACTTTCACTGCTGTCATTCAGGTTCAGCCTGAAAGCCTGACAGCCAAAAAGAAACAAAAAACAAGAACACAATAAAGTAAGAGTTATCTAAATGAGGAGAAAAAGAAATGCAGAAAAGCAAAATGGCTGTCTGAAGAGGCCTTACAAATAGCTGTGAAAAGAAGAGAAGCCAAAAGCAAAGGAGAAAAGGAAAGATATTCCCATCTGAATGCAGAGTTCCAAAGAATAGCAAGGAGAGATAAGAAAGCCTTCCTCAGCGATCAGTACAAAGAAACAGAGGAAAACAACAGAATAGGAAAGACCAGAGACCTCTTCAAGAAAATTGGAGATACCAAGGGAACATCTCATGCAAAGATGGGCTCAATAAAGGACAGAAATGGTATGTACCTAATAAAAGCAGAAGATGTTAAGAAGAGGTGGCAAGAATACACAGAAGAACTGTACAAAAAAGATCTTCACAACCCAGATAATCACGATGGTGTGATCACTCACCTAGAGCCAGACATCCTGGAATGTGAAGCCAAGTGGGCCTTAGGAAGCATCACTACGAACAAAGCTAGTGCAGGTGATGGAATTCCAGTTGAGCTATTTCAAATCCTGAAAGATGATGCTGTGAAAGTGCTGCACTCAATATGACAGCAAATTTGGAAAAGTCAGCAGTGGCCACAAGACTGGAAAAGGTCAGTGTTCATTCCAATCCCAAAGTAAGGCAATGCCAAAGAATGCTCAAACTACCGCACAATTGCACTCATCTCACACGCTAGTAAAGTAATGCTCAAAATTCTCCAAGCCAGGCTTCAGCAATACGTGAACCGTGAACTTCCAGATGTTCAAGCTGGTTTTAGAAAAGGCAGAGGAACCAGAGATCAAATTGCCAACATCAGCTGGATCATTGAAAAAGCAAGAGAGTTCCAGAAAAACATCTATTTCTGCTTTATTGACTATGTCATGACTGTGTGGATCACAACAAACCGTGGAAAATTCTGAAAGAGATGGGAATACCAGATCACCTGACCTGCCTCTTGAAAAACCTACATGCAGGTCAAGAAGCAACAGTTAGAACTGGACATGGAACAACAGACTGGTTCCAAATAGGAAAAGGAGTATGTCAAGGCTGTATATTGTCACCCTGATTATTTAACTTACATGCAAAGTACATCATGTGAAATGCTGAACTGGATGAAGCACAAGCTGGAATCAAGATTGCCAGGAGAAATATCAATAACCTCAGATATGCAGATGACACCACCCTTATGGCAGAAAGCAAAGAAAAACTAAAGAGCCTCTTGATGAAAGTGAAAGAGGAGAGTGAAAAAGTTGACTTAAAGCTCAACATTCAGAAAACTAAGATCATGGCATCCGATCCCATCACTTCATGGCAAATAGATAGGAAAACAGTGGGAACAGTGGCTGACTTTATTTTTCAGGGCTCCAAAATCACTGCAGATGCTGATTGCAACCATGAAATTAAAAGATGCTCACTGCTTGGAAGCAAAGTTATGACCAACCTAGACAGCATGTTAAAAAGCAGAGACATTAGTTTGTCAACAAAGGTCCATCTAGTCAAGGCTATGGTTTTTCCAGTAGTCATGTATGGATGTGAGAGTTGGACTGTAAAGAAAGCTGGACGCTGAAGAATTAATGCTTTTGAACTGTGGTATTGGAGAAGACCCTTGAGAGTCCCTTGGACTGCAAGGAGATCCAACCAGTCCATCCTAGAGGAGATCAGTCCTGGTTGTTCACTGGAAGGACTGATGTTGAAGCTGAAAGTCCAATACTTTGGCCACTTGATGCAAAGAGCTGACTCATTTAAAAGACCCTGATGCTGGGAAAGATTGAGGGCAGGAAGAGAAGGGGATGACAGAGAATGAGATGGTTGGATGGCATCACTGACTCAATGGTTATGGGTTTGGGTGGACTCCGGGAGTTGGTGATGGACACGGAGGCCTGGTGTGCTGTGGTTCGTGGGGTCGCAAAGAGTCAGACACGACTGAGGGACTGAAATGAACTGAGCTGTGCTATTTATATCATCTTTGTAGCCCAGCATCTCCAATAGTGCTTGGTGTATAGTATACGCATATAATGACAGGTGACAACTAGACTTATCATGGTGATCAGTTTGAAACATATAGAAATATGGACTCACTATGTTGTGTGGAAGGAATTAGTATAGTGCTATAGGCCAATTATATTTCAAATGCAAACAAGCAAACTCATAGAAAAAATGATTAGACTTGTAGTTGCCAGAGGCAGGTGATTATGAGTGGGTGAATTGGATGAAGGTAGTCAAAAGATACAACTTTCCATTTATAATATAAACAAGTACTAGGGATGTAATGTACAACATGATAAATATAATTAACATGATAAAATTAAATAGTATGATAACACACAACTCTGAGTTTTATATGAATGGTGTTAAGAGAGCAAATCTCGAGAGTGAGAGCTCATCACAAGGAAAACAGATTATTTTTTTCTGTTTCTTTAGTTGTATCTATATGAGATGATGGATGTTCAAAAAACCTATAGGTAGCTCTACACCCTAGTCACTGGGGATGAAAACATCAGTAGAACACTGTTCCTGCCTTTCAGAAGTCAAATTTCAGAGAGCAAAACATATAAATGAATCATTGCAGCAATGTGAGATGTATGGTATGTTAGAAATACAAACAGGGCAGTGTGGCAGCACAAAGAGGAATGTACTTAACTGCCTGCAGAGTTCAAAGAAACCTCCTGAGGGAGGCTGCACTTGAGCTAGTCTTAAAGGATGCCAAAAAATTTGCTGAATAAAGAACAGAGGAAAAGCACTGCAGAAGATGGAATGTAAAGATAGAGAGGATCATTGGAGCAATTCAACGTGGCTGCAGGACACAAGGGGCAACAGAGTCTCAACAGATGAGCCTGAAACAAGGACAAAGGCCAGATGGTGCTGAAAAGTTTCAGCTCTGTCTTGTAAATGATGACAAGACGCGGGATGACAAGTGTGAGAATGACATGATTACACTTGCATCTAAGAAAGGTCACTCTGGCCAGGCCATAGCGTAGCTAATATATTAGAAAGATGTGGGCACTAGTGAGGATACATGTAAGAAATGATGCGGGCTTGAATGTGGCAGTGACACTGAAAAGAGAGAAGAGATAAATTCAGGGGATATTTAAAAGGTAGAAGAGGCAGAATGAGATAGTTGGCAGAGGAATATACTGATAGAGAGGGGGATCTTTTAGATGATTGCTAGGTTTCTAGCTTGAGCTTCAGGATGAACTATGGTGCCATTAGCCAAAAGTTGGGAAGGGAGAGAAGAGGAGAACATTTGCAAATATGTTGCTTTTGAGGTTCCCCAATCTAAAATGGGGGCTTCCCAGATGGCTCTAGACGTACAGAACCCACCTGACATTGCAGGAGATATAAGAGATATAAGAGACGTGGGTTCAATCCCTGAGTCAGAAAGATCTGCTGGAGGAGGAAACGGCAACCCACTCCAGTATTCTTGCCTGGAAAATTAAATGGATGGAGGAGCCTGGTGGGCTACAGTCCGTGGGGTCACAAAGAGTTGGATGCAACTGAACACAATCTAGAATGAGATAGTAGTTGAAAAGTTAAGTTTGTAACACATGACAGCAGTCAGAGGTGAGGATGAGCATTGGCAGAGAGCAGTTCCTGGATTAGAGTTACAGAAATGGGTGGAGAAGGGAACTGCATGTGGAATCCTGTGAAATACATGCAATTCATTTGACATCAAATTATGGTTTATTTGGTATAATTTTCTTCCAGAAGTTTTAATAACTTATTCACTCCGGTTAGAGAATCCCAAACTTAATCTTATTAATACATATGTAGTGTTACCACTGTTGCTACTGACAATTCAAGGCTAATATTTGAATCCTTTTTTTTAATGTTTTAATTATTTGTTTGTGTAACTAAAACTTTTACTGCATAAATCGTGGTCTTTTTATGTCTTTGGTTTCATTATAAAATAAACACGCAAATACAGATGAACTTTGAAGCGGCCTCCTCCTTGCCTCTTCTTTCCTCTGCTTGTCTATTGTTGTTTGTATTATTCAAATATTATCACAACTGTGCCCTGCTTTTGAGAGGGAAAAAGTCACCTGGCAAACTGCCATTTCAAGGTTATTAAAGAGTTGGTTAGAAGGGAGGGGGGATAAAGAGTTGCTGAAACAAAAATCCACAAAACAGAGCGAGGGATTAGTTATTAGAGTATTCATAAACTGAGATATAAGGTCAAACTCAGTATTTTCCTTCCAAAGACACCTACTTATGTCATTGATGATGCTTTTTGTTCTACAGTCAATAGATTAATGCTTATGTAACTTGAATAAATTCCCAGAGGCATTTATGTTTTAAAAATATGAACATACAGAAGGAAGTTTTTTTTTTAGTAGTTAAAGGTACTCTTTAAAATACTGCAGTGATTTAGGCAGCTCTGTAGATTTAGAATAATCTGTTGTCTTTTAAGAGCCTCGTAATCTCATGATGAACACTTCCTTCCATTCACTTATATGTGTAATAAAAAATGTGACATAACATTAAAATATTCAAATTATCATTGTCTTTTTTTCAACTGTTTATTTCTTTAACATTTTATTTTCAAATTATCATTGTTTTTTATACTGAAACTTTTCAAAGAAGCACAGGGACAGCAAGAATTTCTTTAGCAGGATTTTCATCAAGAAACACAAATTACCTCGATGTTAGTTTGCAGAAACATTGTGAGAAAATTCATGAAGCATTTAAAATATCTCTTGGATGCTAAAAATCAGTATGACGTACACAAAAATCAAACGGCAGGGATATTTTTCATATAACACGTGGCACCTTCAGTTGCCCAAAATTTAGGCAAAGAGGTAGCCACTTAAAGATTTGAGAGTCATAATTATATCTAATTGATAGGGAAAAGGACTGATGAGAATGAGACAGTGCTTTTTCTACTGTTTCACTTCTTGAGTCCTGGCTTACCCTGAGATAAGTCACCAGAGGCGGGTGGAAATCTTTTTCCTTTCCCCGACTCTGATAAAGCCTAAACCCTAAAAAGATCCTTTGTGCCTTCATAAAGTCTTCCTCTCCTGTTCTTTTATGCTATAATTTTTAGTAAAACAGGATTTTTCCCCTTAGAAAAATATCAAGGCATAATCATTTTTAAAAATGGCTTTGATTCTCAGATATATTTCCCAAATATCCCAAGTATGTTTCTGTCTCTACACTTTGCATGTGTTCCCCTATGTTTGTCTCTGTTACTACCTTCCAGCATCCAGTAGCTCCCCATTCCCAACACTCATCCCCATCACTTAGGGCCAACTTGAACATTGTCACCTCTGTGCAGCCCTCTCTGCTTTCCTTTGCCAACCCGCCTCAAGTCAACTGCTTCCTCAGAGATGATTGCTTTACTAAAATGGGATTATTGATACTATTAAATGAGTTAATCTATTACTAAAGTGCTTAGAATACTGCCTGGGATGTAGTATGCATTCAATGAGTGTTGGTTGCATCTCTAGCCATGTGTGTTTCTGAAGTACCTTCTACAGACCTTCACCATAATGTGACTTTTGTCCTATGGCTTAACCTTTCTCCTTACTTCTTACTCAAGAACTGCCTTCTTGGTGATGCTCTCCCAGCCCACCAATCTAAAATTTCGAAACCAACTCCCTTTTTTTTTTTCTCATGATTGTTATAATTTTTCGAATGGTTCATAAATTTTCCAAATTCTTTTATATTTGTAACTTTTATCTTTTTTTTTTCCAATTGTGAACCTTTCCATGTTGCATCTTTATTGCAAAAGTCAACATGCTTCTTAGACATTCAGATTGTAATTGATAAAGCAAACATTACATATATAAATTCAAATGTATAAACAGCTAGAAAATCAACAATATATCCTATTATACAAGTTCACAATTTTGTAAAAACTGTAATATAGGCATACTATACATCAAGAGGAACCACTATTCCTTTTCACATGATTTTTCTCTCTCTCTTTTTTTTTAAATAATGATCCATACCATGGACCTTTTTTCTTTCACGTAACCAGACATTTCCCAATTTATCACCTTAGCTAGTGACAATGTTTTCTCAATGTTACAACATGAGAACATGAGAACAAATGTTACAACATTTCTTAATTGAGGGAAATTCTGCATTCCCTGGGGTTACCTTTTTAAAACTAGGCAGCAATCCACTAGCAAACCAAGCTGACAGAGCCAGGTTGATGGCTGTTACTGCTTGACAGGTACAAGATGTCATACATGTTAAAAAGAACAGAATTTGCCTCAGATGGTATATGCTATTTCTGTAAGTGAAGATGCCAAGAAAACAAGTCATATTTACTTGCATTTAAGAGAAATTCTAATGTTTGGAGATCTCAGTCCTAAAGGAAAAACATGTACATTCAATTAGTTTATGCTAACCTTAACTTGAATTTTCAAATATTTAACACATATTTTGAATTCATTTTTGAGAGTCAAACATGGTTTAGAATTCTTAGAAAGTTTATTGTAAAAGTATTTTAGTCGTTTAAGGTGTATCAAAAACTAAGTTTAAAGGGCCTAAAAACTTCCTGGGAAAAATGTCTATTATTCTTCACTTTAACATCCTTCTCTTTTACCCCCTCTCCCCTAAGAACTAAAAAGTCAAACATATCCTTGACTTGTTCTGTACTGAGAGTGTAATAAGATGCCAATTTAAAAAATCATATGAAAAGGAATCTCATTGTGCTGAACTGTGAGTCTCCTGAAAATTTTCTTACAGCTCCAATAATTTACTGTAATTTTCAGTTTCCAAATACAAAAGTATAAGAATTCTTATTTAAATCTATACAAAAATACAATAATTCTTATTGAAACCTATTCAGTAGTTTTAGCATACAAAAAAAAAGAAAAACAACAAACTATTTACAAAATTATATAGTTTAAGAAAAAAACTTTGTACAAAAATATGTAAATCCTTTATTCTCTCTATCATGTTTAAACTATCAGGACTCAAAATATTCATCATAAAGAATCTTTTAAAATATATACTGACTGAGCCACAGACACCAAGAAAATTTCATTAGAGATGATGAAGGAAGATGGAGCAAGATTGCCTATTCTAGGTATCCCACTGTGATGCTTTCCTTCTCTTATAAGCTTTGTGTTATCAGAAATATAGCAATAACCTAGAAGGAGGAAACCCTTATTATTATGAAGGAAAAATTACATGAAAACTTAAAAATGATCCTGGTTTGACAGATCATTCCAGGAAAATATGCAGAAGAGGAAAGGTATTCAAAATGTGGGATTTGGGCATTCAAAATGTGGGATTTAACTTTTTAAAGAGATGGGAATACCAGACCACCTGACCTGCCTCCTAAGAAATCTGTATGCAGGTCAAGAAGCAACAGTTAGAACTGAACATGGAACAACAGACTGGTTCCTAGTCGGGAAAGGAATACATCAAGGCTGTATATTGTCACCCTGCTTATTTAACTTACATGCAAAGTACATCATGTGAAATGCTGAACTGGATGAAGCACAAGCTGGAATCAAGATTGCCAGGAGAAATATCAATAACCTCAGATATGCAGATGACACCACCCTTATGGCAGAAAGCAAAGGAAAACTAAAGAGCCTCTTGATGAAAGTGAAAGAGGAGAGTGAAAAAGTTGACTTAAAGCTCAACATTCAGAAAACTAAGATCATGGCTTCTGGTCCCATCACTTCATGACAAATAGATGGGGAAACAGTGGAAACAATGGCAGACTTTATTTTTTGAGGCTCCAAAATCACTGCAGATGGTGACTGCAGCCATGAAATAAAAAGACGCTTACTTCTTAGAAGAAAAGTTATGACCAACCTAGACAGCATATTAAAAAGCAGAGACATTACTTTGCCAACAAAGATCTGTCTAGTCAAAACTATGGTTTCTCAGTAATCACGTATGGATGTGAGTTGGACCATAAAGAAAGCTGAGCGGCAAAGAATTGATGTTTTTGAACTGTGGTGTTGGAGAAGACTCTTGAGAGTCCCTTGGACAGCAAGGAGATCCAACAACCAGTCCATCCTAAAGGAAATCAGTCCTGAATATTTATTGGAAGTACTGATGCTGAAGCTGAAACTCCAACACTTTGGCCACCTGATGTGAAGAACTGACTCATTGGAAAAGACCCTGATACTGGGAAAGATTGAAGGTGGGAGGAGAAGGGGACAACAGAGGATGACATGGTTGGATGACATCACTGACTCAATGAACATGAGTTTGAGTCAACTCTGGAAGTTGGTGATGAAGAGGGAGGCCTGGCATGCTGCAGTACATGGGGTCGCAAAAAGTCACACATGACTGAGTGACTGAACTGAACTGAATTATAAATATTGCCAGGTCCTCTTCCCAGGAGAACCAACCCAGCACTCGCAATCCCACTACCAAAAAACAAAAAAAATGGCAACGAAAGCTAACTGGACCATCAACACTAAAGAAAGACAAATAGTGCCAAGATGTTTCAGGACAGTTGATGACCACTGCGCTGCTTGTCCTGCCCTGATGGGGTGCAATGATTCAAAGAAGAAACTGCTCTTTCCTTGCAAGCATCACCAGGCTTGGGTAGCTCAAGTCACTCCCTGAAGATTCCGGCTGCTTACCTGATGTGAAGAACTGACTCATTGGAAAAGACCCTGATGCTAGGAATGATTGAAGGTGGGAGGAGAGTGAGAAAACAGAGGATGAGATGGTTGGATGGCATCACTGATTCAATGGACATAAGTTTGAGTAAGCTCTGGAAGTTGGTGATGGACAGGGAAGCCTGGTGGACTGCAGTGCATGGAGTCGCAAAGAGTCAGACACAACTGAGTGACTGAACTGAACTTATTGCTGCCAAGTAAATCTAGAGTCTTGATGGTTTTAAGTTTCTTAGTGGATAGTTAATATAGTGAGAAACACTCTTTACCTCAGAAAACAAAATCCTTGACATGGTGATCACCAAGAAACTTCTGAAGTCAACAGGAGGTTTCAAATTTTCACACCACACGTATTTATAGAAACATAAATGAGTGTATCCTTGAAAAAGTGACATCCTATGTGCATTAATCATTTCATTTCCCCAAATGTCAATACAGTGTAGTACCGCTCTTCTGCTTTTCCATCTAACATTCAGAACACAAGGACATAAATTTACAGGTATATTTTACCTAATAGATAAAATATATAGTGTACAGTAAAGGTATACTCCATACGGTGTGCAGTAAAAATGCACACAGTGAAGGAAACTGTCTACTGAAGGATGCATATGTTCATGAATAGCAACAAGCTACAAAATGATGAAATATAAGGTCATCTGATCAAAGTGAAGCCATTGTTGCCCTATCCCACCCCCAACCTAACCCTGTCACCTCACTATCATGGTTCAAATTTAGGAAAAGAATTTCAGACAATTTTAAACACTTCTGCATAACTATTAACTAAAGTGAATCTTAAAAAAAAAAGCTGGTGACTCTCTCTTCCCACTAATCCTTGCATCATTCTCATCAAAATATCACTTATTTATCAAGGTGCTGATTTAAACTTTCTATTGGGGACTGACTTTTGGTGGCCCGAAAGAATGACTTATCTCCATAATGGGTAAGTCAGGCTATTAATAAAAAGGCAGGAGAAAGAAAATGGGGATGAAAAGGGGCAACAGGTAAAAGCCTTTTACAGCCTGAGGAAGTTTAAAAAAAGAAAGAAAAAAGAACTGACTGAACCAATGCTCAATAATTTCAAACTAAAACCCAGTAGCAGAAGTCCAGGATAATTAATATGATGACAGAATGGAAATATCACAGAGCCTAACTTATAACACTGAAGAACAGTTATGATTTACACTAAAATAGTACTTACTGCTGCATTTTATTTTACTTTATTTTAATAAATTTATTTATTTTAGTTGGGGGCTAATTACTTTTTACTGCTACATTTTAAATCCCTCCAAAATTTAGACTGAATACAAGTCGGGCTACTCCTCAGCAAAAAAAATTAAACTTACTTTTCTCCAAGACAACTATTGAAAGCAAAAGGGTATTTTAACTACAAGTAACTCTACTGTCTGATGACCCATCCATAATAGCTGTGAGTTAAGAGATTCCAGTCAGTTTTCACATTTAATGAAATTTTATAATCAAAATAAAATTTCTGAACACCCTGTCATTTACCTCATAATCCAACACCAATAGCAACAAAAACAGGAGGTATGGAAAATAAGGCTCTAGAGATTATCCATGTCATTCCTGTGTATCTTCACAATTGTGTGAAAGTCTCTAGGCCTCTGATGCTTTAATATCATGAACAGTTATGAGATGTATTTAAATAGCAAACTTGCTGTTCTTAAACCTACTGTGTTGAAAAGAAAAATTTAAAAAAATTTTTTTGGCTCATGGACTTCTCTAAATAATTTTTAAAAGTTGCTCTTCTAAACAATATTCCTAAAAATTATACAGCTCATATCAGATTTCATCTTTGCCATGAAAGAGACTCATCTTCATCTTCATCTTCATCATCATGTAAAAATAAATTGAGATTTCTGTTTCCCCCTCCTTGACTTCTTCCCCAGACTCAGTAGATACAGAAGGCACCTTGGCTTTGTGCCATGATACTTGTAGCCAAAGATCTTTGAATTTTGACCCTTGGTTGGCAGGTGGAAAATGCTAAAGTAAGTCATCTTTCTCCTCCTCAATGAAGCCATCAACTGTGAGTGCTTTGGAGCAGTGATCCACCACCATGGGACTTAGTGAACCCTTTCCTCTTCCTCCATGGCCTTGGCCTCTTCCTCAACCTTGAGAGGACATGGTCTTTCCTCGACCCACAGATAAAATACCTCCCTTTAAAAATCCTTTTCCTGATTTTTTAAAGTCTTTAGCACTTCCCACTATATACATTTTACCTCATTATCTTGTTATCTTTTTTGTTGACTGTCTCTCTCATCAGAATATAAGTTCCAAGAGGACAGTAAACAGTTGTTCAGTAAATGAAAAAAGAAAAAGAATTTGTATCTGGTTTCACCATATCCACAGAGGACCTAATAGCAACAGGCACTCAGTACATCAGGTGAGTAATGGAAAGATCTAGAATTCTGAGGCCATTCCTGAGGATGGCACATCTGAACGGAAGGTCCCAGTGAGAAACAGTCAATTATATCATGAAGGCACTGAATGTTAAGGGGAAAGGAAAATTTCCCGATGTGGACACAGCAACTTTATATCCTTTTCTCAACAGTGCTTACTAGGGAAGGCTCTGGATCCCAAGTACATTGTTTATATTTGATTCAAATGAATCACTTACAAAGATTACTGATTCACATTTGGCAAAGACAGATAAAACTGACATTTCTACAAATTGTTTCAAAACAAATTTAATGTTGGAGTAAGATCTTTGTATTACAACACTGTATGATGGGCACAGTTTTTTAAAAGCATAATCCGTGGCCATTTTTTTCATCATACCACATAGTGTTTCTGTATTGAAATTATCTCCATGATCATACTGTAAAATATTGTGAAAATATCACATGTGGGTAGTGCAGGGTCATTTTTAAGTAGGGAATCATTTTGAATGCCCATGTAACTTAACATTTTCTTAATAATTGTAATCAAAAGATTTCAGGGAATTTGGGAAAGTGTCACAAAAGAGTTGCTGAGCAGGAATAGTATGGAATAAAAATCAGGGTTTCTTAACAAAATTAAAATAAACTGACTTGGAACTTGGAGCTCAGAATCCCAGCTCACTTGCATGGTATCTGCCGTGCCCTGTTCATGTAGGATACATTCCTAGCCAGGAACGTCAGGTCCTAAATAAGTCTAGCCAGAATGACATGAAAACTGATCAAAATAACCTAACAGCTATGGCAGACCAAATGTCCTATCACAAAGATCAGAAAGTTTTGAATCTCATCCCACTTAGTGGCTGCTGCTGCTAAGTCGCTTCAGTTGTGTCCGACTCTGTGCGACCCCATAGATGGCAGCCCACCAGGCTCCTCTGTCCGCAAGATTCTCTAGGCAAGAATACTGGAGTGGGTTGCCATTTCCTTCTCCAACTTAGTGGTTGTGTGACCTCAAATAAGAAACTTAACCACTCTGAGCTTTTATGGCCTCATCTCAAAGCGATAACACATTAGTGCTGACTTCCCTAGTTGTTTGAGGATTTAATGAAGGTACGTGTGCAAAAACATTTGGTAAACTGAATTGCTGTGCAAATGTAACATTTGTGAATTTTACAGCACTTTGGCACTCAATCCTTGTTTCAATAAATGACTTCTTTGTTCTCAAGCTCGTTTTGTTTGATCTTATATTAGCCCAAGATTTAATTTCTTATTCATTGAAGTTATTTCTTTAGACTGCCTCTGCCCAGTTCTTTCTTGGACTGCTAGGACTTAATGACTTTTCAGGCTTCCTTTTGACTCAGCATTTAATTTTAGGCCTACACTGAACCTGCCACAATAAGAACTGTGTGTAAATTAAGGATACACTCTCCTGTCTAGTGTAATCCATCTAAGTAATCTGTAGTATTTGAGGATTGAGACAAGGTAGCAAGGAATTTCACTTCTCTTTCAGAGACTTAAACCGACTCCTTACCATTAAGGAGACTCACTAGAAAAGATTTCCAATTCCCCCTCATGAAATAATGTAGAAACCATTATTCCTTCTGTTTCTCTCTCCCTTCAGTATTGAGCTGAATGTACTTATAAACTAAAACCAGAAGGCATTACAGTTTGCAAAAGACTTTAATAGGAAACCAGAACTGACGGCTAATGCTAACAGTGAAAGTCTATGTCCTCATTTCTTCTTCATAAAAATAATAATACCCAACAGATAAAGCACTTACTACATGCCAGGGTCTTTACATGTATTGGGTTGGCCAAAACTTAGTTCAGTTTTCTCCACAAGCTGGCTCTAGTAGCATTTGCTTGCCTGCTAAACCGTTTCAGTTGTGTCCAACTTTTTGCGACCCTATGGACTGTAGCCCACCAGGGTCCTCTGTCCAAGGGATTCTCCAGGCAAGAATACTGGAGTGGGTTGTCGTGCCCTCCTCCAGGGCATCTTCCCAACTCAGGGATCAAACACTCATCTCTTGCATAGGCAGTTGGGTTCTTTACCACTAGCTCCACCTGGGAAGCCCCCTACTAGCACTTAGTTGTCTTTAATTTCATTCGAAACAAATTGTTAGGTAGTATTGTGACAGCTGTCATATCAGCATGCATTGAAAATAAAACTTATCAAAATTGGTGAATTATTTATGTAAGCATTTTAATATTAAAGTGGGAAAGAAAAGACAATGTTTTTGACATATTATGCTTTATTATTTCAAAAAAGGTAAAAATGCAACTGAAATGCAAAAAAAATGCTGTGTTCAGTGTATGGAGAAGGTTCTATGACTGATTGAATTCGTCAAAAGTGGTTTGCAAAGTTTCATGCTGGAGATTTATCTCTGGACAACAAAGCTAAATAACCAATTGCTCTCCGGTTGGGTAGACCAATTGAAGTTGATATTGATCAAATCAAGACATTAATTGAGAACAATTAATGCTATACCCAGGGAAATGGCTGACATACTCAAAATATCCAAATCAAGCATTGAAAATCATTTGCACCAGCTTGATTATGTTCATTGCTTTGACATTTGGGTTCATGTAAGGTAAGCAAAACAAACCCTTCTTGACCACATTTCCACATGTGAGTTTCTATTGAAACATAATGAAATGTCCCATTTCTAATACAAATTGTGATGGGAGATGAAAAGTGGATACTGTACAAAATGTGTAATGGAAGAAATCGTGGGACAAGTGAAATGAACCATCAGCAACCACACCAAAGTCCAGTCTTCATCCAAATAGGTGATGTTGTGTATTTGATGGGATTGGAAGGGAGTGCTCTATTATGAGCACCTTCTAGAAAACCAAAAGACTAATTCCAACAAGTACTGCTCCCAATTAGATCTACTGAAAGCAGCCCTCAAAAAAAAGCATCCAAGATTAGTTAACAGAAAATGCATAATCTTCCATCAGGATACCACAAATCTGCATGCTTCTTTGATGACTAGGCAAAACCTTACAATTTGGTTGGGAAGCTCTGATTCATCCACTGTATTCACTACATTGCACCTTTGGGTTTCCATTTATTTCAGTCTTTACAAAATTCTCTTAATGAAAAAAATATCAGTTGCTTGGAAGGCTGTAAAAAAGCACCTGGAACAGTTCTTTGCCCAAAAAGATAAGTTTGGAGAAGTTGGAATTATGAAGTTGCCTGCAAAGTGGCGGAAGGTAATGGAACAAAATGGTGAATATGTTGTTCAATAAAGTTCTTTTTTTTTGTTTTGTTTTGTTTGTTTTTTAAAGTATTTATTTATTTGGCTACACCAGGTCTTAGCTGCAGCATGTGGAATCAAGTTCCCTGACGAGGGATTGAACCTGGGCCCCCTGCATTAGGAGCACAGAGTCTTAGTCACTGGGCCACCAGGGGAGTTCCCCAATAAAGTTCTTGATGACAGTTAAAAATGTGTCTTTTATTTTTACTTAAAAACCAAAGGAAATTTTTGGCCAACCCGGTGTTATTTCATTTCCTTTTCACGACTATCATCCTCATATTAAAATTGTGGAAATTGAGGAACCCAGAGATTAAATAGCTTACACAAACAGCTAGTAAGTGATGGAGTTGGGATTCAAACTCCAGAATCAGGGTCCAGAGTCTGCAGTCTTAATTTGATGTTATACTGCTGATAATAATAATAGAAATTATATTATTACATATTATTATATAACATCAGTATATATAACAGGAGTAAAGAATCTGCCTGCAATGCAGGAGACACAGGAGGTTTGACCCCTGAGTTGGGAAGATCCCCTGGAGGAGGGCATGGCAACCCACTCCAATATTCTTGTGTAAAGAATCCCATGGACAGAGGAGCCTGGCAGGCTACAGTCCACAGGGTGGCAAAGAGTTAGACCCATCTAAACCAACTGATCATGCACACATATAACAAATTACCCCAGAATTTATGAGCTTAAAACGTCACAGTGTATGTGTATTAGGAATCTGGGTACAATTTCACTAGATCTTGTTTCAGTGTCTTTTCCAAGCTGAATCAAAGTGTCATCTGGGGCTGTACTAATTTCAAGGCTCAAGCAGGGAAGGACCCACCTCCAACTCACTCACATAGTTATTGACAGGATTCAGATTCTTGCAAGGTGTTGGATGGAAGTTATCCTAATTCTGTGTCAACATGGCAGTTTGCAAAGTATACAAGCTGGGAAGGCAACAGTGATCCAGCAAAGAGGAAGTCACCATATAGCAGAATGTCATCACAGAAGTGACATCCTATCACTTTTGCCAGATTCTACTGGGGGAGAATGGATACATGTACATGTTTGGCTGAGTCCCTTCACTGTTCACCTGTAACTATCTCAACATTGTTAATTGGCTCTGAGTGTGTGAGTTAATCACTCGGTTGTATCTGACCCTTTGTGGACCCCATCAGTTCAGTTCAGTTCAGTCACTCAGTCATGTCCAACTCTTTGTGACCCCATGTACTGCAGCATGCCAGGCTTCCCTGTCCATCACGAACTCCTGGAGCTTGCTCAAACTCATGTCCATCAAGTCGGTGATGTCATCCAACCATCTCATCCTCTGTCATCCCCTTCTTCTCCTGCCTTCAATCTTTGCCAGCATCAGGGTCAGTTCTTCTCATCAGGTGGCCAAAGTGTTGGAGTTTCAGTTTCAGCATCAGTCTTTCCAATGAATTTTCAGGACTGATTTCCTTTAGGATTGACCAGCTTGATCTCCTTGCAGTCCAAGGGAATCTCAAGAATCTTCTCCAACACCACAATTCAAAAGCATCAATTCTTTGGTGCTCAGCTTTCTTTATAGTCCAACTCTCACATCCATACGTGACCACTGGACTCCATAGCCCAGTGCAAAATAAAAAGCTAAAAAAAAAAGAAAAAGAAGCAAATCACTAAGTCCACTCATAGTCAAGTGGAGAGGGTTACACAGAGCATGAAAACCAGGAGGTGAGGATCAATGGAAGTCATGTCAGAAGCAGCCTACCCCCATAATAATTCATAGTAGCTAAAGTTTACTGAAGGCTGAGTATTGGCCAAGTAATAATCCAGATATTTTACACATATTAATTCATTAATCCTCAAAGCAAACCCCATTCAACAGATGGGTTAGTAACAGCGAGTGCCATGATTACACTTAAGAGGGGAAAACAGTGAAGAAAAAAGTGAAGAATAATACTTTCTTGTATTCCAACAGAAAACAATTTAGAATGCCTTAAAACTATAGTGACAAGTTGACTTTACCACAACCACATAATGGGCCTTCTGTAGCTAATGGCAACCAGTACTTTCTCAAAGCACTTCTCTAGCCCTACTAGCCCTGGGGGCGGGGAATAAGATTATCCTCAAAAAAATAAATAAAAACCACTATTTCTCATTCACATTGTTTTAAAAATGAATACATCTTTACATTGATTCAGTTTTCAGAAGTGAACTAATAATCATCATCTTTAGTCTTCTATTTGAAAATTTACCAAGGACTCAAGACAGAAAAATGAATTACAGTTTTAGTTCTAAATTTTTCCAGATCCTGTTTCTCTTCAAAAAGTTGAGGTGGCTGGCTCCCAGCTGGCCAACCTTAAAGAAAGATAAGGCAGAACAAGTATTTCCTCCGAAAGAGTCCAGGCAATGTGGAATTGTGTGGAGGGAGCCCTGAAGCTCTCAGCCTCTCTCTCTGCGAGTGTTGGTCGCTCAGTCATGTCCAACTCTTTGCGACCCCATGGATGATACCTGCCAGGCTCCTCCGTCCATGGGATTCTCCAGGCAAGAATACTGGTCGCCATTCCCTTCTCCAGGAAATCCTCATTCCCCTCTCCAGGGAATCTTCCCAACCTAGGGATTGAACTCAAGTCTCCTGAATTGCAGATTCTTTACCATCTGAGCCACCAGGGAAGACCATTTCTCCATAACCTTGCCCTAAAAATCAGAGTCCTGTGGAAGAGGCAGGTCACAGGACAGGAGATGCTGGCAGTCCTCTCCCCTATTTTAATAGGACTATAGCAGTTGCTTATTATGAGAGCTTTGTGGAAGGCATCCCAGATTCTTAGGCCACTAGGTGTATGTCTATTTTCAAGTCTCTGATATTTGCAATGACACATCCTTTAAATATCTAGAAGCCAGTTTCTGGTCAAGTTAAAAATATCGGCAAGTGAATATAGATTCCAAATCCCAAATGTGAGCAAATGAAATTTAACTGTGTCTTATTAAAAGAAAAACATTTACCACGGAGTGTTAATTCAGTAATATAGGAAGGATTATTAATATGCTAATGATTCAGCACATTCATAAGTCAAAGTAATAAATCTCAATAAAAGCCAAAAGGATCTTTTGGCTAAAATGTGACAGCTATTCATAATTAAAGAAAAAATATCTCATTAAACTGGGGTTGTTGTTGTTCAGCAGTTAAGTCATGTCTGACTCTTGGCGACCCCATGGACTGCAGCACGCCAGGCTTCCCTGTCCTTCACTGTCTCCTGGAGTTTGCTCAAACCCATATCCATTGAGTTGGTGATACCATCCAACCATCTCCTCCTCTGCTATGCCCTTCTCCTTTTGCCTTCAATCTTTCCCAGCATCAGGTTCTTTCCAAAGAGTAGACTCTTCCCATCGGGTCACCAAAGTATTGGAGCTTCAGCTTCAGCATCAGTCCTTCCAAAGAATATTCAGGATTGATTTTCAAATCCTACATGTGAGCAAATGAAATTTAACTAATGTTTCTTAACACTAATTAATGTTTCTTATTTAAAAAGTAACATTTACTGAGAAGGGTTAATTCAATAATACAGGAAGAATTATTAATATGTTAATGATTCATCACTTTTATAAATCAAGGGAGAAATACAATCTCAATAAAAGACAAAAAGGTATTTGCAAGAATGTGACAGCTATTCATAATTAAAGAAAAACTATCTCATTAAAGTTAGGTAGAGGAAGCTTATTTTACCATGACAGAATTTTTCTCTAAACCGGTATCATGTTTAACAATGAAACACTAAGAGAATTCCCAAAGTTAGAGTTAAGGCAAGGATGCGCTTCATTACTTTTTAAAGCACAAAAATGAAAATCTAAATGTTCAGCAATTGTGTATAAAATAATTTCTGATATGCATATAATACAGAATCATGCAGGTGGTATAGTCATGCTGTACATTATATGTACATGTATGCATGAGATTCATAGGCGCATAATACAGTTGAACCTTGAACAATAAAAGCACTAGGGGTCTAAACTTACAGAGTTGAAAATCTGCATATAACTTTACCATCAACCTTCCTATCCAAGGTTCCACATCTGCAGATTCAACCGACTGCAAATCATATAGTACAGTAGTATTTAACGAAAAAAATCCACATATAAGTGGACCCACACAGTTCACCTCTGTGTTGTTCAAGGGTCAACTACATATATAAATCTATACATACGTAAGTACTGTGTATTTGTAAATACAAAATACATTTATTTATATAATGTTTTTGGTACACAATTAAATTCACACAAACTGTTAACAGTGATTCTTTTGGGAGAGTGGAATTGGTAGAACTGAAGGGAAATTAGAATGGAAAGAGCCTATGTAAAGAGAGCCCTGTGTAAAGAGCAATTCTATGCATTATGAAATTTCCAATTAAAAACAAGAGTAAGTATAAGACATATTAACACATCAAAGAGTAATCTAAATGATATACCCCTAAATTTTGATTTTCATTGTTATTGTTTTATGAATAATTTTTTCCTTTGTTCTTTGTGTTTTCCAAGTTCTATTAATCATGCGTTCATTTTGTAATTAAGGAAAAGACTAAAGAAAACTATGGCAATGTTTACTTTGTAGATCACACTAAACTGCTGCAGAGTTCATAGGGGAATCTGTTTATCATAATCTGGTTTCTAGAAGGGTCATGATGCCTCCTAACTCTATCACAATCTTATAAAACAACTGGGAAGGCTAAACGCTTCCATTTTATTACAGGGCCAGCTCTCTTTACTATGCTTGTGTGATTTGGTCTTTTCTCTGAGGTTCAAAACCTTGGAATCAATCTTTATTCCTTTCCCTCTTTTCCATCTGGAGTTACTCATGAAATTCTCTCACTAATCCTTCCTTCATTTCACACATCTCTTTTCCATTCTGATCCCATATCCTCTGCTGGTCTAGGCCTTGATTACCTCACCTCTGGACCACTGAGACCTCTCATGGAGTCTCCTTGCTTGCCAATATTGTCCCTCTATGTTCACGTCTTCCTGTCCTGCCCTCATGTAATTCATTGCCTTTGTGCACCCTTTATAGTACCCAAGTACTCTAGTCCTTGTTTCTCTAACCTTGCTACCTCCTACATTCCTACTTCCATGCCTATGCTCTTGACATTTCTCCTTGCAATAAATCATGCCTAAGTTTCATGTTTCTTCCTAATTAATCCCACCCCCATCATGGTCTCTGCTCCTTCCTCATCCCTGTATATTTCCAGTCCTTCATTTGTACACATTTCTTAAGCATGGACTATATGCCAGACATTGAACTAGACAGGGAGTGCTGACTAGTTTTCTACATTAGTGACTAGACCTCAAAGGTTATGAATCTCAAGTTCATAACATTTTGTGCTTCAATATTTTACCATATTCTCCAATAGTGACAGAGTTTTTTAGGTACCCTACACCAATCTGCTTCCCTCTGACTCAAATCTCAAGATATCTTTATTGCACTCAACAATTAATACATACCTCATATATTCTAGGCTTTATGCTATATTCTAAGAATTTAAAGGTGAATAAGACCTCTTTTGTACTCACCAAGAGCTTCAGTTTAATGGGGAAGGTGGACAGGAAAGTAAATATAGCAATGAGTAAAAGGTACTCTAACAGAAATGCACAGAAGAACAAAAGAGAGTGTTTAATTCTACCTGGGAAGAGCAAGGAAAGCTTCTCATGTGAAATAATACTTGAGCTAATAGCAGATAGAAAAGATGAGAGTATTCCAAACATTAAGAATAGTACTGCAAAGTATTTAACTCAAAGTATTAAATAGCACAGCTTGTCAGGAAACCATAAGTATTTCCGTATGACTGGAGCACAAGAGACTAGAGTGCTGGGCTGGGGCCAGATCTTATTTTGACTTGTTTTGCATTTGAGAGAGTGAATAAACAGTAAAGAATTTTAAGCAATGAAGTAACATGATTAGGTTCGTGTTTTGAAAAGTATCTCTGGTGGCTATATGGAAATCGCTGAGGAGGGGTGAGTGACAGGCTAAACAAAAAGTCACAGGAGGTTGTTGTAGTCCAGGAAATTAATGAAAACCAAGCAAGAAATGAAGTAGAAGACTTCAATAATGAAGTCTTCATTAATGAAGATGGTGAAAAGGAAATGGTTTGGAGAAATATCAAAGAGGTGACATCAACAGGACTGACTGACTTTTGGTTTTTAAAAGATGAAGAAGAGAGAAGATTAAACAATGTCTTCTGAGTTTCTGGTTTAAGTTATATAGATCTCAGGCAGAAAATATGGTAGGAATTGATGCTTTATAGGAGGAGGGTACATATGAGTAGCTCAGTAGGCCTTGAGGTAGAAGGTCTTGGGAGCTGTTGGATATAGGTCTTAAATGCAAGATATTGTTTGAGTCAGAAGTATAGATTTAGAAGTGAGAGTATCGATAGTGGTCATAATCATGCACATGTGTGTACGTGCTCAGTTGCTCAGCTGTGTCTGACTCTTTGTGGCCCCAAGGACTGGGGCCCGCCAGGCTCCCCTGTCCACAGAATTTTCCAGGCAAGAATACTGGAGTGGGTTGCCATTTCTTCCTCCAGGGGATCTTACTGACCCAGATATGAAACCTTCATCTCCTGCATCTCCTACATTATCAAGCAGATTCTTACCACTGAGCTACCTGGGAAGCCCTCCATAATCATGACAATGGGTAATATTATCCAGAGAAATGCATGTGATGACAAGAGGTGCTAAAGACAGAGCTCCCAGGAAAACAAACCATCAAGGGACCAGAGTACAGGGAGCCAGGAAAGGATCCCAGGAAGAAATGGTCGAAGAAATAGGACAAACCAGATAAGCTATTGTATGAGTTTCCTATTGCTGCTGTAACAAATAATTACAACTTTAGAAGCTTAAAGCAATGCAAATTTATTACCTTACAGTTCTGTAGGTTTAAAAGTCCAAAACACACCTCACTGGTCTAAAGTCAAGGTGTGCACAGAGTAGCTTTCCTATATGAAGACTCTAGGGTAGAATTAGCTTCCTTGCCCTTTCCATCTTCTGGAGGCCACCTGGATTCCTGGGCATTTTTCTTGTCTTCAAAGCCACCAACAGCAGGTCCAGTAGGTCTCAGATCATATCACTCCGATCTTGCTTCTGCTGTCACACCACTTTCTTTTGACTCTCTTATTCTGCCTCCTTCCACGTTTGTTTTTTTTTGTTGTTGTTGTTGTTCTTTTTTTGGCCACACCATGCAGCTTGTAGAATCATAGTTCCCCAACCAGGGACTGATCTCATGCTCCCTGAAATGGAAGTACAGAGCCCTAACTACTAGACTGCCAGGGAATTCCCATCTCTTTCACTTTTTAAGGATCCTTGTGATTATAGTGGGTTTACCTGGATAATCCATGCTATTCTCCCTATCAGCTGATTAGTTACCTTAATTGTATCTGCAACCTTAACTCCCCTTTGCCATGTAACTTAACATATTCACAGTTTCCAGGGATTAGTACACTGGAGGGAGGAGGGGTGCACAGAGGAGGATCGTTCCTGACTATCCCAGGAGATCATTTCAGGAACAAATCAACCAAACAAAAACATTAAAGGAATATGAGAGTAGTGGTGACCCTTAACAAATTATTCAACATTTTTTTCTCCCTGTGTCTATCTACAAAATGGAGATAACAAACCTATATCATAGGATAGCTGCTGCTGCTGCTGCTAAGTCGCTTCAGTCGTGTCTGACTCTGGGCGACCCCATAGACGGCAGCCTACCAGGCTCTGCCATCCCTGGGATTCTCCAGGCAAGAACACTGGAGTGGGTTGCCATTTCCTTCTCCAGTGCATGAAAGGGAAAAGTGAAAGTGAAGTTGCTCAGTCGTGTCCGACTCTTAGCGACTCCATGGGCTGTAGCCTGAGATATGGGCTTAAATGGGTTAGTATTTATAAAGTACATAAAGCTGTGCTGGCTTAAAATTTTTTTAAAAAGCAATTAGAGATATTAAATAAGTCAAAGACTTAAAACTGGCTATTGGATTTGTTAATTAGGCTATTAGTGGTCTTCATCATTACAGTGCAGGGATATGATGGTCGTAGTCTAATCATGGTAAGGTAAAGGTAAGATAAAGATAAAGGTGACTCATTGGAAAAGACCCTGATGCTGGCAAAGATTCAAGGTGAAAGGAGAATGGGGTGGGAGAGGATGAGATGGTTAGATAGCATCACCAATTCTATGGACATCAATTTGAGCAAATTATGGGAGATATTGGAGGGCAGAGGAGCCTGGCATGCTGCAGTCCTTGGGGTTGAAAAGAGTTAGACACTACTTAGCAACCAAAAAACAACAAATTTCAATATCACTCATTCTGTGACTGAACAGCGAACAAAGGTAAGAAATTGGAGAACTCAAGTAAGTACAATGTTTTTGAAAAGCTGTTTAGGAATAGAAGGAGAAAGAGGGCAAGAGCAGCCTTAGTTAGAGGCAGGTGGGAAGTTACAGGAAATCTGAATACAATTTCATGCTATGGGGAAGCGAATGTAGATAGAAAGGCTGAATATATGAGAACAGGAATACAGGAATAGTTGATGTAATAAAATCCCAGAGGAGGTGAAATAGATGTGATCAACGGTTCAGATATAGGAGTTCACTTTGAACAGAAGAAACAATTAATTCTCTGAGTCTAGAGGGAAAGCTAGGAGGGTGAATCCCAGGAATTAAATATAGTTCCTTTCCTTGTTGCTGTCTATCAGTAGGAATTACTCACAACCCTCCACCTGAGGCTACGAGGCCAGCGTTCTCATTCAGCATTCAATATCAGTGGGGCTACCTCCTTCCACAGGAAGTTGCTATTGAGTGTTCAAGTTTAGAATTAGCCAATGAAAATCTCCTCATTTTTTTCAGAGTTGTTAATTTTATAAACAATACCTGTCCCTTTCAAAAGATGCGGCTGACCAAGGCATGTATGTTACACTGCCCCTCCCCACATTTTCCTATTTTTATGACTAAAAATGAAGGCAGAGAAAATCAATCCAATTAGGTATAAGTTCATGTTAACAAAACAAGCCTTCTTTATTTACTTTTAACTTTCCATCACAGAAATTTTCAACTGTACACTAAAGAAAATAATAAAATAAACTCCCAATACCCATCATTTCAATAATTACAACCTATAGCCAGTTTTGTTTCATCTATAACCCCCTTCTCATCACACCTCCACTCGCAGTATTTTAGAGCAAACAGTCTTCCTTAAAAAATAAAACCACTACAATATTGTAAAGTAATTAGCCTCCAATTAAAATAAATAAATTAAAAAAAAACAAAATTGCTATGTTACAAAAAAATAAAATAAAACTTTTAAACTTAGTGATTACACACTTTACATATCTATTTTTCTTTCATCACCTCACTAAGACACTAGATATAGTAGGGAACCACTTTATGCAAAGATTTAGTAGCAAAATAAAAGTATTAACAAAGTCTCATTTTAGATGTTAATTTGAGAATTGTTTTTAAAATACCAAGAATTGTATAATTATTAAAAATTGCATAATTTCAGAGTTGGTAAGCAAGTAAATATTTTTAATGTTTTTGTCACCACAGCTGCTCAAACAGAAATGCCTATCTATCCTTTATGAACATCCCATTTGTATAGTTTGGAATGGAATAATTGGTGATTATTTTTCATATTAACACTTACTATTATTCTAATGTAAAATTGTTTTTAATAGCCTGAAAACATGTGCCCACAATGATGCTTGAAAACTCTCTCCCATATTAATAACTTTGGAAGAAGTTAAATGTGATAAATTGCTCTGAAGAAGTCAAGTTCCACAAAAGCCAGTATTGTTTATTTAGAATAGGGCTCACTGCAAAATATTAGAAATAATGCTGAGATACTTTCATGCAGTGGCACTTAAATGCAGCAATACCTTTTTAACCTTTAAAACCCTCTAGTATCTGGGCAAGAATAATAGAGAAAAAATACTGGTGACTCAGCTGCAAGATCAATATCACTGTAATAGATTTATAGGCTCTGAAATAGTATTCTAGCCCACAGCACCTCCACCACTACCATTCATTTTATATTTATTCCTATTGGGATATTAAACCAGATCTTCAAGAATATAACACCTGCATAAAATGCAACTGTTCTGCTATCAAAATTAATGCAGATACTTGAATGTACACTGGACAACACTATTTTTATAGCATCTTCAAAATAGAAGAAGAAAAGGAAAAGATTTAAGATTGTTTTTAATTTTGTTTTTTAAAATAGCTTTTACCAACTACATTTGCCAGTCCTCCTTGAAGCTAAATGTAATGCTCTGACTAAGTTTTGGCCAGTGGGATGTACATAAAAGTGTTACATGGCAGGTTACAAGACTTTCTGCAGAGGGTAGCTGGAGTCTTTTAAGCAAATGGTATTGGGAAAACTAGATATCTATATGCAAAAGAATGAAATTGGGCCCTACCTAACACATTTACAAAAACTAATCCAATATGGATCAAAGACTTAAATATAACAGCAGAAGTTATAAAACTCTTAAAAGAAAACACAGAAGGAAAGCTTCAGGACATTGGATTTGGTAATGATTCCCCACATAAAAGTGCAAGCAACAAAATAAGAATGTACACCCATGGTGGATTCATGTCAATGTATGGCAAAACAAATACAATATTGTAAAGTTAAAAAATAGATAAATAAACTAATTAAAAAAGGAAACAAATAAATTAGTTTATATCAAAATGTAATACTTTTATGCATCAAATGATACTATCAACAGAGTGAAAAAGCAACCTGTGGAATGGGAAAAAATATTTGCAAATTATATATCTGATAAGGGGTTCATGCCCAAAATATATCAAGAACTCCTACAACTAGTAATCAACAAGAAGAAAACAATCCAATTGAAAAATGGACAAAGGAATTAAGTAGACATCTCTCCAAAGAAGATATACAAATGGCCAATAAGTACGTGAAAAGATACTCAGCATCACAAATCTTTAGAGAGATGATAAAGAAAAACCACATGAGATATCACTTCATGTACATTACAGTGGATATTATCAAAACATTTGAAAATAACAAATGTTGGTGAGGATGCAGAGAAATTAGGACCCTTGTGCACTCCTGGTAGGAATGCAAATGGTAAGACTGCTATAGAAAACAGGATTACAATTTCTTAAAAGTTAAAAATAGAGTTACCACATGATATACCAATTCCACTTGTGGATACATAGTTAAAAGAATTAAAAGAAAGGACTCAAAGAGATATTTTGGACACCTATGTTTCTTAGCAGCATTCTTGACAATAGCCAAAAAGTGGAAGCAACACAAGTTGGATAAATGGATATACAAAATGTAGTACTTTACTCAGCCTTAAAAAGGAAGGAAATTTTGACACAAGCTACAACATGGATGAACCTAGAACACATTATGTTAAATGAAAAATTCCAATCCCCAAAAGACAACTACTGTGTGATTCCACTCATACATGGTACACAGCATAGTCAAATTCATAGAGACAGAAAGTAGAATGGTGGTTGCCAGGCACTGCGGAGAGGAGAGATTGAGGAGTTGTTCTTTAATGGGTACAGAGCCAAGTGAACATGCTGGTAATAGCAAACACCCTTTTCCAACAACAGAAGAGACGACTCTACACATGTACATCATCATATGGTTAATATCAAAATCAGATTGATTATCTTCTTTGCAGCTGAGATGGAGAAGTTCTATATGCACTCAGTGAAAACAAGACCTGGAGCTGTCTGTGGCTCAGATCATGAGCTTTATTGCAAAATTCAATAGGGGAGAAGAAAGTAGGCGAAACTACTAGGCAGTTCTGGTATGAGTTAAATCAAATCCCTTATGACGAGTATAGATAGAGTAGAGGTGATGGATAGATTTAAAGAACTAGATCTGGTACACAGAGTGTCTGAAGAACTATGGATGATACTTCACAACGTTGTACAGGAGGCAGTGAGAAAAACCATCTCAAAGAAAAAGAAATGCAAGAAGGCAAAGTGATTGTCTGAGGAGGCTTTACAAATAGCTGAGAAAAGAAGAGAAGCAAAAGGCAAGGGAAAAAGGGAAAGATACACCCAACTGAATGCAGAGTTTCAGAGAATAGCAAGGAGAGATAAGAAAGCTTTTTTACATGAACAATGCAAAGAAATAGAGGAAAACAATAGAAAGGGGAAGACTAGAGATCTCCTGAAGAAAATTGGAGATATCAAGTGAACATTTCATGCAGGCATGGGCATGATAAGGGACAGACACAGTAAGGACCTAAGAGAATCAGAAGAGATCAGCAGAAGAAGTGGCAAGAATACATAGGACTGTACAAGAAAGGTCTTAATGACCTGGGTAACCATGATGGTGTGGTCACTTACCTAGAGCCAGACATGCTGGAGTGTGAAGTCAACTGGGCCTTAGGAAGCACAACTACAAACAAAGCTAGTGGAGGTGATGAAATTCCAGCTGTGCTTTTTCAAACCCTAAAAGATGATGCTGTTAAAGTGCTATATTCAATATGTCAGCAAATTTGGAAAACTCAGCAATGGCCACAGGACTGGAAAAGGTCAGTTTTCATTCCAGTCCCAAAGAAGGGCAAAGCTAAAGAATGTTCAAATTACTGCACAACTGTGCTCATTTCACATGCTAGCAAGTAATATCAGAGTGCTCAGTCATATCTGACTCTTTGCGACCCTATGGACTATAGCCCACCAGGCTGCTCTCTTTGTGGAATTTTCCAGGCAAGAATATTGGAGTAGGTTGCCATTTTCTTCTCCAGGGGATCTTCTTGACCCAGGGATTGAACCCGTGTCTCCTGCATCTCCTGCACTGGCAGGTGAGTTCTTTACCAATGCCCCTCCTTGGAACAAGGTTATGCTCAAAATCCTTAAAGCTAGGCTTCAGCAGCATGTGAGCCAAGAACTTCCAGATGTAGAACCTGGGTTTCGAAAAGGCAGAGGAACCAGAGATTAAATTGCCAACATTTGTTGGAACATGGAGAAAGCAAAGGAATTCCAGAAAAACATCTACTTCTTCATCAATGACTATGCAAAAGCCTTTGAGTGTGTAGATCACAACAAACTGTGGAAAATTTTTGAAGAGATGGGAATACCAGACCACTTTACCTGCCTCCTGAGAAACCTGTATGCAGATCAAGATGCAACAGTTAGAGCCGGATATAGAACAGCTGACTGGTTCAAAATTGGGAGAGGAGTAGTCAAGGCTGTATATTGTCACCTTGCTTATTTAACTTATATGCATCAAGTGAAATGCTGGGCTGGATGAATCCCAAGCTGGAATCAAGATTGTCAGAAGAAATATCAACAATCTCAAACAGCAGATGATACCACCAGAATGGCAAGGTGAAGAGGAACTAAAGAGCCTCTCTATGAGGGTAAAAGAGGAGAGTGAAAAAGCTGACTTGAAATTCAACATTCAAAAAACAAAGACCATGGCATCTAGTCTCATCACTTTGTGGCTAATAGAAGGGGGAAAAGTGGAAGCAGTGACAGATTTTCTTTTCTTGGGATCCAAAATCACTGTGGATGTTGACTGCAGCCATGAAATTAAAAGACGCTTGCTCCTTAAAAGGAAGTGTTGGGTGTGTTAGTCTTTCAGTGGTGTCCAACTCTGTGACCCCATGGACTGTAGCTTGCCAGGCTCCTCTGTCCATGGAATTCTCCAGGCAAGAATACCAGAATGGGTAGCCCTTCCCTTCATGCAGGGGATCTTACTGACCCAGGAATCAAACCTGTATCTTCCGCATTGTTGGCAAATTCTTTACCATCTGAGCCACCAGGGAGCTATGACAGACCTATACAGCATATTAAAAAGCAGAGACATCACTTTGCCAATAAAGGTCCGTATAGTCAAAGCTATGGTTTTTCCAGTAGTCATGTACGGATGTGAGAGTTGGACCATAAAGAAGGCTGAGTGCCACAAAATTGATGCTTTCAAATTGTGGTTCTGGGAAAGACTCTTGAGATTCCCTTGGACTGCAAGGAGATCAAACTAGTCAATCCTAAAGGAAATCAACCGTGAATATTCATTGGAAGGACTGATGATGAAGCTGAAGCTCCAATACTTTGGCCACCTGATGAAAAGAGCTAACTCAATGGAAAAGACCCTGATGCTGGGAAAGATTGAAGGCAAAAGGAGAAGGGGGTGGCAGAGGATGAGATTGTTAGACAGCATCACCTACTCAGCGGACATGAATTTGAGCAAACTCTGGGAGATAGTGAAGGACAGAGGAGCCTGTCTTGCTACGGTCCGTGGGGTCGCAAAGAGCTGGACGTGACTTAGAGATTAAACAACAGCAAGTTTTTGTTTGGGAAGATGGAAAAGCAACCTGGATATAGATTGTACTGATGAATCTGCAACAATGTGAATGTACTTAATGCCACTACTAAACTAACCATACACTTAAAAAGGTAAATTTTATGTTATGTGTATTTTACTACACACAATACACACATTAATAAATGTAGTTGATATCTCCTTTGCCCTCTTTCCTTTGTTCCTGTCTCTTTCCTGCTTCTGGAACTCAGATGTGATGCCTGGAACTGGAACAGTCTTCTTGGACTTCACATGTTGTGCTTCGTACCACTCTAAGGGTACCATTTGGGCTTCCCCAGTAGCTCAGCAGGTAAAGAATCCACTTGCACTGCAAGAGTCACAGGAAATGAGGGTTTGATCCCTGGGTGGGAGAAACCCCCGGGAGGAGGGCATGGCATCCCATTCCAGTATTCTTGCCTGGAGAATCCAATGGACAGAGGAGCCTGGCAGGCTATAGTCCATAGGGTCGCAAAGAGTCCGATATGACTGAAGCGACTTAGCACCCACGCACGCACAACAGTGCTATTTACATACTATTTGTACACTTTAACATAAGAGAGAAATATTCTTATTTAATTCTTATTCTTATTTGATTATTATTACTTGTAAACAAACCTAATCCTAATTAATACAATAGATTATATGTCTATATATCTTATGATACCAGTATTCATAAGCAATAACCTTCAGAGTTCAGCAGAATATGGACTGTTACAATAAAGTGAACAAATTCCAAATGTATGTCTAATTCTGAACATCAGACCATCTGGCAGGATAAAAGAGAATATAATAGTACAAAAATCCCATTTTTCATTTTATTTAGGAATCACCTTATAGTGACAAACATTGTCAAACTATGAAATGGTTCATAATGGATAACTAAAACAATTTTTCTGCAAAAGCTATGCAATTGTTAAAAAGAACAAAGCAGGTGTATGTAAAAGCAAAAGTTAGAATCAAAAAGTTATATTGCTTTCCATTTGTGCAGGAAAAAAAACTGACCTGTGTGCTTACATATGTGAAAGAGACATAATAATAGCTGACATATACAAAACACACACACTACATGCTAGCTTTCATCCTAAAACCTTCGCCTAGATTATATCTATACATTGTCTAAACATGCCTGTGAGGTGTAGAACTTTATTGTTTTTGTTTTGCAATTGAGGAAATTGAGGCACAGACAGGCAACATTCCTTGTCCAAGGTCACAACAAATAGTAATTGTCAGAGCCAGAATATTAAGCATGTCTGCCTCTTCTGAAGGTTAATGGTAATGGGGAACTGTAGTGAAGGTAATGATTATACTCTTCTATTCAGTTTGACTTTTTTATTATGACTATATATTACATTTTTAATAAATACTTGGTGATTAAAAGAAAAATGCTAAAGAAATATAAAGTAATGAAACCATGGTTATCCCCCAGAAAGTTAAATAGAGCTGAATACAGAAAACATATTTAGGACATCAACAGAGAAAAAAAGAAGTAATAAATAGAAACTTTTAAAGTGTATTATATGTCAAAAGTCAGGATGATATCTCTTAATACATTTAGTCAAGCAGATAGTATTGTGTAATGCAACATCTGTTAAATAATACTTGGACACTGAACACAGCCAGCCACCATAAAAAAAAGAGACAATATTTAATAACTTGCCTAGAAGACACAAAAGAATAAAAATGAAAAATTAGATTAATGACACAGAATTAAAATATCAGATTAAATAAAGATAAATATATGTACAATGCACCATGGTACCACACGCTGTTGTAAGAACTGTGTCTACATAACTGTAGGACACTGTAGCAGACTCTGTAGTGCTCTGGGCTTTTGTTGTGTTCTAGCCAACTTTTACTCTCAGTGTCTGAAACTGCCCTTGGGGACTCCATTCCTCTACTCCCCACCTCATCCCAGAACCACAGAAAGCACCAGCCATTGCTCCCAGCAGGCCAAGGTGCCAAGGAATCAACACTAACAGCCCTCATCCAATAACTCATCTTAGCAGTTGGTATATAAATACTATAGCTTCCTTCCCCTGCAGTTGGGGCAATTCTGAGGAATGTTTTGAACTCTTTCCCAGAGTTCTTCCATGGAATTGAGCTTCAGCCACCCACTGGAGTAGCTGGCTTCATAATGTACCCTTTATTAGCTATCTTCTTTTTCCTGATGTCACTTCCCCATCTTTCTGCCCTATTGTTTTTTCCGCTTTCCAAATAAACTCTCACTCTGAAATCCTTCTCTGAGGGTCTACTTTCAAGAGAACCCAAATTATGACAGGAGGTTTCATTCATATTGCAGTCTCTATGAATAGAAGCCCCTGGAAATGTCCATGGCTCAACCTGTGAAACCATCCAAGGCAGCTCTGTAAATATATTAACATCTTCATTTCCACAGCAACGAGAACAAGAAAGAAGATGAAAAGATGCCACGCTTAAGTTATGAGGGCTTCCTTAGTGGCTCAGCTGGTAAAGCATCCGCCTGCAATATGGGAGGCCTGGGTTCGATTCCTGGGTTGGGAAGATCCCCTGGAGAAGAGAATGGCTACCCACTCCAGTATTCTGGCCTGGAAAATCCCATGGACTGTATAGTCCTTGGGGTTGCAAAGAGTCAGACATAACTGAGCAACTTTCACTTCATAAATGCAAGTCACTGTTTGAAAGTTTTAAAAGAATAAGGAATTACAATAAATAAGGAAAAAGAATCCACTAGAAACTCAGGAGGAACACAGTGTGATAGGTCACATTTAATAGAGTAAATCTTGCCCCACGCATTTTAACATTTTGTATCAAGCGCAGGGTTTATTGAGCACCTATTTATAACTATGCACCTGGCACTATAATGTGAGTATTTAACTTGCCCAAATTCTTGAGTTCTTCCATATAATGAGGACAGAAAGAAACAAATAAAAAGCACTTAAACAGTTAAATCCTACATGAGTATTAATTTTGCCAAAACCATTTTGTCATCAGAGGGAAAGGTGAGTGATGGAGCATCACAGTGGCCTGCCCTATATATGTCACCATAAAAAATACAGAAATCTCTGAGACTCAGATGTCATAGTAAGGATCCTGATGTTTTAATTTTTTGAAAGAATTGCTCCAAATATAGTAAATAAAGTCAATCAATAATTAAATTTAAAAGAAGCATATTGGAGATGTGTAAACAAGTAAAAAGGAAAAGGCCTCTATCAGAGACCTGCTGATTTAGGTACTTAACAAATAAGTGAGCACCTACTCCACATGCAGTATTGGGAGGGGTGGCTCACAATATGTGGAGAATATAAAAAACAATACCATATGTTCCCTATCTTAAAATAACTAAGAATTCATGCAATTTTTCTTACGAATAATACCATCGTAGAGCCTCTGTCTTAGAAATTATGCAAGCCAGATCAGCATGCCAAATTCTTACTTTTAAGAGAAATCAGTTGCTAGCAGATACTCCTCATGTGCCTAGAAGATTAAATGTGCAAATCAAATCAAATATTGTATTTATGTGTATTTTTAGATCTCCATAGATTTTAAAAAAAGGAATTGCATTTCATCAGATACATTTTGTATATCGGTGTGCATCTCCCCTTTTTAACCCATAGATCTAACGTGATGACCTCCTTCATACTTAACATCGTCAGTGATGAGGATGAAAGTTGAAGTCAATTTCATGTTATTAGTTTGTGATATTGGGCTATTAAATGGTCATTTTCAGTCACTTTCCTCCACTTGTCCTGAGTCCGTGAAAAGAAGGAGAGAACATGCTACATGGCAGCAGATTTGGGGGCTGTGTAGTAGTGTATGTGCTACGGCAAGATAGCAAGTCATAGCTATAACAGAATAGTCATGACGGAACCCATCAATTGCCAAGCCAATGGTAAGAAAAGAGCCAGAGATATAATTAAAAGATCATGATAAAGATGAAGATGTAGAGTGTCTTATAATACATTCTAAGTTTGTGTGTGTACATGTATAAACTTCATACTTCTATGTTCATCTTTATTGCACTTTAATTTTTATTAAAATAGTGTGTATTAGAATTCAGCTCTTTTTGAGTGTCTTGGGGCAGTTTTATTTTGCTGTGTTTTAC
Source organism: Okapia johnstoni (assembly GCA_024291935.2). Lineage (NCBI taxonomy): Eukaryota > Metazoa > Chordata > Mammalia > Artiodactyla > Giraffidae > Okapia > Okapia johnstoni. The sequence goes on from CM044320.1 coordinate 74,933,166, forward strand.
ACAAAACGCTACTTTTGTACAAATTGCTACTTTTAAACTATTCAAGGAGGCAAGACACATAGCTCAGTTCAGTTCAGTCGCTCAGTGGTGTCCGACTCTTTGCGACCCTGTGGATTGCAGCATGCCAGGCTTCCCTGTCCATCACCAACTCTGGAGCTTGCTCAAACTCATGTCCATCCAGTCGATGATGCCATCCAACCATCTCATCCTCTGTTATAATAATGTTATAAATAATGTTATAAGGTACATAGTATAAACTCCAAAAATTAATATTTATTGAACATTTACTTAAGTTTGTATGTAAACCTCTATGCATTAAAATTCTGTTTAAATTAAAATTAGACACTACTGTGGATTTATACTGTAAGTAGATGTAAATAATATATGTATAAATTTAATATGCATATAAGAAAACATATTCAACAATTATATAAAGGCCTGGAAGGGAAAAATGGAAACTATACTATTGTGATCTTTTCAATTATTCTCAGAGGAATAATAAGAAATAATCCGACTGATATTATGCCAAATCTAAAAACTCCTAATTTTGGAAAATCTCTACTTGGCATTGACCTTTTAAAGTCAAGAAGGATATTTATGTATCCTATTAAGATGAGGATTAAAATGGTATTGTAGGACACACCAACCTCAAATTCTGGCTCACATTTTATTAACAGCTACACAAACTAGGAATTAATCTTACACGTTAAGTGCGCACACACACACACACACATAACACAAAGGCTTTAGGAAAGTAAGATGTTTGTTCCCCAAAGTTCTTACTAGCCAACTGAAAAAATATGACACTGCCTTTGTCAACATAGAAGAGGAAGAAGATAGCTCCTTGCCACTATCATGTCCTTAAATAAAAGAACCTGAATTGATCAACAGTGTTGGGTTTGAGTCCAGGCTGCCAGGATGGACATCTAGTTTCACATGATAGGAATAAAATACTTAACCATCTCTTAGTCCAACTTTCTCATCTGTATAGTGGGGATAATTTCTGTACCTCCTTCATAGGGCTGTTGCAATGGTTAAATGAGAAAATTACTGTAAAGTCCTCAATACAGTGCCCAGAACATAGTAAGTGTGCAATAAATATGAGCTTTGGTTACAATGTTTGTTTTACAGAAGGGCAGATTTGATGGAGCAATAAAAACATCACTTTGATGTAGAAAAAGAGTTTGTTACTGAAATACCCGTGCCCTAAACAGAGTCAGTGGTGACAAAGCTTTCAGTCACAGTTTTCAACTTTATTATTTTATGTCTTGCTAAGCCCTTCAACCAAAACTTGAAGAGAAAAGTAAAGCAAAGTCAAGTCAGTAGTAAAACCAGTACTGTGCACACTTCATCGTCTCCTTACAACTACACCACCTGGGAAAGGCAAAGAACTTTGTACAGTTTTTAGGCAACCCCTCTGGCATCAATTGTATCCTGTTACAACTTCCCTGGGGGCTCAGACAGTAAAGAATCTGTCTGCAACACCTTGACAGGGAAGATCCCTGGAGTAGGAAATGGCAACTCCCTCCAGTATTCTTGCCTGGAGAATTCTATGGACAGAGGACCCTGGAAAGCTACAGTCCATGGAGCTGTGACAAGTCGGACACGGCTGAGTGACTAACACTACTACTACTAAGTACTCTTAGTAATCCATACTTTGAGGTGGAGTAAGTAGGGGTAGACTCTAATGTGAATCAAATCAAAAGGATCCAGAGGCTTTCCTGGCGGCTCAGTGGTAAAGAATCCACCTGCCAATGCAGGATCCCTGATCTAGGAGATCCCATATACTGAGCAGCAAATGAGCCTGTGTGCCACAACTATTGAGCCTGTGTTATAGAGCCCAGGAGCCACGACTACTGAGCCCTCGCACCCTAGAACCCATACTCCACAACAAGAAAAGCCACAACAATGAGAAGCCCACACACTGCAACTAGAGACTAGCTCCTGCTCGCTGCAACTAGAGAAAAGCCAGCACAGCAATGAAGACCCAGCACAGCCAAAAATAAATACATAAATAAGTAAAATTATTTTAAAAAACCCATTACAGATTTTCTCTCCAGAAAAGTGCACATGAAGTATGCCCCAAAATGTTCACATCAGTTCAGTTCAGTCGCTCAGTTGTGTCCGACTCTTCGCGACCCCATGAACCGCAGCACGCCAGGCCTCCCTGTCCATCTCCAGCTCCCAGAACCCACCCAAACCCATGTCCATTGAGTCGGTGATGCCATCTAACCATCTCATCCTTTGTCGTCCCCTTCTCCTCCTGCCCTCAATCTTTCCCAGCATCAGGGGTCTTTTCCAATGAGTCAGCTCTTTGCATGAAGTGGCCAAAATATTGGAGTTTCAGCGTCAACATCAGTCCTTCCAATGAACACCCAGGACTGATCTCCTTTAGGATTGACTGGTTGGATCTCCTTGCAGTTCAAGGGACTCTCAAGAGTCTTCTCCAACACCACAGTTCAAAAGCATCAATTCTTCGGCACATACAGTTAATTTTATTGCATTGAATATTGATTTTCCTTATATAACAAACATTTAAAAAATCTTTACTAAGGTTTAGGTCTTCCTTATTTTTCACACAAGAATTAGCAATTTAATCCCCCCCCCCCCCCAGAAAAAGTAACTAAATTGGAAAAAACAAAAAGCTAGCTTTAGTTCTGCTCAAAAGAAAATTTCATTGAGACAGTTGTCTTTGTTTCGGCCATGAAGTTGACAGTGAGGGGTGGTCTTTGCTGTAGCAACACACATGTTGTCCAGAACATATGAAACAATTTTCAAGATTATCAGGGGAAGAAACCGTCAAAGAGTTTCGTAGTGTTTCTTGGTTTTTATGGGTTATTGCCTATGGAAACAGAGAAGGCAATGGCACCCCACTCCAGTACTCTTGACTGGAAAATCCCATGACGGAGGAGCCTGGTAGGCTACAGTCCATGGGGTCACTAAGAGTCAGACACGACTGAGCGACTTCCGTTTCACTTTTCCCTTTCATGCACTGGAGAAGGAAATGGCAACCCACTCCAGTATTCTTGCCTGGAGAATCCCAGGGATGGCGGAGCCTCGTGGGCTGCCGTCTATGGGGTCGCACAGAGTCGGACACGACTGAAGCGACTTAGCAGCAGCAGCCTATGGAAAAAATGATAACACTTTATTATATCCCCTACCTGTCTACCCCACTTCATTTGTGAAAGCACTTCCTCCATCACTGGACAGTTCACATGGTGATTTCTCTTAAATATCTTCTCTCACAATCTTAAGCTACATTAAAAACTTTACCTCAGTAATTTACCAAAGAATACATGAATGGGCTTTTCTCTCTTGTATTGTTCTTAGAATGGGCTTTGTCCCCCTATCCCCACACCTGAATAGCAGCAAAAGTAAAATGTTTGTTTGAAATGCAATGAAGCTCTTCAAGACTGTTCTTAGGGAAAGTATACCAATTTTCTGTGTAGTTGAGAAGAATGTCAAATACTCACACTTCTCGACAAAGTTCTTTTAAGGGGCCCACTGGCTTTCCTAACTATAGGCAAAACTTAGAGCAGGTTTTGATGATGAAGTACCATGAATGAGACTTGCTGACACATGGAGCTTCTTTTTTCACCAAATATCACAGATATTCTAGAGTGAAGCATTCTAGCCTTTGTACCTGAACAGGTTACTTGTGTCCCAACACATTTCCCTTCTATCCATGGAACAACTGGATGGGCAGTTTCCTCTGTGAGCAACCATCTGTCCCTTTTTACCATACAAAGATTCTATTTTCTGCGTGTGCCAACGACATAATGGAAAAAGGTTGAGAAGTACGGTTAAAGTTTTGCTTGACAAAAAGGTTTTTGCCATTTCAAAGATATTGATTGCTTTTAAAGTGTCCAAAAGAGGTTCTTAAAATAGATGTGTTTTTGTGTTTTGAATGACATGGTATGCACATAATAGATGGAAACCAGAAGTCACTGCCCTCAGACCTGTCAGTACTAGTTTCATTCAGTGGCATACTAAAGGAAACTGCAGTAGCTGAAAATTCCTCCATGACTTGCTTCAAAATAGCAGAAAAAAATGCCATCTATTTCAGAATGGATGACATCATTTGACAGAGATTTTACTTCAATTTTCTTCCTCAGCCTCAAATTACAAACTAACTTTACCATTTCCAGGGCATATGAGTTCAAATTTTCTGCAATTGTGTGGCTTCTTTTGTTTCAAATTCTCTTGATCGTTCGGGGAAAGTCTCTTTTGTTCAGGATAGAATCCAAATTTGATAGAGTATAAGTCTTTTCCCACTTGCTTTAGTTTTTCTCCTTAAAAAACAGGCATAATTCTTCACTTTGTTCTGTTTTGTGTGGGCTTAATAAGAGCACTTTCAAACACTAACATGTTAAATTTTGATGCTTAGCTAATTACGAGATTGTGGACATCGTCATTTTGATTTAAGACAGGAAAGCAGAGTCATAAAAGTAATGATGAATTGTCCAAAGTAATGGTTAATGACAAATATATCTCAAGCACCTCTGTTCTTAATAATGCGTTTGATGTTATAGTGTTTTCTGCCTTCTTAGCCAGTCCTTAATTTAGAGACTAGCCTGTCCATTTTTCAAAATAGGAATATCTTTATGAAATGAGATGATATGTTGTTGCTGAGCTGTTTAGTCGCCAAGATATGTCTCACTCTTTTGTGACCCCATGGACTGTGGCCCACCAGGCTCCTCTCTCTGTCTATCGGATTTCCCAGGCAAGAATACCAGAGTGGGTTGCCATTTCCTTTTCCAGGGGATCTTCCCGACCCAAAGATTGAACACATGTTTCCTGCATTAGCAGGCAGATTCATTATCAATGAGCCACCAGGGAAGCCCATATTAGTTTCTATTTACTGTCAAAATGGTTTTTTAAAAATTTTCCAACAACATTGAGATATAATTGACAAATGGGACTTCCTTGGTGGCTCAGAGGGTAAAGAATCTACCTGCAATGCAGGAGACCAGGTTCAATCCCTGGGTCGGGAAGATCCCCTGGAGAAGGGGATGGCACCCACTCTGGTATTCTTGCCTGGGAAATCCAATAGACAGAAGAGCCTGGCAGGCTGTGGTCCATGGGTCCGTGACAAAGAGTCAGACTTGATTGAGCAACTAACACTATATATTTAGACATATAACTTGAAGTAAACATTGTGCAGTAATCATCACAATCAAACTTATTAATCAAACACAGTAACATCATTTCACATTGTTATTTCTTTTTTTAATTTTGTAGCAAGAACACTTAAGATTTACTTATTTAGCAAATTTCAAGTATAGCAAATTTCAGTACAGTATAGATAACTATAGTCACATTGCTCTTCATTGTATCTCCAAAATTTGTTCATCTTGTATAACTAACATTTTAAAACCCTTGACCAACATCTCCCAATTTTCCCCTCCCAGGTTATGGTCCCAGGTAATTACCATTCTACTCTCTGCTTGTATGAGTTTGACTATTTTAGATTCCACACATAAGGCAGATCATACAGTATATGTATCTTTGTGCCTGGCTTACTTCAGTTAGCATAAGGTCCTCTAGATTGATCCATTTTATAGCAAATGGCAGGATTTCCCTTTTATTTTTTTAAAGCTGAATAATATTCCATTGTGTGGTATGTGTGTGTGTGTATACACACATATATGTCACATTTTTCTTTCCCTCCAGTTTTATTGAAATATAACTGACATACAGCATTGCATGACTTTAAGATACAGAGTATAATGACTTGACATATATATAGTGTGAAATGACTGACACAATGAGTTTAGTCAACATCCATCACCTCATATAGTTCCCCCCAAAACAAAAAAGTGGTTTTGTTCCCTTGTGATGAGAACTTTCAGGATTTACTCTCTTAGCAACTTTCAAATACACCGTACATCATACATACCATAACATACCATACATCAATGTTAACTACAGTTATCATATTATGCATTACCCAGTACTTATGCATTTTATAACTGGAAGTTTCTACCTTTTGACCACCTTCATCCAATTCCCCATGCCCCACCACCCTCAATACTGTTCAATGTAAACACAATATCTGATACCACAGATCCTGAATTCAGAGGGCTCAAAGGAGTTGACTTTTGCTAGCATCTTGTCAAGGACCCCAAATAATAGCCACAAAGTGGGCCAGGGTCTGGAATTTGAAAGAGTATCCACTTCATTTCTTGAACATTGCTGCTCTACACCTATGTTTTGTTTTTGTTTTCTATTTTTCTATGTCCTGCTTGTTAAATTCCTGGGACTCTTACTGTTGCTACTAGAGAATTGAAAGTTTAACCTAGAATCTTCATTGATAATGCTAGGAAAAACCTCAGTCCAATGATCTAATGTCAACTGCACTGTGCAGGCACCCTGTCACCATAAAATATCTCCAAGCATCACATCCAAATTAAAGAGTAATGTTACCTAAGAGATACAAAGTTCTCTTTGTGTATTTCCTCCCAGCCACTAAGATGTGCACATAACTTCAATAATAAAAACCAGAAGCACATTTTTGGATCCTTCCTCACATTTTACAATCCCATGAGAAAAGGTATCCAGAAGAAAATTCTAGAAAGTGCCTACTTTAAGTTCCAGCTGAGTAAGCAAGATAGTTTCTGCTACTACAAAGAATTATCTTACCATATTCATAGATGTCTTGGGACTATGGTCCCAGCCAGAACATAGCAGACAGTAGACGTTTAAAAAGTGTTCAGTGAAGGGCACTGTGCCATGCTGTCTTGACCATACTCCAGTCCAGCAGTGGGACCCAAGCCTGCTCAAGTTCCAGGGATGGGATAGCAGCCCAAGTGAAGGAATCTGATAGATTTGTGGCATAAGATGGTAGAGTAGAAGGACATGTGCTCATCTTCTCCTGAAAGAATTCCAAAACTACAACTTGCTGCTGAACAACGGTTGACTGGAGAATGCTGGATCCCAACAAAAAAGATACCTCACATCCAAGGGCAAAGGAAAAGCCCCAGAAAGATGGTAGGAGGGGCGAAATCACGTTTAGAATCAAACCTCTTACCCGCCAGAGATGCTCGGATGGCTCAAACAAACCTTGTGCACACCAGGACCCAGATACTCCACAGAGACTGAGCCAGAACTGTGTTTGAGTGTCTCCTGTGAAGGTACAGGTTAGCAGTGGCCTGCTGCAGGGGCAGCGGCTCTGGGTGCAGCAGACCCGGGTATGGCATTAGCCCTCTTGGAGGAGGTCACCATTAATCCCATCATAGAGCAACCAGAACTTACACAGGACTGGGGAAACGGACACTTGGAGAGCACACAGAAACTTGTGCACACCAGGGGCCAAGAGAAAGGAGCAGTGACTCCACAAGGGACTGCCCCAGACTTGCCCATGAGTGTTCAGAAGTCTCCAGCAGAGGTGTGGGTTGATGGTGGCTTGTTGCAGGGTCGGGGGCACTGACTGCAGCAATGCATGCGTGGGACCTTTTGAAGGAGGTCGCCATTATCTTCGTTACCTCCACCATAGTGTGGGCACAGGTCAAACAATAGGGAGGAAACACAAGTCCCGCCCATCAACAGAAAATTCAATTAAAGATTTACGCTAGTAAAGTAATGCTCAAAATTCTCCAAGCCAGGCTTCAACAGCATGTGAACCGTGAACTTCCAGATGTTCAAGCTGGTTTTAGAAAAGGCAGAGGATCCAGAGATCAAATTGCCAACATCCGCTGGATCACTGAAAAAGCAATAGAGTTCCAGAAAAACATCTAGTTCTGCTTTATTGACTATGTCAAAGACTTTGACTGTGTGGATCATAAAAAACTGCGGAAAATTCTTCAAGAGATGGGAATACCAGACCACCTGACCTGCCTCTTGAGAAACCTGTATGCAGGTCAGGAAGCAACAGTTAGAACTGGACATGAAACAACAGACTGGTTCCAAATAGGAAAAGGAGTACATCAAGGCTGTATATTGTCACCCTGCTTATTTAACTTATATGCAGAGTAAATCACGAGAAACGCTGGGCTGGAAGAAGCACAAACTGGAATCAAGATTGCCAGGAGAAATATCAATAACCTCAGATATGCAGATGACACCACCCTTATGGCAGAAAGTGAAGAAAAACTAAAGAGCCTCTCGATGAAAGTAAAAGAGGAGAGTGAAAAAGTTGGCTTAAAGCTCAACATTCAGAAAACTAAGATCATGGCATCTGGTCCCATCACTTCATGGCAAATAGATGGGGAAACAGTGGCAGACTTTATTTTTTTGGGCTCCAAAATCACTGCTGATGGTGACTGCAACCATGAAATTAAAAGACGCTTGCTCCTTGGAAGAAAAGCTATGATCAACCTAGACAGCATATTAAAATGCAGAGATATTACTTTGCCAACAAAGGTCTGTCTAGTCAAAGCTATGGTTTTTCCAGTAGTCATGGATGGTTGTGAGAGTTGATCTATAAAGAAAGCTGAGCACCAAAGAATCGATGCTTTTGAACTGTGGTGTTGGAGAAGACTCTTGAGACTCCCTTGGACTGCAAGGAGATCCGACCAGTCCATCCTAAAGGAAATCAGTCCTGAATAATCATTGGAATAGCTGATGCTAAAGCTGAAACTCCAATACTTTGGCCACCTGATGCAAAGAACAGACTCACTGGAAAAGATCCTGATGCTGGGAAAGTTTGAAGGCAGGAGGAGAAGGGGACGACAGAGGATAAGATGGTTGGATGGCATCATCGGGTTGATGGACACGAGTTTGAGTAAACTCCAGGAGTTGGTGATGGACCGGAAGCCTGGCATGCTGCAGTCCATGGGGTCACAAAGTGTTGGACATGACTGAGCAACTGAACTGAACTGATTCATAGATGAATAAACAGCTAAAAGCTTTGCTAATACCAAAACCATAGCTTATTTCAAATGGAGTATCTATCATGTTTTTCGGATGAAATCTTGCATATAACTATCCTGTAAATCTACTAGGAGAAACCTGACATAATTTTTCTGAGTTACTGTGGTGTGTATTACTCCTGATTGCTTATAGACCTGGTCTATTAATTTTACTTAGTCTTTTACAAAATTAATGTTCTACATTTTTATTGATCTAATATACAAGCAGAAATATTTAAAAAGAGAGCATCATAGGTTCCAAAAAGAGACATGTGATAGAAAAATTATTATTGGGAACATTTATCCTGCACAGACAAGTTTTCTTTTCTTTTCCATTTCACCATGGTTTTTAGAAGCTAAAAAAAATTCCTAACTTCTACCTTGTATTGTTACAACCTCAGTATTACTTCCTCAAAACAAGGACTCTCAGATTTTTAAAAAGAATAGATTAATTTTTAATATTTCCTTTTCTTGGTCATATATAAATGAACACAGACAGAGATATACCTGCTTGTATTTTTTGTATATTTTATGCTTAGAATATTTCAACTGTAGTGTCAAGCATTCAGTATGTAAATTTTTGCTCATGCCAGGTACACAGTTCTAAGTTGAATGTTATCTTCTATTAGTACTTTGAAGATATTATTTCACTGCCCTCTGATTTTTATATATTTCATGTTTAGGGCTTTTAAATTATAGTGTCAAACTTACAAAACCTATAGGAAGAAACAGCAAAACATTTTGTGTCCCCTATGTTTGATTGGCTTATTTGGCTACTTTTACAATCAGTGCTTAAATTTTTGCACATGTATATCAACTTTCATTTTTGAAAGAGTTTTGCCAGCTACACAGTTCTAAGTTGAAAGTTATCTTCTATTAGTACTTTTAAGATATTATTTTACTGTCCTCTCATTTCTATAGTTGCTGTCAATAAGCCTGCTGTTAATCTATTTGTTGCCCTTTTGAAGGTGCTCTTCCTTTCTCTGGCTTTCTACCAATTTATCTATTTGTTGGGGTGGGTCAGTCAGTCTGTTCAGTCACTCAGTGGAGTCTGACTCTGAGATCCCATGGACTGGAAGCACACCAGGCTTCCCTGTCCATTACCAACTCCCAGAGCTAGCTCAGACTCATGTCCATTGAGTTGGTGATGCCATCCAACCATCTCATCCTCTGTTGTCCCCTTCTCCTCCTGCCTTCAATCTTTCCCAACATCAGAGTTTTTTTCAGTGAGTCAGTTCTTTGCATCAGGTGGCCAAAGTATTGAAGCTTCAGCTTCAACATCAGTCCTTCCAATGAATATGCACGACTGATCTCCTTTAGGACTGACTGGTTTGATCTCCTTGCAGTCCAAGGGATTCCCAATTTCATTACAATGTATTTAAGTGTGGATTTCTTCTTTTTGGAGGGCTATGCCAAACTGGCACGCAGGATATTAGTTTCCCAGCTAGGGGTCAAACCCACGACCCCTGCAGTGGAAGTGTGGAGTCTTAATCTCTGGACCACCAGAGAAGTCCCTGAATTTCTAATTATATATAACTCACTGTGCTCCCCCTGAACCTGAGAAAAGATGTTTTCCTCATTTCTGGAAAACTTAATGTATTTCATGTCCCCATTTTCTCTACTCTCTTTCTCATTCTATCCTTCATGTCCCTTTACTTTTCTTTCATGTTTTTCATCGGCTTAAAATTATGATTCATTTAGGGTAATATCTTTGGATTTATCTTAAAATTCATTAATTCTCTCTTCTACTGTGCCTAATCCACTATTTAACTTCCCTATTGCTTTTTAAGGGCTTCCCTGGTAGCTCAGTGGTAAAGAATCTGCCTGCAACAGAGGAACCACAGGAGACACAGGTTCAACCCCTGGGTCGGGAAGACCCTGGTAGCTCATCTCACTTTTAATGTGTTGGTATGTATCTTCCCCGTCTTTTAAAAGATAAATTTTTAAAATTGAGAGCCTTCGTATGCTTCTTTCTTTCCTGACAGCTCAGTTGGTTAAGAATCTGCCTGCAATCCAGGAGACCCTGGTTCGATTGCTGGGTTGGGAAGATCCCCTGGAGAAGGGAACGGCTACCCACTCCAGTATTCTTGCCTGGAGAATTCCATGGACTGTGTAGTCCATGGGGTCACAAAGAGTTGGACACGACTGAGCAACTTTCACTTTCACTTTTCATTAATGCTAAATGATATCCAAGACTCTAGGTTCCTATCTCGGCATATGCCCCTAAAGTAGTCACAATTTCTCATTTAAATACTTCTTGTTTTCAGGTTGCTGCTTTATTTATTTTTGCTGGGGATAGGTTGAAATCTTGAGGGTTTTCCTCACTTTCTTGAAAGCTCCACAATCCTTTTTTTCCCCCTTGACTGCACTGGGTCTTCAGTGCTGCGTGAGGGCTTTTTCTCTAGTTGCAGCAAGTGGGAGCTGCTCTCTACTTGTGGTGTGCAGGGCTTCTCTTTGCAGGGGCTTCTCTTGCTGCAGACTACGGGCTCATGGGTGTGCGGGCTTCAGTAGTTGCAGCTCGAGGGCTTAGTTGCCCTGAGACATGGAATCTTCCTGGATCAGGGATCAAAACCATGTCCCCTGCATTAGCAGGCACATCTTAACCACTGGACCATCAGGGATGTTCTCCACCATGCATTTGAAAGTATATTTGTGTACTGTACTTTATCCAGTGTCTAGGTATTCAGCTATGGGAGCCTTTTCAAAAATTTCTAGCTTGCTACAGTGTCAGTAGATAAGTCATAAATAGTTTAACTTTCAACTCCCCCCACTCTTTTTTTGCCCCACTGTGTGACATATGGGATCTTAGTTCTCTGACTAGGGATCGACCTTCTGCCCTCTGCATTGGGAGCAAGGAGCCTTAACAACTTTATCACCAGAGAAGTCCTTCAAACCCTTTTTTTCTTTCTTTTCTTGCTAAAAAAGAAAAACATCAAGCATTGTACTAAGTGCAAAATCATTAGTGATTCGTAAATCATAAAGATAACAACAACAATAGTAGGTAAAATTTACTATGCATTTAATTATTTGCTGAGGCACTCTATATATGTTGCCTCAATTACTCTAGGAATTAGGTTACAGTATCTCTAAGCCACAGGTGAAACACCTAGGATTTAGACAAGGAGAATAATAGGACTTGTCTGATGATAAATTTTTGTGTGCTTTTTCTTTCTCATTAAGCTGGATTGCCTCCCTATTCAAGCTTTGCAATGGAACCATTTGAAAAATGTTATCAGCTATATATTTTTTAAGTGGCAGACTGATCAGAGATCAACTTGGAAGCATAGTAGCTTCATCTCTTAACAGTGTATCAAACTAGATCAGAATCTGCCCATCTAGTCAAAACATTCTGGATCAAAGAAGTAGATAAAAAATGGAAAACATTAAACACTCATGGTAAAAAAGAGCTGTTTTTCAGTCATTGAAGAGTAACAGATAAGTTCTAGCAGCAATGTTTGTTTGTTTTGTGCTTCTTTATTCACAGCCATGTCTTAAAAAGTAGTTCAAGATAGCTGCCAAGGATGCATAAAATTCAAGGTATAAATTAGAAGAAATAGGTGAGGAAAAAAAGGAACAGGACAAAAACAGAAGGGAAAAACAAAAGAATGAGATTAAAATAAAAATGCATACCACTGAGTTTTTGATGAGGCAGGTGGCAAATCTGACCCCAAACTTTCTAAGGTCAACTTTAAAAGGGCTACTTGAGTAGTTATGAGTCACCATGTGTAAATAATAAAAACAACCCAGTTGCTCAGAAGAAGCAATGATATGACTGATCACCATGAACAGGATCAAAAGTTTCTCACAAAACCTCATAAAAAGAGCTCTGTATAATGAAAAGAACATTGAGATCATGTAACTGTGGCATTTTTTGAGTGTGAAAGGGGAACTAGTAGACAATATAGTAGGGCAACAGGTGTAAACTGAAACTGTCCCCTCAAAATCAAAACGTACACTCATCCCACTTATAGTAATCAGAACTACATGTTTTATGAAGATACTTTATTATTGTATCCCTCAATACAAGCCAGTGATTGTACACAAGATAGCAATTCAGTAAAAGCAGCTCTGTTAAGGTTAACATAATATGATGGCTATAACTTTCAGCTGATCTTGGACTGCCCTAGTCGTCTAGTGGTTAAGACTCTGCACTTCTAATGCAGAGGTTGTGGGTTGAATCCCTGGTCAGGGAACTAAGACTCTATCTGCCAAGCATGTGGCCAAAAAAAATTTTTTTAAATAACTTTCAGCTGATCTAGTTATTAATAACTCATAGATTGTAGAGCACGGTAGAGCTGGAGCAACAAACTCAAATGGGTTCAGAAGTGAGGGAATTAATATAAGAGTGTCAAGTGGCCAGGTGTAGGATAATAGGGAATGGTTAGAGAATAAAACCGGAGAAGGCAATGGCACCTACTCCAGTACTCTTGCCTGGAAAATCCCATGGATGGAGGAGCCTGGTAGGCTGCAGTCCATGCGGTCGCTAAGAGTCGGACACGATTGAGCGACTTCACTTTCACTTTTCACTTTAATACATTGGAGAAGGAAATGGCAGCCCACTCCAGTGTTCTTGCCTGAAGAAACCCAGGGACGGTGGAGCCTGGTGGGCTGCTGTCTATGGGGTCGCAGAGAATCGGACACGACTGAAGCAACTTAGCAGGAGCAGCAGCAGAGAATAAAACACTTTAACATATTTTGGAAAACAAAATCTATCCATGGTTTAATCTACTGTAGTTTCACACTAAGTGACTGACAGTTGGGAATAATGGCATATCTGTATAGTATGCTTATTTGATGTCTATGACATCTGCATTCAACATTACATAGATATTTTTAAGCATTCACCAAACCAACTAATTTTTCAACTAATTCTTTCTCGTGTCTGTCACTTTGCTGAAAACATCAATATTTAGAAGGGTTTTCCTTTAAACTTGAACAATTTCTGAATTAATTCTTATAAGTAGTTCATTTTTTATAAGTAGTTCATTTTTTTGAACAGTAATCATTACTGACTCCAGCTTCTGGTAAAATGCTTTTTCTTAGTTTTTCAGTATGAAGTAGCTGTTAAAAATAGCTCATCCAATCATAGGCTACATTAGTAAAAGTCTAAGATTCCAAACAAAGAAACTGGACAGTTGAAGGGAAACAGTCGTCTCACCTTACACTGTGCTGGTCAGACCCCATCTAGTGCAGAGCGTTATGGGTGCCCCCACTACTAGAGACACTGACAAACCACAGGGACCCAAATGGCAATGTTGCCATTTCCCACACTTTCTAGGTTTCTCCTCTTTTTAAGGGAACTTTTCGAGTTCCTGCACCTCAGTCTTGTCCCCGCTCCCCGTATCAACTCTAAAAAGATGACATGGCCTCAGACATATCCTGAGACAACTCAAGTCCACTTTCTCTTTCCACAAGTACATCTTTGGGTGGAAGAGGTATTCTTTCCCTTGTTTAAGACACTTTCCTCCACAGCATGTCACCTCTTCTGCCTTCTCAGAAACTCTTTTACTATTATTTATTTATACTGTATTCTATGTCTTCAGCTCTCCTTTTCTCCAGGTTCTTTCCTGTGGACATAAAAAGGAGGTCAAGTATTTGTAATCTTTAAACAAACCAGATCCTGCCTTTCATCCTCTATCTTTTACATTATCTCTTTTCCACTCTTACAGCTTCTGGAAAGGGAACCTCCAGGCATCCTCTTCCTTGCCTGTTCCCCATCCACTCCACAATCTCCAGCATTCTAGATTCTGGCCTTGACCAGTGACTTTTTTTTTTCCTTCAGATTTTTGATTGATTGGCTGCACTGGGTCTTTGTTGCTGAGCTCGGGCTTTCTCTAGTTGTGGTGAGTGGAGGGCTACTCTCTAGTTGCTGTGTCCAGCCTTGTCATTGTGATGGCTTCTCTTGTGGAGAATGGGCTCAAGGGCATGCAGGCTTCAGTAGTTGTGGCACATGCACTTAGTTGTCCCTTGGTATGTGGAATCTTCCTGGAGCAGGGACTGAACCTGTGTTCCTTGCATTGATAGGTAGATTCTTAACTACTAGACCACCAGGAAAGCCTTTGATCAGTGATTTCTTAGTTGCTTAATCCAAAGAACAATTTTCTCTTATCCCTTCAGTGTTTGTGACTGTGGACTTTTTAAAAAAATTCTCTCCTCTCTTAGTTTCTGGGATAATGCTGTTTCTCAGTTTTCCCCTAACAGGCCTGGAAATTCATTCTCAATCAAGATTAGGAGCTGTTTGATCATGGCCATGTTGGCCATTCTCTATACAATACATATACGGTGGCTTCAACAAACACCTGTCAACGAATTCCAAATCTGTAGCACTAGATTAGTTCTAGACCCTTGATCTGAAGAATCAAGTGCCCAGCCTTCCTGAAACTCAACATGTTTACAGTTGTACTTACCTGCCCTCATCCATTCTCCCTATAAACCAAGGTCATCACCTTCTGCTCAGTTACTCAAGACAGTCATTTAATCTTTGACACCTCCTGTACCTCTCCTCCTACAGCTACATCTAATTGGTCATTACATCCTAATTCTCTCTTGAATTAGTCTTCTAGCCAGTCTAAACAACTGAAGTAACCCAAATACCCCATGCTTTCTCACCTCTTTTCCTCACCTCTTTGCCTGTGCCCTTTCCCATCCCCACTATTTAGTCCTGCAACATGGAGTTCAGATGTCCCCTCCTGCAGGATGTTTCCCTAGCCTCTTCAGCCAACGTGATGTGTTCTTCTGGGGTATTCCCATAGCACCCTATGTTTATGTCTGTTAAGGCATTCACATCAACCCTGAAACTGCTAATTTGCTTATTGGGATCCCCCTTAAACATAGGAAAAATAATAGCTCACATTTGTTGAAAGCTAAGTACCAGTCCCTGTATTAAGTGCAATTACATGCATTATTCATTTAATCCTCTCAATGATCCTAAGAAGTAGGTTCTAATACTACCCTCAATTCCCAGAGGAGGAAACTGAACTTAAAGAGGTTAAGCAACTTCCTCAATGTTGCAGAATTATGTCCTAACCTTGAGGGCAAGAATCATATCCTATTTGCCTATGAAGAGAACTTGGCACATTACGGAACACTGCCAAGTTCCCCAAGAAATGTTTATAAGTCAAATAAAATACATGAAGAGCTCAGAGGACAAAACTGGGATCAACTAATAGATATTAAAAGAGGCAGATTTTAATTTAGTCTAAAAATAACTTTATCTTAGGATTCTCCAATGGAATTGATCACTCATAAAACAGGTAACCCGTGGCACTTATCACACTGAAGAATATTTATATATTTGTATTTTTTCCCTTGTGAACAGTGGCTATATCTTACTTTGCTTTCATTCTTCAGAATTCAGCCAAGGGCTAGAGATACTCCTTGGTGGTGGTTTAGTCGCTAAGTCCTGTTCGACTCTTGCAATACTCCTTAGGTGTTTGTTAAATAAATTGAATTGAATTGAAAGGCCTTGTAAACTAAAAAGTGGGTATTTGTCTTAACACCATTCTTTGGAAGTTAGACCCCATTGTTTTTTTTAATCTCTTCCCATTATTCTCCTTCTTTCCAAAGAGCTTTGAGAATACAGAGAACAAGGAAAGAGTTTAGAAATGTCACTTGGTAAAATTCTGCCAGACTGTAGGCCCTGTGAGGGTAGGGAATATATGTTTTATCATATTGTATTTGTAGCCTAGCACATGATTATTTGTTGGATGAAACACAGACACAGAGACAGACAGACAGACAGACAGACACACACACACACACTGACGCACACACTAACAGTGTGCTCTTTCTTCTCAGAAGGGTCCAATGGAACAATATGCCATATAGGGAACTTTTAGGAGGGAGATTGGACCAGATCAGTGTTGCTGCACTGAAAAACTAGTGAAATTATATTCTTTGGCCCCCAAACACGAGAGAAACGGAGAAGAGAAGAGAGGAGAAGTACTAAATCACAACTGTCATTTCCAACATTGGGGTAACACTCACAGTAGCCAAAAATCTTCCTCAAAGATCCATACATGGATAGCAAAGAAACTGTGGACTGCATGACCTCTGGGGTCCCTGCTAAGTTTAATATGATTTGATTTTCATTTATTAGCCCTAAATATCAAATTGAGAGGCTATATTTTAGGACTCTGATTTTTCTATCTAGAATTCATTTTGTTGTTTAATCACTAAGTCATGTTCAACTCTTTGCGACCCCATGGACTGAAACCCGCCAGGCTCTTCTGTCCATGAGATTTCCCAAGCAAGAATACTGGAGCGAATTGCCATTTCCTTCTCCAGGGGAATCTTCCAGACCCAGGGATGGAACTCAGGTCTCCTGCATTGGGAGGCGGATTCTTTAATACTAAGCCACCAGGGAAGTCCAAGAATTCATTTATTAAACACTATTCTGGGCACTGAAAATGCAGCTGTAAGACAAATTCTTAACCTCGTGGAGTTTACATCACAATGAAGAGTGAGTGTGGGAGACAAATGACAAGATCTTTTAGATAGTGTCTGAAAAAGGTAAGGGCTTGTATCTTCAAGTGTTGACCTGGATCATAAGCACTACTCAAATTGCCTGGGGACAATTCTTGACAGTAATTCCTTAACACTTTAAAGATCAGTTCCTTTCTCAATGTGTTATTATCTAAATTCCCCATTTAAGTTGTTACCAACTGCTACCACTTTCTCATGGGCTTTCCTCTCCTCTGTTCAAATAAGAAGCTATCGACTAAAATTTCCTCTTAGATATAAAATTAATCATTTATTCTTTTAAAAAATGCTCAATAAATCTATGTTCTAAGAAGCCTGTGTCAATTTTATCACTCATCTAATTTTCTTTTCTACCATTAGCTCTCTCAAGTCGATTGCAAGCTCTTCTTCATTAGCGTTGTTTCTCCTTTCCTTTAATAAACCAAAGTAATCTCTTCCCACGTTTATCAAGTAGTCTCCATCTCTTGGTTTAAAACATCCTTATGTTCTTTTCCTTTCATAAAACTTTCCCTAACATATATAATAATGTAAATACCACTTGTAAGTATTTTACTGTTACAGTCAGGATTAAGTAATAAAACAGCAAAATATGAAGAAAAGGATTTTACCTGAAGTTTATGTAGTTTACATTAAAATTGGGTTACCAATGTTTATTTTCTTCTTCAAGTATAAGACCTCAAGATTCACACTGTTTTTTGAACTGTGTTCTTTGCTTTCTAACACAGGAACACAAAGGCTCTAGTTAACACGTGCGTGACATACTGACAGGCTTAAGATTCAAATTACAGAGATGATTTGTCTGCCATTGTGGAGTCAATACAGGAGAATCACACACAAACACCAGTGTTTTTATTTCTCTCAAAGAGCTAGAAAGACCAATATTTGCTTTTAAAAGTATAGTTTTGAAATAAAGGCTTATCACTTGTAGGAAAAGAATATGTTTTTAAAAGTCCTATGAGGTTGAATGTCCTTTATGACCACATTATGTATATTTTGCAACCTAAAACATCTCTCTCTAGGTTATATTTTTAGCAGTTATCACTTCAAACTTACACAGTACCTTATTATGCCTAGTGTTCTCACACAATCAATCTAAATATCATAGCTGGAGAAGGTCATCAAGAAGACATGACCACAGATTGGCCCATGAGCTGGACCCAGGCAATTGGCGGCTCCTCACTTCCTCCTTGTCCTTGGAAAGTACATTCTCCTTGCCTTCCCTCTCAAAGAAACTGCCCCAAGGATCCAACCATGAGATACTAATGTGATGATGGGATTATCAGGACTGAGTACATGACTGAGCCCAGCTAAGGCCTCTATATAAACTTTTTAAGATACTGGTGGGCAGGTACAGAGATCTACTTGTCCTGTGGCTGCCCAAGACAAGCCTTTTGAGCAAGTTTTCTTGCTTATTAAACCAGTCTGGAGTGGGCTGCCTCTTTCTTTGGCCTCTCCCTGCCCTCTGTATCCAGGAGCTGGGGGGAGGGGCAATTTCAGATATCACCAGGGCTCTTACTCCCCGGACCAGGGATTGAACTCCTGTCCCCTGAAGTAGAAGCAAAGAGTCTTAACTACTGGGCCTCTGGGAAGTCCTGCTCCTGGAGTTTTAAACTAACGATCATATTCAGTAAAAGATCTTTTCCTTTTTTAAAAGATAAATGAGGTTAGAAGTATGAAAGTGTTCATTCAGTATTTCAAAGTAAAGTAGTGCTACAGCTAGTAAGATCTAGTACTCCTATTTTAGTTTTCGACTATTCTTGTTTAAACATTAGTGGCTCAGACAGTATTCCAGCTCTGTATTATCCTGCAATGCAGGAGATCTGGGTTCGATTCCTGGGTTGGGAAGATCCCCTGGAGAAGGGAATGATTACCCACTACAGTATTCTTGGCTGGAGAATTCCATGGATAGAAAAGCCTGGCAGGCTATAGTCCATGGGGTAGCAAAGAGTTGGACATGACTGAGCGACTAACACTTTCACTTTTCACTGCTAGAATTATTATAAATTATAATAATTACAAGAGAGAGCACTTAAGCTTTAGGGTTTGATCATATTGAAAGAAATATAAATTTGTTCACTTTGTCCAAGGAGCAAAATGTTTTATAACATTTTTTAAAACTGTAATAAATGACCATGCTGGAAAAATAATTATTTTATAGTGCTGGGTCTCAAGGAATATTAGTCTCATTTCAAGTAAAATTTTTACTTTATAGAGCTGATTCAATCATCTGTGAGTTACTGAATGAAATCTCTCACATGGACATACCTGGCTTGAGATAGGCATTTTGTGTACATGGTTGGATCTGAATCTAGATTCTATTTTAGAGGAAGTCACATGATCTAGGATTTCCTCTGCTCAGATACTTAGACACCACGACTGAATCAGGACCTAGTAGTTAGAGATAGCAAATCAATAAGCGTCCAAAAGTGTTTAATACTTCTCACCACTGCATGTGTCTGACTGAACTCTCCAACAAATACATGCTGTCACTTATTTTTAAATTGTTGGTGATAGTCGGTTGCAGTTAGTTTCTGCAATACCTACATTTTACCTGGCTTTGAAGTTCATTTTAGGAAAATAGCTGATGAGACTGACAGTTTACTTTCAATATAAGCCTTAAGCTTACAAAAATTCATAAAAATGACTGAGATCTCAGTTATAATGCTCTAATACTTCAGTTATGGTCAATTGAAATAGAGTCTTGTCAAATATTTTTAAGCTAAACAAACACTGAATTAACAAATGACATCAAAGAGCTTCTGTAACGCATTTAAAATTATTTTCCTATGCTATTCAGGCCCTCCATATAGTGAGATAGAAAACAGAATGACTCCTTACGCATCTTCAATGGCACTTGGTATTTGGTATCAGTTATCTTTGTACATTTTTACTTTCATAAGTGTAAAGTAAACTTCGTGAAGGTAGTATGTAATGGACAGTTAGTCTTCATTGAATGAATACATGGACAGGGATCCCAATGAAGCTATCGGAGAAGACAGGTTAGTGACTTGCTTCTATGTGTACAGTGTAAGGTACACATTTGTAAAAAGTAATCTAACTATGCTAACACAGTGACTGGATACACTGAAAAATTCACTAGTGACTAAAGAAACATACCACTTATGTAACACATGAGGACGAGTGTGTGTTTGTGTACAGATTACAAAAAAATGCAGAGAATAGTGCTAATAGAACATATATTAATATATCAAAGTGATAACAGTGGTTACTGACAGGGGTAGGCTATGATTCCAAGGGCCGAGAGGGCTTTAAACTATGATGTTGTAACTCTTTAAAAAAGGAATACATCTATATTATGCAATTCAAAATTAATAAGAGGAAAAGATAACATAAGACACTAGCATAGAATCAAAAGACTTTCCAAGTCTCATTTACTGTGATATCAGGAAAAATATTTAACTGCTTTTGATCTCTGTTTTTACATTTATAAAATGTGCAGGTAGGATTAGAGATTAGCTGATCTCTGAGCTCTGTATTTCATGATGAACTGTGAACTATTATAAATCGTTGCTTGCAACCACTAGACCAATGTGATATGAAAATCTAAATACCAGGTGAATTGTTTAGCATTCAGAATAAAAAACTAGAAAGCTTTATTCTATTCTGTACCAAAGCTCGGTATATCTGCACAAAGAATACAACAGGCAATTTCATGTGTTGCATTCTTGAAAGATAACAGAGAGCCGCAATAAGTCAATAAAGGGAATATTAGGAGAATCCAGATGAAAAAATAGGCTTCAGAATAAGAAAGAAAAAAATCAGTATGAATGTGTTTGGAAAAGAGAATGTAAATGAAGTGCCTGACATTCTAAAGTATTCATTTTGATTCAGTAGACATTGTGGTCAAAATATTGTACTTTTGGTTTTAGCCAAGTATTCCAAGGATGTGTGCAACAAACACTCATCCTCACTTCATTTTTTAAATTCAGAGATGGAGAGGAAGATGAGATGACCTAGTATAAGGAATACGAGGGCCAGAGTATTTGTTGAATACTTGTTTATGAAAAAAAAATGTATGTTTTTAAACAGCCATTTCAAAAGGCATGACCCCATTTAAAACAACTACAGGGAAGTGAACTGTTTTAAGGGAGAATGGGGTGAAGTAATGGTCATAGCAGTGTGGAGGCAAACTTGGCACAGTAGATAAGTTGGTATGTGTGTGTGTGTGTGTCTGTGTCTGTGTGTGCGCGCACGCGCGTGCACGTGACTGACAGAGAGCAGGTGCCCAAGCGCAACGGGAGTACGGAAGCTGTATTACTAGAATTGATCCATAGAGTGTGGATCAGTCATGGAAATTAGTCTAGTCCTCACAATTTAGTTTTGCACTATTTCTTGAACCCACCCTCTCTCTTCTCATCCTATTAATGAAGCCCTCACTTCCAGTTTCCTATTATCTTGTAATAGTAGTTTATCTACTTTCCTCCTGTTTACCACCTATGTCAAGGCAACTGTTTTCACCAGTTGTGCACAGTAATAATTCAAAAAGTCAAACATATGTTTAAAAAGTCAAATCTGTATCTGTCTGTAATTACAATAATTTCCTTTCTTGTGTTCTCATATACTTGAATGGGATGGAAATGAAGCAGAAAAAGCTAGAGTCTAGGATTTGTATATATCCTTGTATATATGTGCATCTATCATTTATGTGACAGAAGAAACATAAATGGCTAAGAATAACAGCTTTTAGGGAAAAAGTCCAAAATCTTTAACATCACAGAAGCCTCTCCCAGACTGGCTTCAATATAGCTTTCTGGCCTTGATTCTTTTTCATCCTCACCCTGCAAAATGGGCTCATTCATAGTGGACTAGTTACATTCCCCAAACATGCCACATGCTTGCATGCCTCAGCCTTCACTATCACCAACTATGAACATTCTTATTTTAAGACACACTCAGATATTTCTATTCCATAAAGTTTCCAGACTTCTCCAGGTATAGCCAACACCTCCATCAAACTCCTTGATCATATTGTAGTATAATTATTTGTCTGCCCTTTCCTCCCATCACTCATGAAACTCTAAAATTTTAAGAAGGGCCCTGTACTGTCCTCAAACAGCTTCCTGTCTTAGCACATCTCCTTATCTAGATGATAGGCTTCTACCAATGGTAGTTTGCATGGAGATAAAAGAAAACAGCAACACAATACCTGGTTCTAAAGGACATTAAGGAACTCTCCTGTTATTTACAAGATAAGACATTCATTTATGCTACTCCATGAATATTTCCTATTTTAAAGGGCTTTCAAGGCAAAAAAAAATCTTATAATTTTCACCAGGAATACTTTTCTGTATCAGTCTCTAACACAAGAAATTCTTAACAAAATTCAGCAAAAGATGCCTAAGGCCCTTAAAAGCCCACCAAATCTCCAACGAACTTCTAAGTTTCTCTTCTAATAAGAAAGGTGGCAAAGTTCACTAGATTCCTGTAAATAGGCATCATCCTTTGTAACTGAGACCCTTCAAAATGTCCTTCCTTCAGAGGTCTGAAGATCTATTACTACTTGCACAGTAATGAAGTCCCTTCATTTTGCTATATGTGTAATCAATACATTTTAGTACATCCAGGAAATCCTCAAGAACTCCAAGGAACCTCTGGCAGATGAAGCAGGTAATCTATGGGAAAAGACTAGTAGACTTATAATAGGAGGCAGTGGTAAATGGTTCAGGGGATTCATGAATTCTAGAAAACTATATGGACTCCAAAAGAAAATGGGAACATAGACAGATTGTCTTCTTGGGAGGTAGGAGTGAAGACTGAAGGAGGATACAAAAAAAGTTTTAGATTCCCAGAGGAGTGTTAGGATGAAATGAAATGAACACTAGGGAGTTCTCTTATTTCTATACGTAGAAGTTTTGAAATGCCTTATGGTTTGTGAACAGATCTATTATGTGGTTAGGTATACACCTCTTCAACAGAGACAAAAATAGCTGACACCATTCTAGATATAAAACTGCAAAATAAACCATTTAAAAATCTTCCAATTCCTCTGAGTATGGAGAAGAAAAAAAAACACAATAAAATACAAGTTATTTTATGATAAATAACTTTAGCAAATTAGAAGCTTAATTAGGCTTGCAAAAACCAACTTTCAAGTTATTAAATGTATATTACCTTATTAATAATATATACTGAGCATTATATTTGTTATACGTAATATTGGATTACAAAGACTAAACAGGGGTCCTTGCCCTGAAAGAGCGCACATTCTAGTGAAGGATTGGGCACTTTTGTTTTAGACATATGTATTCAGTTTTTAACAACGTTTAAACCAGCACTTCCCCATATTTCCCATGGAACAACTATTCTATCAGAAGGCCAGGTACATTTGGAAAATAGAATGTACATAGAGGATAACAGGAGGATGCTGAAGGCCCTAATAAGTCTTACAGAAGAAAAGTTTAACTTAACTTGGCATTTCATAAAATTAGGTAACTGCATCCTTTTTCACCTAACACCTATAAACTGACCATGGCACTTTAGAAAATGCTGACTTGGGCACACAGTTTTTAAAATGTATTCCTATATATTTCCTAAGGCATTGAAAACACAAACTTTTAACACTTCTCACATTTTCAGAAAATACATGAATGAGCAAGTTTGCAAATTCTTAAGAACCGTAAAAATAATTTGAAGGACGGGGTTAAGAGGTTGGAGAAAGAATAACAAATAGAAAAGCTTTCCCAGGCCAGGGAAAACTATCTAAAACTACAAACTAAGGTCAATAAAGACAAAATAGCCATACAATTTAAAAAACAAGTGATTTAAATATATAATCATTTCACCAAAATCTACTTCAGGTGAATATACTATTTAGACTGCTTCAACAAACATATCTTAATCTGCAATAAACCTGACTTATATTCTTAATTACATGTGCAGACAAGACATTACATGTTCCATATTCCATTTGTTAACATTCATTATCTTTCTGCCCTCTTCTGAATTTTAAGTTTGTACCCAATCTTCTCTCTGGATGCTAGCACCTAATGAAATTCTGGTATTTTGACCCTGCTAATTGCTGGTTTAATAAAAGATATCTTAACCAGATTAAAATGGGAAAATATATTCTGTTCCTTATTGCTGCAGAAAAGTAGGTAGAATTCTATTCTATATTATAAAACTACCTTTGCAAATACTATTTTTTTTAAAAAAAGCAGCACCATTAGATAATAGAATGGGAAAGACTAGAGATCTTTCAAGAAAACGAGATATCAAGGGAATGCTTCATGCAAGAATGGGTACAATAAAGGACAGAAATGGAAAGGACCTAAGAGAAGCAGAAGAGATTAATAAGAGGTGGCAAGAATACACAGAAAAATGATACAAAAATTATCTAATGACCTGGATAACCATGATGGTATGGTCACTCACCTAGAGCCAGACATCCTGAAGTGTGAAGTGATGTGGGCCTTAGGAGGCATTATATGAACAAAGCTAGTGGAGGTGATGGAATTTCAGCTGAGCTATTTTAAATCCTAAAAAGATGTTGCTGTTAAAGTGCTGAACTCAATATGTCAGCAAAGTTAGAAAACTCAGCAGTATCACAGGACTGGAAAAGGTAAGTCTTCATTCCATTCACAAAGAAGGGTAATGCCAAAGAATGTTCAAACTACTGTACAATAGCACTCATTTCACATATTAGCAAGGCTATGCTCAAATCCTTCAAGCTAGGCATCAGCAGTACGTGAACCAAGAACTTCCAGATGTATAAGCTGGGTTTAGAGAAGGCAAAGGAACCAGAGATAAAATTGGCAACATCTGTGGATCATGGAGACAGCAAGGGAATTCCAGAAAAACATCTGTTTCATTGACTATGCTTGGAGAAGGCAATGGCACCCTACTCCAGTACTCTTGCCCGGAAAATCCCATGGATGGAGGAGCCTGGTAGGCTGTAGTCCATGGGGTCGTGAAGAGTAGGACACGACTGAGCGACTTAGCAGCAGCAGCACTGACTACGCTAAAGCCTTTGACTGTGTGGATCACAACAAACTGTGGAAAATTCTTAAAGAGATGGGAGTACCAGACCACCTTACCTGTCTCCTGAGAAACCTGTATGCAGGTCAAGAAGCAACAGTTAGAAACTTACATGGAACAATGGACTAGCTCAAAATTGGGAAAGGAGTGAGACAAGGCTGTATATTGTAACCCTGCTTATTTAACTTATACACAGAGTCTCATCATGCAAAATGTTGGGCTAGACGAATCACAAGCTGGAATTAAGATTGCTGGGAGAACTATCAATAACCTCAGATATGCGGATGAAACTACTCTAATGATGGAAAGTGAAGAAGAACTATAAAGCTTCTTGATAAGGTGAAAGAAGAGAGAGGAAAAGTTGGCTTGAAACTCAACATTCAAAAAACTAAGATCATGGCTACTTGTCACATGACTTCATGGCTAACAAAAGGGGAAAAAGTGGAAGCAGTGACTGATTTTTTTCTTGGGCTCCAAAATCACTGTTGACGGTGACTGCAGCCATAACATTAAAAGAGTCTGCTCATTGGAAGGAAAGCCATGACAAAGACAGTGTATTAAAAAGCAGAGACATCACTTTGCTGACAAAGGTCTGTATGGTCAAAGCTATGGTTTTTCCAGTAGTCATGGATGGATGTGAGAGTTGGACCATCAAGAAGGCTCAGTGCCGAAGAATTAATGCTTTCAAATTATGGTGCTGGAGAAGACTCTTCAGAGTCCCTTGGACTGCAAGGAGATCATATCAGTCAATCCTAGAGAAAATCAACCCTGAATATTCATTGGAAGGGCTGATGCTGAAGCTGAAGTTCCAATACTTGGGCCACATGATGGGAAAAGCTAACTCAATGGAAAAGACCCTGATGCTGAGAAAGATTGAAGGTGAGAGAAGGGTAAAGCAGAGGATGAGATGGTTAGATAGCAACATGGCCATGAATTTGAACAAAGTTGGGAGATAGTGGAGGACAGAGGAGCCTGGTTTGTTACAGTCAATGGGGTCACATACAACATGGCAACTGAACAACAAACCCTAGACACCTGGATTTCAGTGTTTCTACATCCTTTGAAAATAAATTTAAAATCTGTAATTCTGATGATTGGTTAAGAATTTACGGCCTTGTTAATAATATTTAAAATAGCATTCTGATTTCTGAATTTCTTGGCAAATTTATTTAAGCTGAGAAAGAAAATCATTGGCACATTCCTTTTCTTGCAAATATATGTTCACACACACATACACACCTTTGATTATGCACAATTTCTTATTTAAAGGAAGCATTTCTGCTATTTCATCCTGTTTAAATTTGTAACAGGTGCTATGACTAAAACAAAACACTTATGTATAATATTGAAGAAGGGGCTGGTGACTCATAGAAAAATAATAAATTGGTCTCTGGATATGCAGTCTGTTTTAACACCAGATAGTAAAACTTTGCTTTCTCCATATTTTTCCTAAGTGGCAGAAAGTGTTATCCTGAGATTGTACCTTCACTCCTAAAAGTCATAACTTCCTCATTCTACTCAAGTTTTTGGGTAGTTCTTGTAGACAACTGCAAAAACAATAAAGGTTTCTTCACTTGTGAGGGTGTTAACATATCTAGCAGTCTTCCTAGTCTCTTCAGCTGCACCTATTACAAAATGTTGTTATTCTCACGGAAGTAAGGCTGTGGTGATTTCTCATTTTAAGGCATTGCTGGTCTTATCTTTTTTAACCAACTTGTTTTCTCTGCTAACTCATTTGGATGTTACCTTTTTTAAGATCAGGCAACAAACTAAATTTAAAAATAGAATGAATGAATGAACAATTGATTGAATAAATAAATAAAACTCATCCCTCTTGGGAGCCCTCTGCAAATATTCAGGTTAATATTATATATGTGCTGTTCTTAAGAATATGTCAGTGTAAGGCAAAAACCACTACAATACTGTAATTAGCCCCCAACTAAAATAAATTTATTAAAAAAAAAAGAATATGTTTAAATGATTATGTGTACCTTTGCAGATAGTAACATACTTATATGCAGGAGCTGACATGATTGTTGGTGATGTCTTTAACATTAAAACCTAACAATAGCATTTTGATGATAGTCAGGGAATACAGTTTTTCAAATAGGTTGTAAATGAAATTTATACAGTCCTACAGGTTTCTCAAAGACTTTTCTGTCCCTCCATCTAGAAACAACAGTGACAGTGTAACATCTAGCAGCCCAGAACACACCTCAATTTCTAATTTTCAGCAAACACACTGGATTTAACTCACAAATTATTCATAATCTATGAAATTTCCAGGTAACCACCCCACTACATTCTCATCTAAGGTTCATTGGTGAAACACATAGCCTTAACCCGACTTAGGGTGGCCTTTTCAAGTCTTCCTACTTGTCAGGTGCAAAGGTGTTCTGTCTTGGATCGATGCTTTATGTTTCAGAAGATGATGACCTCACCCATCAAGTAATTTATTATTAATTTTTAGTTTCTTGTAGACACAATGTTCCAGAAGAATGTTCTTTGAATATTTCCCACTTGAATCACCAGACTAGTGCAGGCAGTTTACAAATAGCTTCTGGCAGTGCTGGGTCCATCTGACAGCTGGCGGACCTTCTAACCCTGGCCTTCTCATCAGGAAAACTCAACCTCATGTTTCAGATATGTCCAAAAACTCTTCCAAACCTATTCTAAGAGAATCCATCAGGAAACAACTAGAAGCTCCAAGATGGCACTTAACTTGCCTGTCAATAGGAAGGTCTTGCCTCTGACTTCATTTGATGGTTCTTAACTAGATTATACTTTGTCCAATTTTAGAACACCCTAACTTTTGCCTTCATGCTTTGAGGTTTGGTCTTGGCCACTTCTGAACTGGGTTCAAAGACTGAAACTTTTAAGGCAGATTTTCTACTCTGAAAATCTTTCTGTAGGGAACCTATTTAATCTCTTTTCCTCTTGGAAAATAAATCTCTAGAGACCTATCTATCAACACAAGAGAAACCAGGACTGCTAATTTCTCTTTCATCAAAGACTGGCAAAGGACCTCCACCAGAATGACAAATGCATGACCCTGAGCAAGTACTATGCGGGTTGCTACTTGCTACACTACCCTTTCTGAACTTTCTGGTTTGATTATTGTCTCAATTATAAATTGAGGAGCATCTATTACCAGAATGAGTGAAACTAACTTTACTAAAAGTAATGGACCTGTACCTAGGTATTGCTCTTATACTCTTGGCTTTGGAAACTCAAAAAATACAATAACATATTCCTTAAATGCTGAGTTTGTCCTAAATTACCACAAAATACTAAGGGAGAAACTCCTATACCAGTGTCTTTTACCTGAATAACATGTTTGGACAGCTAGAGGTAAAAAAAAAAAAAAACTCCTTTAACGTTCAGGGTATAGCACTAGTTTATCACAATAAAATTTGTGAGAAAATATGCAGGTACTTGCCTTATATTTAGCAACTGATGTCCCTTAGTTTTTGTACTATGTTGGTGGGAAATGAGCAGCGTATCCTAGGCTGTATAAAAAATGCTATCTGGATCTCTGGTTCTGGGTAAACCTCCAGCTTTAATATGTGACTTTAAGTAAAAGTACGATAACTTGCAAAGATACTGATTTCATTTGTCAAGTTCACTCACGCTCACAGTCATACACATTTGCCCTGACTCTGAGGCTTCCAGTACTTCCCAGGGGAAAGTAGTCACAACGTCTGTGAAGTACAGTGGTTTAGAGAAATATTATCCTCAAGTGAGGTTATACACAGTCTCAGAAAGATAAAAAAATTATGAAAATAAGGTAATAAGGCCATTTCTCTAACTCTGGTCCGGAGAGATGGCCATTGCACTGAGGTCGTATAGAATCTCCTGGCTCAGATTTCACCTTAGCCAGCAAAGAAAGGATGTGTACTCTCACTGGCAAGCAATGATGCCCCTATGCTCCTGGCAATTCAAGCTATGTCAGAATTTGCCAAGCTGCATCAGACTGAGAGCTAGGTTCTCTCTACATGGTGTGGATAAAAAATGTTATCAGCAAACAAAGGATGCTGTGACCATCAAGCCTTCAGCCACTGCAGCTCTGCCACCCCCCAACCCCCTAACACACGTACACAAAGGGGAGTGGATAGAAACAAATACTAGCCCTAGGATGCATATCAAAGGAATGATTTCAATGAGCCCAGACACTTGCATATTCCCCTACATAGAAAAGTGCTAAATTCATTAGCTTGAGATGTTTGGTTTTTCTTTAACAGTAATCTTAAAAGTTCTGACTACCTGGTTTCTGGTGCAAAAACTTAATATACTCTGGCTTCTCCCTTACTTCTTTAAGATGGTCCCTCAGAGCTACTGAGAAGCTGTCTCATGGGTTTAAGTCTTCAGCAAATCCACCAAATAAAACATACTTTTCAACTTTTAGGTTGTGCTTTTTTTTTTTTAAAGTCGACAATGGGTTGATAGACTTTCACTGGGCATTTAGTAGTTATAAAATTGCACAAGATATTGTGGTGAGGCTAAAAATGTTATTCTATGTAGCAGTAATATTTATAGACGTTATATAAGTTGTAGACTTACAAGGCTCATTTCAAATGGTCTTAACCTGGATACTAAATAAGTAGCACACATGGACAAAAAAGTCCAAGTGATAAGGGGCGGTCCTTCAGACCCTAATTTAAGATAAAGTATTGCCCCAAAGTGAAAGTTGTTCAGTTGTGTCCAACTATACAGTCCATGAAATTCTCCCGGCCAGAATATTGGAGTGGGTAGCCTTTCCCTTCTCCAAGGGATCTTCCGGACCCAGGGATCGAAACCAGGTCTCCCGCATTGCAGGTTGATTCTGACCTGGGTTCAAGCCCTGGGTCGGGAAGATCCCCTGGAGAAGGGAAAGGTTACTCACTCCAGTATTCTGGCTGGGAGAATTCCATGGACTATGGACTGTACAGTCCATAGGGTCATAAAGAGTCCAACACAACTGAGCGACTTTCACTTTCACTGCCTGAAAAGTCTAGGACCTCATGTCTGAGCTTACTTTTCCCAATAATTCCCTAAAGAAAGGCCTTTTATTAGCTCATTCTACCAAAATTGCATTTTTATTTTATTTTGTCACTTTCACTAATCAATGACTTCTGTTTAAACTTTTATACACTACTGTTTAAATAATAAATGATTCAGATAAATTTATGGTTTTATACATATCTGCTTAGCAACTAACCATGATTCTGGAATTTGGATTTTATTAGCAAGACAGAATGAATGTTTAGTTGAAAAAGCACTTATTTGTGAGCTAGGAGCCTTACTGCAAACTGTTTACCTTTGAAGAATGAGCTCAATGTATGACATAAATCAACTACATCAGCCTAATTACTGGAGTCTGAGTAAAGCACATATTTTCTTTCAAATATGCCCTTTCTCTTTGGCTCAGTTTTAACATATACACATATGTAAAACATGGGGGGTGCAAACCTTCTTCCTCTCAAAGACAATGCATGGAATTGTAGATTTTGAACAAGTATGCATATAATGATCTACATACCAAAAAAGAAAAGCAAAGAAATAATTAACATATTATAATATCCATTGAGCAATTCAGAGTATGCATAACTTAGGACTAAAGTAGTTTATTTAGCCTTTTTAAAAAAGGTTATGTTCAACTGCAGTCTGAGGTTAGTAGCATTAAATTCCTATGATCATACATGGGGCCCAAAGTCAAGCTACAAGAACCTGCTGTGGGATAAAGTACCCTGGTAAAAGATGTCTATAAAAGCAAGGTCTGGACCAACTCCTAGGTACAGTCCTCAGAAACTGCAGCAAAGAGCAACAGAGCAGATAAAGACAAAGGCAAAAAGGAAGATGGCAGTGTGACCTGGAGACCCCATCGGAAACATTCTGATCAATGTCACCCTTGTACACTGAGCACATACTACTACCACTGCTCACAGTGGTAATAAATTCATATATATCTACAGGTATTCTCAATTAGTAAGTTGAAGAATTATAGTAGGGACCTCTTTTGAATTAATTTAATCCCTTATCCATATATTTTCAATGAAGGACAAATTGAAAAATGATTAAAAACATTTAAACTATCTTTAAAATCTATCGCAGTTCTTCTTGAGAAATAGATTTTGGCTTGTTTGCTATAATCCTTACAATCTCATGAACTAAAATGATACGCCTTAACTTTCAAAATGCCTTTCTCTAGAGGCCAACAACCGCAAAATAAAAACCAGCCCCAGCTGAGGTGATCCTCTCAACTTACCACTTGTCTTTAGTAATAGAACTTTACTTTTTTGGATATGACAGGGCCCTTTAAGATGCCCATGCCTGCTGAGAACTTCTCCCAAGAAAAATGCAATAAAAACACCTGTTTCACAAGGATGGCGGACTCCTTGGGCACTCTTCTTATCTAACTGCGAATATATAACTATTTCAAAAGACTCTTCAGAAAGTGACACTGAGAACAGAGTAAGGAGGAGAGTATCTCCTAGGGTAAGAAGCTATGAGCACCCACCCAGGGCAGTGTACTCTTGATGTTACTATCCCTAGTTATGGTGGTCCTCAACTTTTCATGCAGCAGAAGAAATGAGGTAAGCAAACGACAGTGTGAAGGATGGATTTAATTTGGTGGGAAGAGAGCAAATTCCTGCATACCCTAAAGAGGGAAGCTTCTTTTCTGTTTCCAGAGGAACAGGAGGACCATCATGTAACTGCTGATTAATTCTGAGGAAATCTGTCTTTAAATGCAGTTAACAGGAATAGATATTAGAACAGGACCTAACTTCCTATTTATTTAGTCTATCAGTAATCACTAATTGCTGTCATTGTTAGTATTGTTAATGAGAGGGAAATTTGATTTTAAAAATGTAGTCCAATAATCTTAAAATTTTCATCTTTGTTTTAAATATCTGGAAGCACTGCAGTCAACTGCAAAATATTGTCAGTTATTCTGTACCCCTGAAGAACTGTCTATAAGTATTTCTCATGTACATAATCACACAAAGATGACAAGAATTCTTTTGAGTCCTACCTACTACAAATTATGTCAAAGAACCATGACACTTTAAAAAAATTGTTGCCCGATTGGTTAGAATTTCCCTCAATGTATAGCAAAAAGCCTCAACAATATACATTGACCCTGGTGGCTTTCAATTTTGATGCTATACATGAATAGCTTGTGGCATGTTTACGGAGAAAAACAAAAGCTAAATAAATTAAACTATTAATACTACTCTGACTCCTATAGTTATGAAGGAAAGAACTGTATCTACTGTAATGAAAACGAATTACATAGTTTTGCATTTTGGCTTAATTCCTATGTTATTGTTTCGCCAACAAGACTGCCAACTTCTTAAGCTTTACAGCTAGTCAAGAATTGAATTAAATTTGCATTAAATACAAAGTTAATGTCTTTGGGGTTTAATTTTTTTAAATTAATAGCAAAGTTTAATGTCAGAAGAGTCAATGTACCTAAAAATTGAAACAGAAAATCAAAACTCATTAAAACAATTCCTGTTTGTTTGCTCAGTAATGTATTTTTTACATTCAGTGATAATTCTCTTGCCCTTCTCATAATTAAACTATTGGAATATTTTTTGT
Organism: Okapia johnstoni; assembly: GCA_024291935.2. Taxonomy (NCBI): domain Eukaryota; kingdom Metazoa; phylum Chordata; class Mammalia; order Artiodactyla; family Giraffidae; genus Okapia; species Okapia johnstoni. Next base: position 74,966,072 of record CM044320.1, read on the forward strand.
GGATCCGAATTTTCAAAGAATGTGACTTAAACACTTAATAGTTTTATACAACTTTGAGTAATACTAATCCTAACATAGATACTAACATTAATATAATGCTGTTTTGTACACAATTATATTCAACTATTTATATACTGAACAGAATTTTGAACTTAATGTTAAACATCCTGCTTTTGTATTATAAATTAAGAACCTTATGGTCTGAATATTTCAATATCATTGTTTAAAGGCAGAAGTTAAGAAAAACTTACTACTGGAGGTTTCCTTGAGGGCCAAGTCAATTTCTCTTCCCTCACTTTTTGCCCAAGGTAAGCATTCAACAAATATTTACCTAATGATTTAGTAATCTGCACTGATAAAAATAAACAAATATTTCTTTGGTTTAGTATTAATCCTCTCCTGGTTTTAAGAAGTTATTAAATACTATAAGCGAAATGCTAAACTACTATAAATTGTGATGATACTACAATGAGCAGTTTGGGGCTTACTTTTCTTTTTCAGTGATCAAAACAGATGAGATAGATAACACAACAAATGTAGCACCTTAAACCTATAACAATTTAAAAAATTCAAGGTTGGATAATTGACCTAAACACCAAGTGAGACCAACTTCCTCAAAAAGCACATTTGGGATTGCCTCTCCAAAGAATACTATAATTGGGTAAAATTTAATGTTCTTCTAGCTATTAAGTCTTATTAAGTATTTTTTAGTTGAAAATTGTAACTTTAAGTAAATTGCACTGAATTTATGTACAAAGCATAACCTTTAATATATACTGAACAGAAACAACAATGAAATACCCCAAAGAACCAGACCCTACATAGATACATTACTTAGTAATCTGTCAACAGCAGATTCAGAATATCTACAATTACCCTATCTGCAGCATAATAAACTACTACCTCACCTTTTAAAAGCTTAGTTACCAGTATTCCTTTAGAATCACTTGAAGGAAAGTCCACATCTATGATCTCCTATTGTAATCAAATGTTCAAATAAGATTAAGTTAGTCCACATAAAAAAGTATAGCAGCAGACACAAGCAGAGCAGCAAGTGTTGAAAGCATTCTCACATCTTACCAAAAGTTCCTTTCCAAGATCATCTTTAATGAAACATAAATTTAAGTTCAATAGCCCCGTTCAACCAATTAAATCTGGGAGTAACCTAAAATCCACAATTTCTCTGATGAATCAACATATCACTTTCTCGGTTATTTAAGCTGTTGAAATCATACACCTCACATGCTTGCTTTGAAATTTGGTATAGTTTTTCAAGAGAGGGAATTTTAAACAACATGATTTCTTGATTAAATAATACTAAAACTGATAAGGATCCTTAAAGATTCATATAAAATAACAGAAACCTCTAATGGTGTTCAGGCTCTGCAGTTACTATTAAAACCAACTTTGCATTTTTTCACACCAAAAGGGCTCTGTCGACATTTTTCATCACATCAGTATACTATATGAACTGAGTTTTGACAATTTCCACCATTATCAGTAATTTTTATAGGACTATTTTCCATTAATTCTTGAAACTATGAACTATATTTTATTTATATCTTATCCAATTAGAGACTATCTATGTAAAACTGTCACACTTCTCTACCCATTTCTTTTCCAGGATCCACCTGCTCTGTGCTGCCCACTATAGGAAATGCAGTATGGTACAGAGAAATGTAATACTATGCACTAGAGTTAGAATTAGTGCAATCCCATTAAAATTTTTTTTCTGGGTACTTGGGTCCTAAGATAGGGTATTCTTGCAAGAGATACAGACTGATTAGTGGTAACCAAGTTTATTACATATATATAAAGAACATTAGTAGGAACAGACAGCACCAGAAACTGTATCCTGGTAATGCATGCGCCAGGAGCAGCGAGCGGGTGCAGCAGGGGATGTGGGGCATGGAACTTAGTGATTGAGGCGCAGCCTGCAGAAAGATGCGGTTCTGCAGTAGAGAGGGAAGATGAGGGTTAAAATCAACACAAACAAAATACCTCAAAAAAAATGTCATACAAATACAAAAGACTGCTGTACCTGGATAAAAAAATTTGAAGTAAACTATTCATGTAATGCATTCCTAAGTTTCATAAAATGAATCTCTTTTCTTAAAATTTTACATACCTCTTACAGGCAAATACTCATTAATAGCTTACTTTGTTTGGCCTTATATTTTTCTAGTCTTGGGGAAATAGAACCGTTTAATAATCTGACAAATATTTGTTTTATGTTTTTGTCTTCTTTGACTAGAGCATATCTAAAGAGTTATGAATTTAAATTCTATCCATCAGATATTCTTTAGGACTCCATTTTGAGGATGACAGAGTCTTCTGCAGAAAAATAATCCTTTCCTTTTCCTCAGAATCGATTGTCCCGTTACATGTCACATTTTAAATGTTAAAAAAAAAGGGGGAATTAAAACGTTAGGATCACACTTCAGGTGTTTAGCCTTTGCTATCTGTACTGCAAAGCAAAACACACTATTGTATACACACAAACACTCACAAATAGCAAGCAGTCAGTGGCTTAGAAGTGGCCACCTCCCCGTTAAAAACAAAACCGGAAAATGTCACCCCTCCATCCTGCCCTTCAAATTCGAAATAAGACAGCCAGGTTTGCCCACTGCAGAGTGGGATACTAGAAAAAACGTTCTAACGTTTAACCTAAAACACGGTTAAAACATACAACCCTAGGTCCAGACGACTTAAATTTCAGTGTACGTGCCTTCGTTCCCACTCCTGCCCCAGTAGCATCATCCAGGGCCCGGGTCCCGACGGCGACCACCCGGCGCGCCGGGGCTGCCGGCATCCGCGAGGACCGCCTACTCCGGCCCATCCGGCTCCCGGCCGACTGACGGAGCAGGAGCGTCCGCGGCTCCCAAAGCTCAAGACTCTGGTAAGGGATCCCGCTGGGGCTGTGGACTCCGGCGTTTAAAAACTACTGAAAAGTCTCGCTGTTTAAGTGGCTCGGCGGAGGCCGCTGCCACTTGGCGTCGCCGGGTCTCGGTCCTTTCTGAGCCGGCCGGGCGGCCCAGGCGACCCTCCGCGAGACGGCGGTCAGCTCCCGGGAGCGTGGAAGAGCAACCAAAGCCAAAAGACGCCGCGGCAAGTTCCCGAGCGGTCAGCTGCAGCTTTCCTTTCTCTCTTCAGTTACAAGTCCCCCGGCAGCTTCGGGCGCTTCCTTAGAGAAAATGAAAAAAGTGAAAAAGCGTGGAGGTGCTAGAAGTCCCTGACATTTTCCGTCGAAGCAGATCTTCTCGGCTCCAGCCCTTATGCAGGATTTCCAAACTCGGATGCACCCTCAGCGGAGGTATTCCATGTTGATAGATCTCTCGCCTCCCACAAAATGGGGCCGAGGACGCGGCCGCTGTCTCCTCTATGGGCGCCGCCATTTTGTGAGGCGGCGGCGCGGCGGCAGGAGCCCCGGGTGTGTGTAATGGTTGAATAGAATGACCCCCTCTAGGGAATCCCCGGCGCTGACAGTTACGTAAGGGGCTGTGCGCAAGTGCGGCGTTTAGGGAATCCGCACAGCTCGGGACTCGCAGCTCTACGGCCCACATCTCCACCACCCCTAAGAGGACCGGTGGGGGAAGGGACGGATGACCTGGTCTCCCTTCTGCCCCGCCCCCCCTCGCCTCCAGCCAGGGCTTTGCTTCTCCACTCCCCCGGCCTCGTCTCCGCCCCTCACTGGCTTCCGAGACACTTACTGGCCCTTGGGTGTCAGGAACTTCCTAGCCATAGCCTTATTCCAACCCCATTTAAGAGGCAAACTTTACTTGAGAAATAATCCGTTTCCTAGAGTGAGCACCGGAAGCGTGGCTGAACTATATTACATAATTCTTTTCACTACCAAATAAATGTTCTCATTGGAATCACTACCTGAAATAACCCATCCAACCCTTTACTAGCCTGTGACCTTGGGTGTCGGTGACTTTGCCCGTGGTGGCCATCGCAGAAATGGGAATAATGATATGCTTCACAATTCTTGAAGCTTAATTAACGTTTGCAACAAACGGCTCGCCCCAATACCCCTTGTAGATAAAAACTTATGGTAGTATTGAGATGTTACGTCTCCCATTTGAACAGCCTCTTTGAGCCTCAAAAATATTTTAAACCGCGATCCCTTTTAAGACATTTGAGAGAAAGCAAAAACATAAGATTTTATTCAACATTTGTTTTAAGCACACTATAAGATACCTTAATATAAAAATATAAACGTTAATTATCGTCCAAGTTCAAAAGATTGCTTCCCAATCATTTTAATTACTGTTTGCATAACTGCACAGAATAATCTAGTTTGAGAAATGAAACCAACCAAAGTCAAGATGAATTAAGAGCATGATTCCATTTCCACAGAACTAGGACAGACAGTTCACATTGTATTTACAGTTTGCTAAAGTTAGTTTGTGGGTAATTCATGTAAAATGTGCTAACCAGGCCCCCCCCAATACTATCACAAGGCTCAGAAAAGCCGATTCTTTTAGACCTTAAAAAAAAAGTGACAGGTTGACTTTATTCCGATCAGTGAATGAAGCTAGCGTGAGGAGCTTCCCCTCTGGGCTTCCTTTCCCTCCCGAGCTCCACACCAGTTCTGTCGGGCGGGCGGGGACTCCAAGGCGGCCCTTCCAACTGCCGGGCCGGGGACGCGAACATCGCCTCCACCCCTAACCCTGGAACAACCGGTAGTGGCCGTTTCCCCGCGCCTCCCCCCTTTCCCGCCGGCTTTGTGTGCGTGTGAAATGTGCGGCACATTGCAGATGAACCCTAAGCCCGGCGAGCCGAGTCTATTGTTCCCCGCGAGGAGCTGCCGGGGCGGTGTGGAGTCAGGCGCAGTGCCGCGGCCGGCCCTCGGGGGTCGCTGTGCGGCTCTGGCTGCCCGGCCGTGGCGGCGACGCTGGAGGCGGCAGAGAGGGAGGCTGGCGGGGAGGGAAGCGGGCGGGCGGCGCGCAGCGGCTCGGCTGCCGCCGGTGCCTTCTGCCCGGGGACGCCCCGGCCGCGAGGCCGCGCGTGAATGTGTGCGAGGGCCCCGCGGAGCTGCGGCCGGAATACACGCTGTCACCCCGCTTTCCACAAACCACCACACAGACCTCCCCCTCCCCACCCCCCCAGCCCCGCCTGCCCCAGCCCCGCCGCCGCCGCCGCCGCCGCTGAAACTCCCGGGCCTCCGGTCACCCCGGCCCCTCACCGTCGGCTCGCCTTTCCCCTCGCCCGCTCGCGCGCCCCCGGCAGCAGCACCATGTTGAATCGCGTCCCCGGGCTGAGCCGCCTGAGCCGGCGGCGCTGAGAGGCGGGCGAGAGCCGGGCCGCGGGAGGGAGGGAAGGAAGGGGTGGGGGCCGCGCTCGCCCCGCGGCTTCGCGCGGATCCGGCAGTCGCCTGCCCCTCTAGTTTCGCTCCGATTTCTTTAAACTTTTTTAGAAATTCCCCTCCCTCCTTCCCTCCTCTACCCCTGGCCTCCAGCTCCCTCCTTCCCCTCCTCCTCCTCCTCCTCCTCCCTCCCCTCCCTCCCTCCCTCCCTGCGCCGCCGCCGCCGCCGCCGCCGCGCCGCCGCCGCCGCCGCGCCGCCGCCGCCGCCACCGCCGGCCCATGACTGAGCCCCGCCGCCGCCGGCCGAGGAATGGGCTCCGGGCTCTGGTAGGAAGCGCTGGGAGCGGGGGGCGCTTTTAAAACACCGATCTGGGTTTTTTTAAAAACCTCCTTTGAAAAAATAATGGCAAACTCGACGGGGAAGGCGCCTCCGGACGAGCGGAGAAAGGGACTCGCTTTCCTGGACGAGCTGCGGCAGTTCCACCACAGCAGAGGGTGAGAGCAGAACCGGGGGGGCAGCGCCGGGGCGAGCCGGGGCGAACGGGGCTCTCCCGCTCGGGCCGCCGCGGGGTCCCGGCTGACAAGTGCGGGGCTTTCTCTCTCCCGCAGGTCGCCTTTTAAAAAAATCCCTGCGGTGGGTGGGAAGGAGCTGGATCTTCACGGTCTCTACACCAGAGTCACTACTTTAGGCGGATTCGCGAAGGTGAGTGGAAGTTTTAATTTGTATTTCCCTCTCGCTGGCCTCCTCCAAAAAGTCTCCTTTGACCCCGGAGTGGGCGCTCGGGGCCGGGGGGGTGGCCTGCGGGGGCCAGAGGCGTTCTTTTCGCTCCCAGCCGGTGGCACGGAGGCGGACGGCGGCGGGGCTGTTTTTGGCCTGGTGGCTCGCGTGCGCGCGGCGGGCGCGGGGCTCGGCGGGCGGGCGGCCCGGCGCCGGCTCGCGCCCTGCCCGGTGCTCGGCCGGCCCGGCGGGGTCTGAGCGCCGCGGCGGGGAGTGCGGGCGTGCGGGGCGCCCGCCCGAGCCCCGCGCCCGCCCCGCGCCCGCCCGCCCGCTCGCTCGCGAGTCAGCTCTGCCGCCGCTGCCGCTCTAGCACAGGCGGAGACACAGAGACACACAGACTCTGAGAGCAGTTTTCGTGCAACTCAAAATTAGCGCGGGCAGGTTTAACATCGATAATCGGCTGCGAAATGATCCCGGCAGCCGGGGGCACAGCCTCGGCCCCGTCGCCCTCGGTTTATACAGCTAACAAAAGAAACCAGGACCTGTCTCCAAATAGCCATCTTAGGCTTCAAGGCTAGGCAGAAGCTGTAGGCCTCAAAGAAGGGCCTATGGAGATGGATAGATCTGGGAGAGGGATCGCAATCGGCCCCGGCCCCGGCCCCCCCAGAACCTGCGGACGTCGCTGTCCGGAACAGTATTGATCCTTTTGAACTTTTTTTTTTTTTTTTTAGTGTAAACGGACCGCGTTGAGATTTAAAAGGGGGCGACAGAGGGACTTGCGATTGGTTATTGTCCGGGCTTCAAAAACAAAACAAACCCACCAACACCCCCCCTTCCGCCCCCCAAAACAAAACAAGTGCTATTAAATACAGGGTTCTCGGGTGAAAACACAGTGATTCAAGCAGCCCTTGCTTAGCTACTCTTACGGATCGAGCCGAATCACCCACCGATTCCTGAGGGATCTGCAGATCTCTGTAGAATGGGTATTTATTTCAGAGTTAGGTTAGAGTTTTCTTGAATTGTGCACTTTCAGACAAGTGTGGCTGTGTTTTTAACAGGTTTCTGAGAAGAATCAGTGGGGAGAAATTGTGGAAGAGTTCAACTTTCCCAGAAGTTGTTCTAACGCTGCCTTTGCTTTAAAACAGTATTACTTGCGGTGAGTAGTAGTGACTCTTCCAACAGTGTTGGGAAATAAGGGACTTATGGGGAGATTTGTTTTAGCAAAAAGAAAAAAGACAAGCCCCAAGCAAGAAACAAACCTTGCACATCAGTTTCTAAACTTTTCCTAATTTCAGTCTGAGAAACATTAAATATCCACAAGGGAGGTTCTAAGAAGGTGAAAGTTTTCCTCACCTATTTAGGATTGTTTACGTTTTTCATACAGAATCATTACAGGTGACACCCCACCCCCAATCTTGATAAACATTCTTTTGTGACATTGTTATTGATTGCTTGATATCCACAGAGGGGCAGAAAGGTGATGCTTAGTAAAAGAGTCAAGATAGTTAATGAAACTTTGTATCCCTTGGGAAATTTTTTCTTTGTTTTGGAAACTCCTTTGCCTTTTAAAATTCTGACTTGAAGATTTCGTTAAAAAATGAAACCTCTATGTGGAACCGTGTTACTGAGTAGTTTTTCAGTAGAATATTTCTGGATAGCATAGCATGTTGGTGCCTTAAGTGTTCAGGATTGTTTTTTTTTAAAGAAATTCTTATGTTTTTTGAAATTTTTGACTGACTGAAAAACATTTAAAAGGATTATTATCTATTTAGGAAAATTGGGGATGCTACAAAATGGAATACTATAGTTGGGATTTTCTTTCATTCTCCCCCTTTTTTGACTATTTGACAAAGTACATTTCTTATTTAGTTGGCATGCACTACAGTTTAGACAATATATTTTGTGATTCAGCATTAATTTTCCTGAGTTTTTCTCCTAGGAATATTTTCATATTGTAATGTATTATGAGGTCATCATTTATTTTTCATATTTAGTTATCCAGAGTTTCTTTAGTTGGTGTTTGTTATTTAACACTGAAATAATGCTTTTCATATTTTTTGTTTCTTAATAATGATGTTATAAGATGGCCTTTTTTAGGTAGTGTGGCTACTGTATAATTTGAGTTTGGCATTTATCATTGCTCCAAATGCAGTATCCAAATGTGGATACACTGTGTTAATGTTCAGCATTCTGGAATACGAAATGCAGTAATTGCACAGGTGTGCTTTCTATTGGCTGTCTTAGATTGACTTCAGGCTTGAAGCTGAAGAGTTCCCAGAACTTTGTGAGTAGTTACTGAGTTGCACAGACGTCTAGAAAATATTAAATATGGTTAGTTATCTCTTGTGAGTGTGTGATGGCATGTGTCAGAGTGCTTTTTAAAATAAAGAATTGAAACGAAAAACAAAGTAAAACTAAATTAACCTCCGAAACTGTTGATTTTGTAATGTGGTGAGAAGTAGAGAATTTTTCGTTTGTGGTGATACTTATTTTTTCAGTTATAATACTGAGGAGTACTGTTAATACATGTCCTGATTTTCTGATAATAAGTTTGAATCATTTGAGTTTTAGACTGTTTAAAATACATGTTTTAAAGTTATATCTAATACTTACTGGATAATTTATTGATTCTAGTATCCAGAAGGTACTGTATCATATGTGTTTCATGGGATATGTGTTTTTCTGAAGAATTCCCAGTTTATTACAAGTTACATAAACACTGTTTTTCCAGTTGTGATTTCTATCTTTGGATCATATCATCCATTGATTATACTTAAAGGTACTATTTTTAACTATATAGTTTCCAGATTGTTTGAAACTCTTTACATTGTTCTCAGATCAATTTGAGTTTTATGCTCTTATTAGAAGCTACATTTTGAACTGTGTCCTTACCTAAACTTGTTTTTCCTCTATATGTCACTTTCCAGGTTTGTTTTTGTAGGGTTGTAGCTAGGCTACTAGGAAAAAAGTTGAAGCATTTGTTTTGGAAAATAAAACCATGTGAAGATTTGCATGGCTTGTAAAGAAATACAAAAGAAGTATGCTGGTCACAAACTGGGTACTACCAACCTTGGAAGATTTTTTTCCATAGTGGTGTAATATTGCTCAGTTAGAGGACATGTATTATGCTAGGTTTTACACTTTCCTCTGAAAAATCTTAACTGGCAGGTAGGATGCCAAGCTTTCACAGTAATTCTGTTACTTAACCATAAGAATGCCTCTTCATAGTAAGAAACAGTAATCAAGTGACTTTGTAAGTTCCCTCTTTGACATATTGAATTGGATATCATGGTTTCTGATGAGTAGATAATGTAGTGTGTTTTGTAAATCACAGGTGGACCAATTTTTTAAAACATATAAACTGCTGTTTCATTTGATTTCTATAAGATTGTCATTCCATGTGTTCTTATTTACTCTGCAAGTTTAATATTTGCTGACATTCTTCTGTAGTTTCATTATTAATTAGATGGGTAGTTGTTAGCCTGGTATTTTATGATGTAGTTTCAAGATACTACATTTAAGTAAAGAAGAGCAAGCTAATGCGCTGGTGTGTGTGCACATATATATCTGTGTATGTGTGTGTGTGTATATATATATACACACTAGCATTTTTGTGTTCATTTTGATGCATAGACATTAAATATAGAGACTTGAGTTTAATTGTCTGCCTAAAGTTAGCTTGATTGTATCAGACATTATTCAGTTGTAGATTGTTTACAAAAATTTCTCACAGTCTAAAGTTAAAAATGCAATTGACTGTTTTAACATTGGCATTTAAAAGTCTGGTTATTGCTCATCTATGATGTCTATATATTTTGTTTTACTTAGTTCCTTTCTTGGCATGTACATCTCAGTATATTCTACAGATATTTATTATTGAACTATCTTTATAAGTTTAGAAAGATAAGATATAACTTCCTACATTTTATAGATGAAGAAGTTAAAGTACAGAAAAGTCTAAATGGCTTTAGAGGCATTTGTTAATTCAACAAAATAGTTGTATTCTTGACATGTGTTCAGTAATATTTAATCAGTCAATTATGATTTCGCTTTTCTAGTCACGAATTATTTTAAGAAATTAAAATATAATTGAAAATTACTTATGCTTAAATTTATGCCTGAGTGTATTTATACTCAATGTGTTCTTTATTTATTCAGTTAGTTTTATATTTTTGTTCTGTTTTGGTGCTAATATTGGGGGACAATTTACAGCTCTTTTTGTTTAGAATTTAAAGCCTTGATGTGAAGACTTAGGTAAATATTTCAGATATTTTAGTTGAACAATTTTGTTTTAGCTTACTTATGCCAACAGTACAGCTATAGTCAAGGTTTACTTGATGTATCTATTATAACACTTGACTTTTTGAAAAAGAGGTAGAATATCTTGGACTTAAAAAATTTGTTGTACAAAACTGTATATTGCTGGTTTTCTTACAACTGTTTTACATGTACCTACCTTTGAAATAGTCAGAAACTTAACTGTAGAGTTTTCAGTTTTACTGTGAATTTATTCTTCTTTTTCCCCCTTGGTGGATGAAGCCCTCCCTTAAATTATAGCAATGAAAGTCTGAATTTATCAGGTAAATAGAATGAAAACACTTGTGTGTTGAATAGTTAGTATCTACTATGTAGATCACTTTTTAAGAAAAAGCCTTTTATGAATCACTTGACGTTAAATGAAAGAATGCTTCAAAATTTTAATAAATAAGTAAATTAATACATTGAGTTTGTGTATCAATAGAATTGATAAATGGTGATTTGCTCTCCTTATTTAAGGAATATAAGTAATATGGAGGCTGGAAGAAAAACTGTATCTAAATAAATTATTTACATATGCATTTAAAAATTAATTTTATAAACTATATCCTTCATTTTGAACAAACCTGATTTCAGTATCGTCTGATATTCTGTTACATTTTAGAAGGTGTGTAAAATTGTTGAAAGGAGAAGTGGGAAGTAGAAAAAGTTGAAAGGCTTTTATCAGACCTCAGCTAGGCTGGTGTTGTGTCTTAGAAACCATGTTCTGAACAACTTAAATTTGCCCTCAAGTAGAAATAAATCTAGCTCTTTCCAGGGTGGATAGTTTCACTGAGGATGCAAACTAAGAACTTAACTGTAACTCCCAGAAATGTTGGTATGTATTTTTGCATTTAAATTTTCTGCCTTAGCCGTTAAGTAAAAATGTCTGTTTCTAAAGAGAATCACTTTTTTATAATCTTACCTCATCTCTGTTATGGATTCAGTGTTTTCATAGTTGGTTGTGTGTGAAATCCACTGTAACTTTGATTGAGAAGTATATCACTTCTGAGAATATTTTATAATCTGAAATGGAATTATACTGGAAGTTGGAAAAGGAAGGAAAAACATTTTAATTGACTGAATTTAAATGCATTGGTCAGTGAGTAAGTACTCAACATATGTTTTTAGGTAAAGTATTTAGAGTTTTTATTATTATTTGTGGGGAGGCTGCTTACTGGGCATTTTCTTGAGTGGTATAGTCCTTACTAAAGTTTACTAGTAAAAATAAGGTTTGTTTGAATTGGGACATATGGAGTTGGGGGGGGGTTCTCTCTATTTCTTTGATCTGCCACCACCATCCTCACCACACTCCTGGGTATTTAGTTAGACTGGAGATTCCTAATTTGTGCTATATGAAACAATTGTTTCCCTGAAATGTCCTTGAAAAGCGAAATGAATATGAGCATTATAATAATGCTAAATTTGTGTTACTTTATTGAGGGAGTTTGTAGAGGCTTTATTTGGTTACTTCTCATTGTGGATCCTAAGACAATTTGGAGAAACACTATTACCTCCCTCCCGCCACCTGTAGTAAATGGTGGTTCCCAAACATCACCACTCATCTCAGGGGAGTGTTTGAGGAACACCTACTAAGTTTTGTGGAGCACAGTTTGGGAAACCCTGAGCTAGAATAAATGAGAGTTAAGGAAGAAAATTTTAAGTGTGGAAAATGAGAAATGAGAGGTAATTATGTGTATTTATATAGACATATAAATACAGATTTAAATGATTTTTATGGAGCTATTAAGTTGTTTATCTTTATCAATGGCTGTGCAAAATTATATTGTTAACACTTAAATAGTTGTTCGAATAGAGGACATTAAAATTATCTTGTGTTCATTGCCAAGGAGAGAAAGGTAGCCGAATCATTGGTCACATTGTTTTGTAGCATAGTAATGATTTTTATTGAAATGTAGTAGACATGCTAAAGTCTGTATATGCTTCAGCTTTTACTATTTTAAAAACAGAGGTCATAATTATGAATTTTGATTTCAGGGAAAGCTGTTTAGAAGTAGCTTTTGGTTTAAGGACCAAGCTTCCTGGAGATAAAAATAGAGATGTTAGAATTAAAGATTGTCATCAAATATTTTATGGTTTGAAATTGTAAGTGTAATTTTTATGGAAAGCAAAAGTATTGGCTTTAGAATTTAAAATAAATGTAAATAACATGGCTAGTGCAGTTATCCATAGTAGAACCCAGTAAGTAGGCAGGTTGATTCTTTTTGGTCAGAAGTACACAAAAATGTATATATGTTGATTGGTGCTCATATTGATTACCTATCATAAAGTTTATTAATGGATTCTCTTAGTAAATGAAACTTTTGGGGGACCTGAAATAAACAGATGGTTCAGAGCAAATTGTCACTCTCAGTAACTTTCAGATTTTGTGAATTTTATTACTGTGTTTTCGAAGAACTTTGTTATTGAAATGGAGTCTTAACATATATTTTTTTGGTTTCAAACATTAAAAAACATTGCTTGTGCTTGGGTACTTTTTGAGTATTCATTATGCTATGAATTCAAAGTTAATTCAGTTCTTCATTATATATGCTCCTTGTGACTAGGTACATGGCAGAGATCTATTGCTGGAACTGAAATCTCTTAGTGATATCTAGGAGTAGATGCTGCATTATGAATTATTGCCCCTAAATGCTAGACTCATACTTCAACTAATATCTAAGTCAGTGTTTGCAGGTCTACCCCATCTTCCTGCAAGAGAATTTTATGGTGGGGCTGAATCTCTTGTATTGGCCCTTTTATCTCATTAGTCTCTTGATGATTCCCTTTTCCTTTTCCTGTCATGCCATTGGTTTATTGAAATAATGGGGTCAGTTGTCCTTTGTTGTTGTTGTTGTTTGGTTCCTAAGTCGTGTCTGACTCTATGCAACCCCACGGAAGTAGCCCACCAGGCTCCTCTGTCCATGGGATTTCCCAGACCAGAATACCAGAGTGGATCTTTCTTTAGAATGCCCTGAATTCTGGATTTGGTTGACTGCTTCCTTCTAGTGTCAATTAACCTGTTCCTCTATCCCCTGAATCCATTTCCTAAAAACTATTAACATTAGATCTAAATGTTGAAAAAATTCAAGTTTAGTGTTTTAGGCATTCTTTAATAGGTATGTGTGAGTTTAGTCTCTCAGTCGCGTCCGACTCTTGGGACCCCATAGACGGTAGCCCTTCAGGCTCCTCTGTCCATGGAATTCTCCAGGCAAGAATACTGGAGTGGGTTGCCGTTTCTTTCTCCATTCTTTAACAGGTAGTGCCATGCTTTCATCACATTATGTGGCATATAATGTTTAGTTGTCCTGTTTTAGTGGTGTTAAGATTGATCAGGGTTTTTAAATATTAATGATCTAAATAAAACCCTGTATTTTTTAAAAGTATGCCCCAGGTGATTCTTAAGCACACTGAAGTTTGAGAGCAGCTGATCTAAGTATTGTAATTAAACCGACTTAGTTGCTGAGATAACTGGTTTAACTTGGCGTCCACATGTTCTCCAGGGCTGCATCCAGAACAAAACCTCTAGGTGACACCTGGTCCAGGAGCACCTGCTCAGGCTGCACCTGTCATCTCTAAGCAGAGCCTAGATCCACTGTATTTTGTTTCTGGACTCGAGAGAAGATAACACAAGGGCAACACTTCATTTGAGGGAGGAAAAAGGCATAAATGAACTACCAATTTGAACTTATCCTAAATGTATTTATATAGTAATTTGGATTTAAAAAAATTAATTAAAAATAAAATTTTCTTAATATCTAGCTTTTTTAAAAAAATAGGACTTTTGTAATATTTCCACCAAATGGAATGCCATTTATTTTATTGAATTTAGTGAATGCTTTTTCCTCTTTGTGAGGATTTTGTTGGTCTATGTCAATACTGCTTAGGGGAGTTAACTTACATCATATAAATTCCTTTAAAAATGGCAATACTAGCAATAGCTTATTTTGTTTCATGCACTTAATCTTCATTTTTCAAACCATTTTCATGTGTGAGATTTTAGTTTTATCATTTCAAATTTCAGAAGTAATTGCTGTTATTTAATCTCATAAAAAATAAATTTAGATAAGAATTTCTTTATACCACTCAAACTCTTCTTCTGGAGCATATAGGCTACTTTGAAAAAAAAAAGGCTGTAGGTTATATCCAGCTTTCAATCCTAAGCATCAGCCATAACTGCCACTCAGTAAGGTTTATTTTATATATTTTCAAACTACACTTTCTCCCCCTTATGTTTCTATTCCCGTCTCTGGCTGTAGAGACTTACTTAACATTTTACGAAGCATTGTCTTAGACATAACCCTACATCATCCACAGTTGTTAAGTATCTTCGAGTATATTCCATGACCTAGGAGTGTTTACCTTTTGTTTCTTTTAATAAATGACTTTTTAAATTACCATATAAAGGGACCAAACCAAAACGTTGCTTTTTATGAAGCAGGATTTGAAAAAAGTTGTGTAAGAATCTTTTGATTGAATATATACCTTACTGCGATACATGGCAAGTTATCTTTAATTCTCTTCTTACTTTCTGAGTTCTTAACTATTGTACTTGGTAAATTCTTACACTGTTCAATAGTCAATTGCTCTGCACAGAGATGATGTTTATTAGATAGTTATAATATGTGCATCTTTCTTGGTGAGGTGTTTTCAGATGAAATTTGTTTTTCCCCTCTCCTAGCCAATTGGTTATTTTAAATAAAATGTTAATATAAATATTTTATGTTAATATGAGGTCAGTGGGAACATTTTTCTGTTAAAATAGGACAAAAACAAGACTGCAGTTTGGTCCCTAACCTGTAGTACTTTAAAAATGGGGCTGAATTTAAATGTGTCAGTACTGATGCCCAAGTTGATCACACTTTTCATAATGGTTACTAGATCAAGTGAATTTTCAAAGTACTTGAGCTCAGATCAGACCACTAAGTATTTCATAAACAATGTTTAGTACGTTAGCAGGCTGTACCTCCAAGTGTACTCACAAGTAATAGGTCAAGAGTGCTTAAGTGGTTTGGTATAATCTTTTTAGTTTACGCCATTAAAAAGTCAAACTTCTGAATTTTTGAGTAGTTTTTCCAGGTAGCTCTACATTGCAGTGTATTAATAGAGTAATCAGAATCTGATTGAGAGAGAAATAATAAACCTGTCATTTTCAGAGAAATAATAAACCTATCATTTTCTTTTCTTCCCAAGTTTTTTTTCAAAATTGTTAATTTTTTTTGCTATCTGTATGTACATTCTTTTTTACACTTTATTTATATTGACCAATTGTTGTTTTGCCGTATTTGCTTTGTAGTTTCCTTTTTATATGTGATGTTGTATATGTATGTACACTTATTGTTGTTGTTATTGTCATTTAATCATTTGCTGTCATTACAGTTAAACTGCCCTTTCCTCCTAAATATAAGTGTATATTACTTAAGAACAAAAACGGTATCTTATATAATAATAGCGTGCATACCTGCATGTTAGTCACTCAGTTGTGTTCAACTCTTTGCAATCCTATGGACTGTGTAGCCTGCTGGCTCCTCTGTCCATGGAATTCTCCAGGCAAGAATACTGGAGTGGGTTGCCATTTCCTTCTCCAGGGAATCTTCTTGACCCAGGCATCAACCTGTGTCTCCTGCATTGCAGGTGGATACTTTACCCCTTGAGCCATTGGGGATACAGATAATATGACTATATTCACGTTAAGTTTTCTGAATTTGATTATTGTAATAATAGTGTAATGATCAGTTTCAAAAAGCAACATGAATATAGTTGTACTATTTGTATTACATACAAATCTTATTCAAATTTTACCAGTTGCCCCAAAGATGTCTTTTATAGCAGTCATACCAACCCATCCTTAAACTGTAATCTTGTATCACATTTAGTTGTCACATCTTTAGTTCTCCAGTCTTCTGTGATATTACCATTTTTGAAGAATAAAAGCCAACTATACTATAAAATTTGGATTTTTCTGAGGTTTTTTCAGGATTAGATTTCAGGATTAGGTTAAGCATTTTTGGCAGGAAGCATGTGATGTTACTTTGTCCTATTATTGCTAATAATAGCTTTGGTTAAGGTGGTGTCCTCCTGGTTTATCCACTGTAAAGTTTCCATTTTCTCTTTTGTAATCCGCCAGTAACCCTCAGAGATGTACTTTGAGACTGTAAATATCTTGCTCACCATCACACTTTTGCCCAGTAGTTCAGATATCCATTGATGAATCTTGTCTGAATCAGTTATGATGACTATATGATATTTATTGTCTAATTTTATCATTTCATCTACATTAGTTGGCAATCTATGATAAGGAAAATATTGTTGTTTATTAAGTACTTATATTATATAGTGGGTTAAAGTCTGTTATATTTTGCTGCTGAAGTTTGGCCAAGAGGAGCCCATTCAAGCTGCCTCCTTTATATTTTTTAACAAGTTATTGTTATTTCTTAGCTCTTTCTTACTTTCTGACGAAAGAAGATCTTCTAAACTCAACTGTGTTTTGCTTTTCTTGCTCTGGCATCAGCTATTTCTTCTAGAAGTCCTGGTTCCTTTTGGTGTGGAATGGTATATAGAATCCAAGAACCGAGTGGTAGATGTGCTCATTGTTATTGGGTTATCTTTTCTTCTAGGCCCTTTCAGAGGACAAAATTAGAAAGTTTACTTTTTTAAATATAAATATACATATTGTGCAAATCACAAGGCTATACTGATATCTCTAATTAAGTCTGCACAAGTTTTCTCTTGTCTTCTTCCACTCCATGTATCTTCCTTCAACTGTCTTGAGAACACAAGTTTCTAACACCAGTGTATTTGTCTTGTTAGTTCATAACACAAAGAGAATAGTTTCAGAATCGTTAATACCCATACCACTACAAACAACAAACCTGTGAAGTAGAGTTGCAAATTTGTTTGCATTTCTTTTTATATTCAGACTGACTTATATCAGTTAATAACTGTGTTAAAAAATTCACAGTGATTGGATTCTTTTTTTCTGGGTATTGTTTTCACTTAAAACATTAAAGTTCATATTTTTTCCTTTTGTATTCAGCTTTCTGTTTTCCCCATTATTTGTTCCTTTAATTTTATTTATGAATATGTAAAGCTCTTAATAAGATTCTAAAATCAAAATTGAAGCAAAGATACACTTGGAGGTTACCCTCTACCTCATTTACTTCCCTACCACTTCTACCCCACTCCTGCCCATGCTCTGTTGGTAACCAACCAGACAGTTTCTGGTTATCCTTCCTGGTTTTTTTTATTTTGTTTTATAAAAGTAAGACCATACATACATGTATTTTTGGTTCCCCATTTTAAAATGAAGAATGCACACTACTTTTTATTTTGCTTTTTTTAATTTAGTGTATCTTGACTATTAGTAAGTAAATTCATAAAATTCCCCCCTTTTACAGCTGCATAGTATTGCACTGTGTGAATATATCTTACTTTATACGTCCAGTCTCCTATATAATGACGCTTAGGTTGTTCCCAGTATTTTACAATAGCAAATAATGCCATATGAATAATCTGCAAATCTAGTAGCCTATACAGACCTATTTTCAAATTTTTGGAGATGTATCTACAGAGTAAATTGCAAAAGTGGGGGTTGATGTCATAATCCAATAGTAAATGCATATGTATTGTATTAATGCTGCTGCTTTAGTCGTGTCCGACTCTGCAATCCCATAGACGCCAGCCCACCAGGCTCCGCCGTCCCCGGTATTCTCCAGGCAAGAACACTGGTGGGGTGCCATTTCCTTCTCCAATGCATGAAAGTGAAAAGTGAAAGTGAAGTTGCTCAGTCATGTCCCACTCTTCACGACCCCATGGACTGCAGCCTACCAGGCTCCTCCATCCGTGGCATTTTCCAGGCAAGAGTACTGGAGTGTGGTGCCATTGCCTTCTCCGATTGTATTAATAAATACTGCCAAATTCCCGACAGATTCTCTCCAGGTAGGAGAGAACTATTTTGCATTCCCATCAGCAGTATATGAGAATGCTTGTTTCCCATATCTTTGCCATACGTTTGTCAAGCTTTTGAGGTTTTCCTGATCTAGAGATTTAAGAAATGGTATCTCACTATATTGTAATTATTGTGACTTTATATAGCATGTTTTAATATTTGGTAGTGCCATTCTCATCTCATAGTTCTTTTTTTTTTTAAACAGGAATTTTGTGGTTGTTGTTGTTTTAATATGAACTTTAGTGTTGACTTCCCTGATAGCTCAGTTGGTAAAGAATCCGCCTGCAATACAGGAGACCCCAGTTGGGTTCCTGGGTCGGGGAAGAGCCCCTGGAGAAGGGATAGGTTCTCCACTCCAGTATTCTTGGGCTTCCCTTGTGGCTCAGCTGGTAAAGAATCCCCCTGCAATGCGAGAGACCTGGGTTTGATCCCTGGGTTGTGAAGATCCCCTAGAGAAGGGAAAGGCTATGCACTCCAGTATTCTGGCCTGGAGAATTCCATGGACTGTATAGTTCACGGGGTTGCAAAGAGTCAGACATGACTGAGGGACTTTCACTTTGACTTTTAGTGTTAATTTGTTCTAGTTTCAGAAAAAAGCTTTTTTTAAAAAATGGGGATCATATTAAAGTAAAAACAATTGCCTTAGGAGAATGGAAATGATGATACTGCATTTACCTATCCAGGAAAAACGGAAGTTTTCTATTCAAATCCTTTTGTGTCATTCAGGAGTTTATAAAATAGTTTTCCTTTTATAGGTTTTTGACATTTGTTAAATTTATTCTTAAGTATATTATCATTTTTCTTGCTATTGTAAATGTAGTTTTTCATTGTATCTTCTCAGTAGTTACTGTTTATATGAAAGCTATTGTGTTTTTTTTATTGTAATCTGGTGCCTTAATTGTTTTGCCATTTATATTAGTTATCATTGATTAAGAAAGTTTTTGGACATACTAATATGTCATCTGCAAGTAGGCATAGCTTTACTTTTTTCTAAATTTTATGCATTGAATAATTTTCTTTTATTTAATTATATTGGCCACCTTTAAATAGTTGAGGAGACGAGGGCATCTTTTCCTTGTGTTGATACTGACCTTAGTTTTATGTTTCTATTATTTCCTTGTTGAATAAGACACTGCCTGCTGTGTCTCCTTGATGCAGTCTTTCTTGTGGCCACAAGGCATGTGAGATCTCTGACCACTGGACCACCAGGAAAGTCCCCTTGATGCAGTCTTAACTCTATATGTTCTGTTAACATATTAATAGTATTTCTTTGCTTGTTTATTGAATGAACAATACTGTTAGACTTGAAAGTCAGATTTAGTGATATCCTTCATATGTTTATCCAATAGTGTTTGACTTTGATTTTTTAAAATCTGTAATAACAGATAATAACTGTTTGAGAGGAACTAACACTGATTATTAAAAATCTTAAACCTTATTTTGTGGCTTATGTTTGAATGTGAATATTTCTCACATTCTAGCAGTTTAACAAATAAATAAAAATTGGCTAAAATACTCAATGATAACTTTGGAAGAAAATAACCTTTATCTATTTTTCCGTTAAAAACTCTTCACTATTTTATTCTTTGCTGGCCATTGCATCACTTTTTATACAAAAACAAGACAATAATTTTATTTATATTTTTAATTCATTGGTTGATTTTTATGTTATTAAGACTAGGATAAACTATGATTTGATAGTGGTTTGATTTTTATATTTTCAACGTAAGAAGTAATTGTCTTTATTTAGAAGTTATCTTTATAGGTTATCTACTGTGAGGAGATGAAAAGCAAATTCACACTTTAGTTACAACCTGAAATCTTAAGTGTTTTGGTCAATCCATTTAAATCCATTATCACTAAATCAAATGTGTTATATTTTACATTGTATGTTTGCTTCTCAGAATTAGATACAATTTGTATATTAAAGTCCTGCTAGTTCTGAGAGTTGCTTGGAGCATTCCTCCTTTATCCCCCTGTTTATATATAAACTATGGGGGTTAGTTTAAATAAGTCTATGTGTATGTGTGCATACACACATACAGAACTGTTTATTAGCATCAGGCAAATTGCTTGGTAATTTCTTGGTCAGTTTTTTATCATATCAAATTTATAGATATTTACCTTGTACATTTAAGTTTTACACCCTAAAGGATCTAAGTTGAGGTAGACATTGAATATTATATGCAGATTTGCTTGAGGAGCCTAAAGACTTAGATTCCTAAAAACAGGAGCAAGAACTATGTACTTAGCAACCATTGGCTGTGACTACTGAATCTATCAATTGGTAACATCATTATTTTGAATTAAGGGATTTTAAGAAGGTGGTCTAGCCCCATCCTTTTTGGTAGGCTAGAAATAAGGATATTTTTCCTGGTGGGCCTGCATGAGGATAATTGACTTGTTTTACATCACTATTACTGAATGATGGGAGGGGGAATGTAGAGGCCAATTCAGAGCTGCCTTTACTACTCTATAGTGATTTAAGAGGAATACATGTAGAAGGTTGTTGAGCTTTCTTTGTTACCTTTACTTTAAGATGATTTTACTGACTTATACCATCTGTGAGGCATAGGTATTAAATTGTTGGCTGGGGGTGGTGATAAATATGCACGTGATTTATCATTTGTATCCTGAAGTCTTATCACTTTCTCTTTCCTGTTCAGAGGATTATGTTTGTAAGAGAGGTGAGTATTATTGGAAAGCCCACAACAAAATAACAATCACTGGGAAAAGTTGCTTTTTCTCTAAGTGTTCCCTATTTTAAATGTTTTTCTTAGAAAAATTTAAATTAACATATTTGGTAAAGCTGGCCACTTTTTAAAAAATAATTCAGAAATACTAATTTAAAGTTTGCAGTCGGATACATTATTTTTTAGATGGAGACCTCTACTGGAAGTATGAAGCAATAGATGAATTTTATTATACATTGTAAAATATCTAAACAAAGGAATGTGTAGGGAGATTTATTTTAAAATTAGTCAAGGTAAAGTATCCTAGAGATCCTTTTGAAGAATCTTTCTGTGATACTCTAGATAATAATGTACTTTTGGTTTTATGACATCATCTGAAGTTTTTGAAAAGCAGGATTTTGTTTTTTCTTACCTGTTTATTGAATTTGGCTTGTGCCCAGCACTATACTAAATGATTTACAATAATTCATTTCTTCTTCATACCTCCCAATCACGTAGGTACTGTTAACTATTATACTGATGTTATACTGATGTTATAGAAGAGAAAATAGGACAAAAGAGTTTTAAGAATCTTGTCCAAGGTCACACAGTAATTTTAGGAGCTAGTATTTGAACCTGGGCCATCTGGCTCTAAGAAGGGTGCTGTATTGTTTTCTCTGAAGTACACATGATTTCATCTTTATAAAAAAAAGTATATAAAGACAGGCTCCTAAAGGGAGTATGAAAATGGTTGGGGTAGTTGTGGGATTGTGGTTTTTATTTAAAATCTTTTAATGTATCTTTTTACAATAGGACGTGTGCCATTGTATAGTTTATAGTAGAGTTCATTTTTACAAATATTCATCTCACTGGATTTTTACAATTTTACAAAATAGACATTTTCCTATTCTTATAGATGAGGGGAAAAGCCTTTATTGTTGCTAAAAGTAATCTTTGTTTACCTCTTAAAGCTCCTAATTCAATATTGATACCTTATAGTTGGGACTGAATCAGATCCCCTGCCTTGGGGAGGTTCTTAGGAACTCAGGCAGGTATGGTGGGCCTCTTAGCAAATGGGAAATCTAATTTGGGGAATTCCGAATGAATTGAAAAATTCTAAATGGAATTAGTAGTTTAGTATGCCATTGATGTGGCTCTAAGCATAACCTTTTCTTGTGTGGTTTTATGAAACAATCACCAGGAGTCAGTTCTAGTTGTAGAATATAAATTAGCATTGTGATTAATGTGGCATTTTGTGCAATTTTATGTAGCACTTAAATTTTTTTTAGATTAAATAAGACACTAATGTGTCTCCATCTCATTTTATAAGCTAAAATAGAATAGAATACTATGTAAGGAAAGAGTGAATAACAGAGTATTACTGGTTTTGTTCATACTATCATGTGAAGATCCAAGGATTTTGCAAATACCTACTATTTTTGAAGAAGTGGATGCTGGAAATGTTGGAGGCACTTTGGGGGTCAGGTATGTTCGTTATCATCATAATAATAGCTAACGTTTATTGAACTTCACTCTTTTCCAGGCAGTTTGCTCAACCTGCATTATTCTAATCCTCAAAACCTTCATATAAGGTTGACGCCAACGTCATTAGAGATGAGGGAACTAAGATTTAGAGAAGTTAAGGAACTTGCACAAGGTCACACAGCTACAAAGTGGTGGAGCTGGAATTTGATCCAGGTCTCCTGCCACCAGAGATCAAGCTTTTAACCGTATACAGAATATTGCCCTTTACTGGTTCAGTGAGTAATGAGTGATCATTTATCATCTCTCATACAATATTCTATGCACTAGACATACGTCAATAATGAAAACAGAAAAATCTTTCCCCTGTGGAGCTAAAGGAGACAGATAGTAAATAAGTAAAAGCAGCTATGTCAGATAATAATAAGTGAAATTTAAAAAAAAAGGCAGATAAAGGAGGTAGTTTTTGGATGGGGAGAGTGTTACATCTTTAGATAGAGTGGACTGGGAAGTCTAAGAAGACATTTGAATAAAGACCCAAGGAAGATGAAGGAGCAAACCAGGTGGCTATCTGGGATAAAAGTCAAAAGAGCAATGGGCATGCTTGGTGTGTTCACAAAATAGCAAGGAGGCCATTCTGGCTAGAGTTAGTGAGTAAAGAGGAGAGGAGTTGGAGATGATTAGAGATAAGAGAAAGCTGGTGGCAGATCTTGTAGGGCCTTTGTAAAGTCTATGCCTTTTACTGAAGCCATTGGAGTATTTTGAGCAGTAAAATGCTATTACTGGATCTCTCTGGGTGCTCTTTATATATGGTTGAAGGGTGGGTGTCAAGGGCAGAAGAGTGGAGAGATGATGATGTTCAGTTGCTTGGTTGTGTCTGACTCTTTGCGACCCCTTAGACTGCAACATGCCAGGCTTTCCTGTCCTTCACCACCTCCCGGAACTTGCTCAAACTCATGTCCATTGAGTCAGTGATGCTATTCAACCCATCTCATCTTCTGTCATCCCCTTCTCCTGCCTTCAGTCTTTCCCAGCATCAGGGTCTTTTCCAGTGAGTCTGCTGTTTACATCAGGTGGCCAAAGTATTGGAGTTTCAGCTTTAGCATCAGTCCTTCCAATCAGTATTCAGGGTTGATTTCCTTTCCTCTAGGTTTGACTGATTTGATTTCCTTGCAGTCCAAGGGACTCTCAAGAGTCCTCTCCAACATCACAGTTCAAAAGCATCAATTCTTCAGCACTCAGCCTTCCTTATGGTCCAACTCGGACATATAATCATGACTACTGGAAAAACCATAGCCTTGACTATACGGACCTTTTTCAGCAAAGTAATGTCTCCGATTTTTAATATGCCTTCTAGGTTTGTCATAGCTTTTCTTCCAAGAGCAAGTGTCTTTTAAATTCATGGATGCAGTCACCATCTGCAGTGTTTTTTGAGCCCAAGAAAATAAAGCCTGTCACTGTTTCCATTGTTTCCCCATCTATTTGCCATGAAATGATAGGAATGGATGCCATGTTAGAAGGCTAATAGTTGGTGAAAAATGAGGATTTGTACCAACGAATTTCATAGCTCTTGAGGTGGCAATAAGTAGCAGTATTTTGGGTATCTAAAGTTTCAGATCTAAAATTTTAAGGCTTTAAGCTGCAGTCCATGGGGTCGCTAAGAGTCGGACACGACTGAGCGACTTCACTTTCACTTTTCACTTTCATGCATTGGAGAAGGAAATGGCAACCCACTCCAGTGTTCTTGCCTGGAGAATCCTGGGGACGGCGGAGCCTGGTGGGCTGCGGTCTATGGGGTCGTACAGAGTCGGACACGACTGAGGTGACTTAGCAGTAAGTAGCAGATACCTACTCAGATACTTACTGAGAACCTATCAGATTGTCAAGTTTCATACTGTTTCAGTTATAAGCTTTATTTTTCTTAATTATCATAGTATAGTAACACATGCTCATTGTACACAATCTAGAAAATAGGAGGGGAAAATAATGAGCACTATTAATACCATCTGAACTAGGCTTGTGGCTCAGATGGTGAAGAATCTGCCTGCAATGCACGACACCTGGGTTTGATCCCTGGGTCAGAGATATCTCCTGGAGAAGGGAAAGGCAACCCACTCCAGTATTCTTGCCTGGAGAATTCCATGGACAGAGGATCCTGGTGGGGTACAGTCCATGGAATCACAGAGTCGGGCAGGATTGAGCAACTAACACTTTTCACTTTCATGGGCTTCCTGGTAGCTCAGCTGGTAAAGACTCTGCCTGCAGTGCAGGAGAACTCGGTTTGATTCCTGCGTTGGGAAGTTTCCCTAGAGAAGGAATAGGCTACCCGCTCCAGTATTCTTGGGCTTCCCTGGTGCCTCACACAGTAAATAATCCCCTTGCAGTGTGGGAGACCTGGATTCGATCCCTGGGTTGGGAAGATCCCCTGGAGGAGGGCATGACAACCCATTCCAGTATTTTTGCCTGGAGAATCCCCACGGACAGAGGTGCCTGGTAGGCTGCAGTCCATGGGGTCACAAAGAGTCAGACACGACTGAGTGACTAAGCACAGCACACATTAATATCATATCTTAGCATGTTTTCTCTTGGTCCTTTGTTATAAAGATTGAACCTAAAAACGGTAAACTGACTCTGTCTTTTCCTAGTAAAACATAACTCCTTTAGAGCAAGAGCCGTGCTCTTTATTTCTCTATTTTGAGTATCTACCACAGTATCTGCTTTATAAATTAAGTGCTGGGTACTGCTTCCTTTGTTTGAATTAACTGTGCTAATCAGTTGGATGCCATATTCTTGCACATTCTTTGAGGAGATATTGTCTTTTTTTCATTTGTTTTGAGGTTTGGTGAATGGGCAGTTAGTATGTGTTGGTAGTATACTCTGTTCAGCCATACTTTTCTGTTTAGAGTTTTCTATAAGTTTTTCTCATTTTTCTGCCTTTGTATTTGCTGTTTTTTCAGCCTGGAACTCCTTTCCTTTTTTCTGTTCCTGACATACTCCTATCTGTCTTTGAAAATTTTTAACATAAATGTCACCTCTAAAAAACCTTTTGTTAACTTTTCAAACAGCTTAAGTGATCCTTCTTTAGGGTCCCACTCCCCCCCCCCCCATTTATATCTCTGTTATAAACATTGCTGTAATGATGTTTTCATGTCTGTCTGTATAACACTGTTAGCCCAAGATGTGGGGACTTAGTTTTATGTATCTTTATAGTCCCATCATCATAATACAGTGCTTTAGTGCATAGGAATTTACTGTGTGGCTAATAGGATCGATGAATGAATGCTGAAAAGGGTCACTGAAGTAGGAAAAGAAGGAAATCAGTTTAGTTTGAGGGTAGAGAGAAGCTTATGAAAGAGGCCTCGAGCTTTGCATCAAAAGACTAGTTGGAGGGGGGGAGATGGAAGACTTTTTAGTATGAGGAAAGTGGGAAAGGAAGGTATGCAGTATGTTTTGGTTTTGTAAATGAACCTTGCTACATCAGAGGCTTTGTGCGTGTGATTGATGGAAGGTAAGATGGCGACCAAAGATTGGTACCACATTATGGGAGACCTGAAATCAGGGCAAGGTGTTTGACCTTTATTATTCTGTGGACATGGAACAACAGACTGGTTCCAAATAGGAAAAGGAGTACGTCAAGGCTGTATATTGTCACCCTGCTTATTTAACTTATATGCAGAGTACATCATGAGAAATGCTGGGCTGGAAGAAACACGAGCTGGAATCAAGATTGCCAGGAGAAATATCAGTAACCTCAGATATGCAGATGACACCACCCTTATGGCAGAAAGTGAAGAAGAACTAAAGAGCCTCTTGATGAAACTGAAAGAAGAGAGTGAAAAAGTTGGCTTAAAGCTCAACATTCAGAAAACTAAGATCATGGCATCTGGTCCCATCACTTCATGGGAAATGGATGGGGAAACAGTGTCAGACTTTATTTTTTTGGGCTCCCGAATCACTGCAGATGGTGATTGCAGCCATGAAACTAAAAGACGCTTACTCCTTGGAAGGAAGGTTATGGCCAACCTAGATAGTATATTTAAAAGCAGAGACATTACTTTGCCAACAAAAGTACGTCTAGTCAAGACAGAGTTGATTTTAAATGTGTTTCAGGTGTATAACAAAGTGATTAGTTATGTCTATTCTTTTTCAGATTCTTTTCAGTTACAGGTTATTACAAGATACTGAGTATAGTTCCCTATGCTATATAGTAGGTCATTGTTGTTTATTTATTTTGTATATAGTAGGGTGTATCTCTTAATCCCAAACTCCTAATATATCCCTCTCATACATAGTCGGACACGACTGAGCGACTGAACTGAACTGAACTGAACATAGATAGTTGATTTTTTTCCTGTATGATTAGAACTTTCAAGATGTACTCTGCTAGCTTCTTTCAAATATGCAATACAGTATTATTAACTATAGTCATTATGCTGTACATAACATCCCCATGACTTACTCATTTTATAACTGGTAATTTGTACTTGTTGACCCCCATCACCCAATTCCCACCCCAACTCCACCTCCAGGCAACCACTGATCTTTTGTCTGTGTCATTGAGGTTGGTACTATGCTAAGTGAAATAAGTCAGACAGAAAAAGATAAATACCATATGATCTCAGTTATATGTGGAATCAGATAAGCAAACAAAAAAACAGGACTTGCAGAGTTGGACCCAACTTAGTGACTGAACAGCCAACAGCCAGCATCATTAGTTTACAGTCATATAAAATTTTGGATTTTATACATATTATTAGTTCAGTTTATCATCTAGCTCTGTGCTGAAAGGAACTTTTTACAATTTGGTCTCTAAGTTCACTTTAAAAAATTATTTATTTATTTTTGGTCGTGCTGGGTCTTTATTGCTATGTGCAGGCTTTCGCTAATTGTGGCAAGCAGGGGCTACTCTCTAGTTGTGGTGGCAGGCTTCTAATTTTGGTGGCTTCTCTTGTTGTAGAGCATGGACTCTAGGGCACAGGCTTTAGTAGTTTCAGCCCATAGGCTCAGTAGTTGTGCACAAGCTTAGTTGCTCCGTGACATGTGGAAAATCCTGAACTAGTGATTGAACCCGTGTCACCTGCCTTGGCAGACAAATTCTTAACCACTGGACCACCAGGGAAGTCCCACTTTTTTTTTCTCTTAACAAGCTCTTGATCTCAGCACTTCTACTCCAATAACTTAGCAATCTTTTTTCCTTTCTGTTTTTCCAAAAACGTGAAACATGGGATAAGTGTTTATCTATATTCATGATGAAATCAGGCTGAACTGAAGACAGGTACACATCCATTTAGAGTTCTTTAGAATTTGTTTTCTAATATTGGGTATTCCTGGACATGCATTTGTGTAACTAGTATGTGTGGATTATTTTGGAAAGAGTGTTTGGGAGTAAGAAAAATGATCTAGTGGAATATGGGGGGCTTTGTTGTTATTTGGAATCTTTTTTTGACACTAAACTGATTTGAACATTTCTATATTTTCCCTACTTGTGAGTGATTTTTAAATAGTGATCACAAAGCTTGAAGTGAAGTGAAAAGTCGCTCAGTCGTGTCTGACTCTTTGAGACCCCATGGACTATACAGTTCATGGAATTCTCCAGGCCAGAATACAGGAGTGCGTAGCCTTTCCCTTCTCCAGGGGATCTTTCCAACCCAGGGATCGAACCCAGGTCTCCCGCATTGCGGGCGGATTCTTTACCAGCTGAGCCTCCAGGGAAGCCCAAGAATACTGGAGTGGGTAGCCTATCCCTTCTCCAGTGGATCTTCCTGACCCAGGAATCAAACCAGGGTCTCCTGCATTGCAGGCGGATTGTTTACTAACTGAGCTATCAGGGAAGCCAACCTTTCAAAACCTCAGGTTATCTCCATTTTCACTGGCGATCCCTAGCCCCTTTCAGTGTTTTTCAGATGGCTACCACTGTTTCAGCATCGAATCCAGACTGAAACCATTCAGGCACAGCATTATCCAATAGAACTTTCTGCAACAGTGGAAATGCTCTGTGTCTGCACTGTCCCATACGGCAGCCACTAGCCCTGGGTGAACACTGAGCGTTTGGTATGTAACTAGTCTGACTGAGGAACTGAATTTTTAATTTCACTTAATTTTAAATAGCCACCTGTGCCTAGTGGCTATCATATTAGAGAGTGCATATCTAAAGGAAGAAGAGAAACCTTGAGTATCAAGAGTGGGAAAGTTTTTCCTAGAAGTCCCCCAGTGGATTTTTCCAGGTGTCTCTTTGGTCCAAAGTCAGTCACATGCCTACTCCTAAATCAGATATTGGCAAGGAAAACCATTTCCCCAAGTAGCTTAAAATAATTAGGATTCAGTGCAGGCACAGCAGACCCCGCCCTGCCTGGGTGGGCGCAGGCGGCCGGGCATGGAAAGGCTCAGAGGTGCCAAGCTGGCCTGTGGTGGGTGAGGGGCCCGGCTGGAGCCAGAGCTGTGGCTACGAAGCTTCCGGGTCCTTCATGATGAAAGATCTGGGGATACCTCTCTCCTTTGTGAGGTTGATAGTTTGGGTGGTAAAGAGATGGCTGACAGTGTCAAATCTGCAGGACCTTGCCAGGGGAATCAAAGCTTAGGGCTAGTAAAAATTACCTCCACCCCAACTCATCTTAGTGTGTGAAGAAGTATGTAACTGAGCAACATTCTAACTACAAATAGAGGACTGGTATTCGTAAATGATGATAATCCAGTGTTTTGAATAGTGTTAATTTTCCCTAAACTTCCTTGCCTATAACATCCAAGGCATGGGTTTACTTTTGCCTATAAGAGCAGAGGAGGTTATCACATGGACAAAATATGGAACGCTCTCTATAACATTCAGAGAAAATTCAGAAATATTCCCTTTGTTGTCTACCAGTGAGGCCTCACCTTCCAAGCTACAGCCTGAATTAAGGAGGAAAGTTCAGTCCATTCCTTTCTCTGCATCTGTATTACAAGGAAAAAGAGTTTAAAATTCTAAAAAAATATCTAGTCTCCTTTCATTGTACAATTTGGGATGATTGGCTAAGGACTGGTTTTCTTTTTTTTTTGCTGTTTGAGGTTGTATTTTACCTTATATTTTTAAAAATGTTACATATTTTATTTTTGGCTGTGCTGGGTCTTCCTGGCTACATGCCTTCTTTGTTTAATTGTGGCAAGTGGGGCTGCCCTCTGGTTGTAGTTCATGGGCTTCTCTTTGCAGTGGCTTCTCTTGTTGTGGAGCACAGGCTCTAGGTTCTCAGGCTTAGTAGTTGCAGCTCCTGGGCTCTAGAGCACAGGCTCAATTGTTGTGGTGCATGTGGAATCTTCCTAGACCAGGGATCAAACCTGTGTCTCCTTCATTGGCAGGTGGATTCTTTACTACTTTGCCACCAGGGGAAACCCTAACTTTTTATATATATGTGTATATATATATAATTTCTTTATTTTTAAATTTGTTGTATTGGCTTCTGCCATACAACAACATGAATCAGCCATAAATACATGCATATCATCTCCCTCTTGAACCTCTCTCCCATTCTCACCCCATATTAGATGATAAGGACTGGTTTTCTTCACAGAGATCCTTAAGTCAGTATTTTCAAGTTGTCAATTAGGTGGGCTGTGCAAAAAGTGCTCTTACTTAAATAGAATTTGGAGACTTTGTTCAAGTTTTTAGAGTTAAAAACGAACGGTTATGAACCCTCATAGGTGAATTAGCAAATATTTAGTATGGAGTGTTGGTAGGATTAGGCTTGTAACACTTCATTGCAAATTCTTCCTACTGTTGTCATCTGAATGCAATTTGAGAAAGCATTTCAATTAGATCTTTAATTTGTGGATTATTTTATATTCTTGAACTTGAATAGCCATGTGGTTCCTTCAGTTAACCATTAGTAAGGACATTCAGTGAGAAATGTATTTGTTCTCCAGTATTTTTTCTAATATAGTCCGTTTAGTGAATATACAAATACAAAGATCACAATATTGAATTGTCATTTGTCAGTTCCTTATGAAAAACTGTATTTCCACTGACAAAGTGATCTTTCAAGACAGCACAAGTTTTGTTTTTCTGGTAGAAAACTTACATTGTCTTTTGACATAATACATAGTCCTTTCTTGAGAAAAATGTAGAAGATAAATAATTGGACATATATTAGGAAATGATTAATATGTAAAACAACCATTTAAGACATTTGGCTAAATCAAGATTTGGTCTAGCTCCTTAGACTTCCTAATACTCCGCAAGATGACATTGACCCAAACTCTATTAGAATGCTGTTTTTTTTGCTGTTATAAACATTAAAATAATGGTGACTTATGCATGATACAAGTTTATTTCTCATGTAACCGTCCAAACATAAATAGTCCAGGACTGGTAATATGACTATAAGGAAGCCCTTCAGCCTCTTCTTATGTACCCTCTACCTATAACTTCTATCTCATGGCACCATATGTATATGGCTACTCTAGCACCTGCCACAGCACAGAGTACAAAGAGGTAAGGAACTCTTTCTCTCAAGGGCCCTTGCCTTTTCCATTGACATTCCATTGATTGGAATTTTTTCACACAAAGGAGACTTGGGTGCTTTCCCGTTGGCTCAGTGGTAAAGAATCCACCTGCAGTGCAGGAGATGCAGGAGATGAGGGTTCAATCCCTGGGTTGGGAAGATCCCCTCGAGGAGGAAATAGCAACCCAGTTCAATATTTTTGCTGGGAAAAGCCCATGGACAGAGGGGCCTGGTGGACTACAGTCTGTGGAGTTGCAAAGAGTTGGACATGACTGACGAAGCTGAGCACATGTACTGAACATTCATAAAGTTCATCGTGAAACAAGCCATAAAGGACACTTTCATACATTCCCCAAAATGTCACATGCAGATGTTTTGCTGAAAATTTTCTTGTGATAAAAGAACACAGACATGCACATGAAAACACACATACTATATATATATATATATATATATATATATACACACACATATATACATTATATGTGATATATATAGAGAGAATACATGAGTGTATGTGCAGATGGTTAGCAGTCTCTGTTATTCATTATTTTGGGATACCTTCCCAGATGCTGAAGTGCCTTCTGAGTTATCGCTAAAAAAAACAGATTATGCTTGATAGACCTTCAATCTTAGGTCTATCGTATTCTAATCCTCTATAGATATGTAACCTATGGGTTTAGAAACTTTTAGTGAATTAAGTGAAGCATTTAGTTTCCAAAGATGTCTGAGTGTATACTGAGTTTGTTAACCAGTTCTAATAATATATGTATGCATTTATGGGAATACAATGAAATACAATATAATTTGATATGCAAGTACTTGATTTACAGGCTGTTTATCAAAAATAGATGTAATATGCAGAGTAAAATCAAGTAGTAGTTTATTAAAATAAATACCTTTTTTTGTAGCTATTTTCCACAAGAGAAAAGAAATGATCACTTGATGTTGTAGTCCACTTAAGTTGCATTATGATCTAGAAGATTTTAGGTCTTATTTTAGGTCTTATTTTAAAATTAAATTATTACCCGTTTGAGATTGTAAAGATAATTGGTGCATGCATCTTACTGTAAATGGAGGAAAATGTGTATATTCAGCTATGTATATTAATTTAACAGACCCCATAATATTTTGTATGTAAGCATATGAACATTATTGATAGTTCCTTTTAGTGTAGTAATTTTGATAATGAATTCCAACTAAGACATTTCAACTTACAAAACAATTTTAACTGCATTTTAAAGTAATACTCTACATTTAGGAAGTTTTGTAGTTTAAAAAATACTTTTTCATGTATATGACATTTCAGAGTATCCTAGAGCTTGTTTTTAATGATTCTTTTTTTCTGATAAATGTTTCCTAATCTTTAAGTTTCTCTTTTTAAGTCTTAGTTGAATTTCCCATATCTTGACATGTTTTTCTTTGTCATTCACCTCTAACTATTACGGAATTTCCTCAGTAATTCACAGATTACTTTCTGGGTAAAAGATTTTTAAAGTTCTCTTGTGGTTGTCTTACTTATTTTGGTTTTAATTTATATCCTTATGCTTTGTGAACAGCTTGTATTTTGCTAATTTGGGGGTTATCAAGGTATCTTTGTAGCCTATTAAAGGATCAGTTTTTATGAATGTTCTGTGTAAGCTCACAAAGAATATAATCTTATGTTTGTTGTAATGTCATATCTCATCAATATTTCAAGGTAGCATTTTTCAAATCTTTGACCTTTTTAATTGCGTCATAATTTTTCAAGTGCACATTAAGAACCTCTAGTTAGAATTGTTGATCTGTTGCTTTTGCACCAGATTTTTCAGTTGTTGCTTTATGTACACTGAGCCTGCACATGTATATTCACACTCATCTTGTTAACAGTATATAAACTCATATTTGTCTCTAATTGTTCCCACTCCCACCCCCTTCATTTTTCTTTTGTTGTTCTGGTGTTGCTTTTGAGAACATTTGATCAGTTGATTTTATTCTTTTCTGTGTGATCTCTCACCCTCCTTATCAGAAGCTTTGTCTCCAGTTTTATTGAGATGTAATTGACATATAGCACTTAATGTAAGTTTAAGGTGTACAGTGTAATGATTTGACTTGCATCATGAAATGATTATTACAGTAAGTTGAGTGAACATTATTTCATATAGATATAAAATTAAAGTAATAGGAGAAAAGCTTTCTTTTTTTATGATGACAACTCTTTTGAGATTTACTCTGTGACAACTTTTGCATGTAACACACAGCAATGTTAATTATATTTATCATGTACATTGCATCCCTAGTACTCATTTATCATATATCTGGAAATTATAGTACCTTTTGATTACCTTTATCCAGTTCTCTCTCTCCCAATCCCCTGCATCTGGTAAGTGCAAATCTGATCTCTTTTTCTATGAGTTTGTTTATATGTTTGTTTTTGAAGTATAATTGACCTACAATACATTAGGTCCTATTACACAATGTAGTGGTTTCCTTCTATCATTTCAAAAGGATTACCACTGTAAATCTAGTTACAGTTTGTCACCATGGAAAGATATTGCTTAGTTATTGACTATATTCCCCACATTGTACCTTTTATACTGGAGACTAATTTAATATTTTGCAACTGGAAGTTTGTACCTCTTAATCTTACTCACATTTTTCTTTACTCCCCTACCCCAGTCCCACCAGGCAGCCACTTTTTTCATTCTCTATATCTATAACTCTTGCTCTGTTTTGTTGTGTTTGTTCATTTATTTTGTTTTTTCAATTCCACTTAAAAGTGAAATCATACAGTGTTTGTCTTTCTCAGTCTGAGTTATTTCACTTAGCATAGTACCCTCTAGGCCCATTCATGTTGTTGCAGATGGCGAGATTTCATTCTTTTTTATGCCTGAGTAATATCACATAGTGTATGTGTGTGTGTGTATGTATATATATATATATATCTCTATCTGTTCATCTGTTGATAGGCACCTGAGATGTATCTTATCTTGGCTATTGTAAATAATGCTGCAATGAACATAACAGTACATGTATTGTTTCTAATCAATGCTTTTGTTTTCTTTGGATAAAAACCTGGGAGTAGAATTGCTGGGTCATGTGGAGTTCTCTTTTTATTATTTTGAAGAATCACCATACAGTTTTCTGTTAACAGTTGCCTCAAATTTCATTTCTACCAACAGTGCACCAAAGTTTATTTACTTTTTGCCACATTCTTGCCAGCACTTCTTATTTGTTGTCTTTTTGATGGGAGCCATTCTAAAAGATGTGATGTGATACCTCATTGTGGTTTTGATTTGCATATTCCTAATGATTAGAGATGTTGAGCATCTTTTCATGTGCTCTTTGGCTACTTGTATTTTTTCCTTGGAAAAGTGTCTGTTCACATCCTATGCCCATTTCTTGTTGTTTAGATGCTGAGTTGTAGGAGTTCCTTGTATAGTTTGGTATTAAACCCATATCAGGTATATTTTTGGCAGATATGTTCTCTGTTCAGTAGGCAGCCTTTTCATCATGTTGATAGTTTCCTTTGCTATGTAGAAGTTTTTCAATTTGATGTGGTTCCATTTGTTTATTTTTGCTTGGTTCCCTTGCCTGAAGAGACATATCCTAAAAAATATTACTAAGACCGGTATCAAAGAGAGTATTGCCTATAAGTTTTTTCTAGAAGTTTTTTGCTTTCATGTCTTAAATTTAAGTAAGAATTTAATCCTTTTTGAATTTATTTTTTGGATGATGTGAGAGAGTAATCCAGTTTGTTTCTTTTTCATGTAGCTATTCAGTTTTCCAAAGAGCATTTATTGAAAGGGCTGTATTTTCTCCATTGAGAATTTTGTCTCCTTTGTTGTAGATTAATTGGGTTCATTTCTGGTTCTCTGTTCTGTTTCCTTTATCCGTATATGTCTGTTTAGGGGCTGGGTCCAGCGCCACACTGTTTCGATAACTATTACTTCGTAATGTAGTTTGAAATCAGAAAGTCCACCTTTGTTCTTTCTCAAGATTATTGTGGCTATTTGCATTCTTTATGTTTCCATACAAATTAGGGAATTTTTGTTCTACTTCTGTGAAATATGCCATAGATATTTTGATAGGGATTGCATTGAGTCTGTAGTTTGCTTTGAGTGATATGTAACTACTTTGAGTAACATGTAATAATTTTAACAATATTATTTCACTCCAGGAACTCTTTATATATTTCTGTTTGTGTTGTCTTTAATTTCTTTCAACGGTGTCATGATTTTCAGAGTATAGGACTTTTACCTTCTAAGTTAGATTAATTTCTAATTATTTTGTTCTTTTTAATGCAATTGTGAGTGGGATTGCCGTCTTAATTTCTCTTTCTGATAACTTTGTTGTTAGTGTATAGAAGTACAACAGCTTTTTGCATATTAATTTTATATCCTTCAGGTTTATCAAATTCACTGATGAGTTCCAGTAGTTTTTTGGTGGTGTCTTTAGGGTTTTCTATGTATAGTATCATGTCATCTCCTAACAGTGGCAGTTTTACTTCTTTCTTTTATATTTGGATTCCTTTTATTTCTTGTCTGATTGATGTGGTTAGGACTTCCAGTACTGTGTTGAATAAAAGTGGTGAGAGTGGGCATCCTTGTCTTGTTCCTGATCTTAAAGGAAATACTTTCAGTTTTTCGATATTGAGTATGGTCTTAACTGTGGACTTAACGTATATGGCCTTTGTTATGTTGAAGTATGTACCCTCTGTGCCCACTCTGTTGAGGGGTTTTTGTTTCTCTCTATACAAAAGAACTATACAAAAGATATCTTAATGACCCAGATAACCACAATGGTGTGATCATTCACATAGAGCCAAGATCCTAGAGTGTGAAGTCAAGTGGTCCTTACGAACAAAGCTAGTACAGGTGATGAAATTTCACCTGAGCTATTTCAAATCCTAAAAGTTGATGCTGTTAAAGTGCTGTACTCAATATGCCAGCAAATTTGGAAAACTCAGCAGTGGCCACGGGACTGTAAAAGGTCAGTTTTCATTCCAATCCCAAAGAAAGACAATGCCAAAGAATATTCACTACCACACAATTACGCTCATTTCACATGCTAGCAAGATAATGCTCAGAACCCTTCAATACAAGCTTCAAGAGTATGTGAATGGAGAACTTCCAGATGTACAAGATGGGTTTAGAAAAGGCA
The DNA here is from genome assembly GCA_024291935.2 of Okapia johnstoni. Lineage (NCBI taxonomy): Eukaryota > Metazoa > Chordata > Mammalia > Artiodactyla > Giraffidae > Okapia > Okapia johnstoni. The sequence continues at coordinate 75,002,109 of CM044320.1, forward strand.
GAGGAACCAGAGATCAAATTACCAACATCCATTGGATCATAGAAAAAGTGAGAGAATTCTAGAAAAACATCTACTTGTGCTTTATTGATTGCTCTAAAGCCTTTGACTGTGTGAATCACAATAAACTGTGGGAAATTCTTCAAGAGATGGGAATACCAGACCACCTTACTTGCCTCCTGCAAAACCTGTTCTCAGGTCAAGAAGCAACAGTTAGAACTGGACATGGAACAACGGACTGGTTCCAAAGTGGGAAAGGAGTATGTCAAGGCTGTATATTGTCACCCTGCTTATTTAACTTACATGCAGAGTACGTCACATGAAATGCTGGGCTGGATGAAGCACAGGCTGAAATTAAGATTGCAGGGAGAAATATCAATAACCTCAGATATACAGATGACAACACCCTAATGGCAAAAAGTAAAGAGGAGTTAGAGATCCTCTTGGAAGTGAAAGAGGAGAGTGAAAAAGCTGACTTAAAAACTCAACGTTCAAAAAAGGAAGATCATGGCGTCTGGTCCCATCAATTCATGGCAAACAGATGGGGAGACAATGGAAACAGTGACAGACTTTATTTTCTTGGGCTCCAAAATCACTGCGGATGGTGACTGCAGCCATGAAATTAAAAGATGCTTGCTCCTTAGAAGAAAAGCAGTGGCAAACCTAGACAGTGTATTAAAAAAGCAAAGACATCACTTCACCGACAAAGGTCCATCTAGTCAAAGCTATGGTTTTTCCAGTAGTCATATACAGATATGAGAACTAGACAATAAAAAAGTATGAATGCCAAAGAATTGATGCCTTTGAACTGTGGTGCTGGAGAAGACTCTTGAGAGTCCCCTGGACTGCAAGGAAATCAAACCAGTCAATCCTAAAGGAAATCAACACTGAATATTCATTGGAAGGACTAATGCTGAAGCTCCGATACTTTGGCCACCTTAAGCGAAGAGATGATTCATCGGAAACACTGATGCTGGGGAAGATTGAAGGCAGGAGAAGAAGGGGGCGACAGAGGATGAGATGGTTGGATGACATCACCGATGCAATAGATATAAGTTTGAGCAAGTTCCAGGAGATAATGAAGGACAGGGAAACCTGGCATGCTGCAATACATGGGCTCGCAAAGAGTTGAACATGACTGAGTGACTAAACAACAATAACACATGTCTCTGTGTAGTTTTTTTCTGAAAGGCTTAAATTTCACTCTTTTATGTTTAGGTATAGTCTTTTTTCTTATGTTCTTAGGACTCTAAGCTGTTTCCATCTGAAATCAAATACTGAATCTTGTGAAGTTCTTGGCCAGTATTTTTTTTTTTAATTCTTCCCCTTCATTTTTCCTTTTCTTTGCTTATGGAATTTCTGTTGGGTAGATATTTACACTTATACTGTTGATACTTTCCCTATTTCGCTTTTACTTTTTAGTATTTCATTGCTCTCTGATGTTCTTTGGGACATACCCTGGATTCAACCTAAATGATTACTCAATTGTTTCTCACTTCTGTCTATTCTGTTAGTCATACCATTTAAACATTCTTTATTTCAATGATTATATTTTTATAGCCAGTTTCTTTTTAATTGATTATTCATGCTTCACGTTTCTAATCTTTTCCCATGTCTACTTATTATGATTGTTCAAAAATGTTTTGGGGAGACCTCCCTGGCAGTCCATTCGTTAAGACTCTGTCCTTCCACTGCAGGGGGTGTGGGTTCTATCCTTGGTTGAAGAACTAAGGCCCTGCATGCTACACGGTACAGCCAAACAATTAAAAAGTTTTAAAAAATTGTTTTTGGGATTGATTCTGCTCCTTTATTTCTCATGCATTTGGGTGTATTTGTCTATACTCCCTGTATTAGTGATGGTTCAGTGTTTCTTTATTTTCCACTCTGTGTTACTCTTTTATACTTCTGAGATGCTAGTTGATTCAAAGAATGAGAAACGGACATATACCAACTTCATCCATTCTTGACAGTTTACCCATGTGTTGCTTCTGTTTCTTAGAAGGGGCACTCCTCTGTATGCATTGCTTAACAATGGTAGGGTGCATTCCTCTCGTCTGTTTTAGTCCTGATGTTTGGTTGTTTCTGCTGGTTTCCTACACTAAAATAGTGATAGCATGGGCAGTTATCTACCTCAGAAAATGCAGCTTAATAAAAGGGCACACAACTAAAATTTCTAACCCCATTTATTCTGCTAATCAGTGGTTGCTGGTTTTCGTATGCTCTGTAACTCCCTAACTATGCCCTACTATTATCTGTCTTCAAGTGTTACTGAACTAGATTCTGAGATTGATCAATGTTTGTATTATTTTACTGTCACATCCAACCAGTCCATCCTAAAGGAAATCAGTCCTGAATATTGATTGGTAGGGCTGATGCTGAAGCTGAAACTCCAATACTTTGGCCACCTGATGCGAAGAGCTGACTCATTTGAAAAGACCATGATGCTGGGAAGGATTGAGGGCAGGAGGAGAAGGGGACGACAGAGGATGAGATGGTTGGATGGCATCACCAACTCAGTGGGTTTGGGTGGACTCCGGGAGCTGGTGATGGACAGGGAGGCCTGGTGTGCTGTGGTTCATGGGGTTGCAAAGAGTCGGACACGACTGAGTGACTGAACTGAACTGAACTGTCAACTTCCACTGTATTCATAAGAAAGAGCTAGCAGCCAGCAGATGGTGCTGGGTTTTACCTTTTCAGGGACCAAAACCCATATCTTGCTTTTACAGGTAATGGCTCTCAGTGATTATTGAATTTCTTTAAAGTTCTCAGAACATCTTGGAGTATTATTTTTATAAACAGATAAGATGGAGATAAATGTATCTTTTAACAATTTATATCTCTTTCTTCATGCCAAAAATTGTGCTGTTCTGGTTATAGTTCGTTTTGAAAACCTTTTATGATAGGAATATAATTGACTTGTATTGTTATCTATTGAGTGCTTACTGTCTCCTGGGTACTGTACTAAGTGTTTTATATATATAATGTTGAAGAGAGACCAGGGTGATTTCTCCAATGAGAAGGTTTAATAGGTTTATAAGAATTGTGGATAATTATTAACTCTTGAGGACAAAAATTATACTGAGATATTTTAGCAACAATAAATTTCATTAAAGTCATAGAATGTTTTGCCTGTAGAAAAGGGAAATTATTGAAGAAGGAAATTTAGAGACTGCTGTTGAGAGAACAGGTTGCACTAGTGGTAAAGAACCTGGCTGCTAGTGCAAGAGACGTGGGTTAGATCCCTAGGTCAGGAAGCTCCCCTGGAGAAGGAAATGGCAACCCACTCCAGTATTGTTGCCTGGAGAATCCCATGGACACGGGAGCCTGACAGGCTATAGTTCAGGGGGGTGGCGAAGAGTCGGACACTACTGAAGTGAGTAAGCAGCACCAGCAGAAGGGCTTCCCTCATGGCTCAGCAGTAAAAAATCTGCCTGCCAATTCAGGAGATGCAGGTTTGATCCCTGTGTCAGGAAGAACCCCTGGAGAAGGAAATGGCAACCCAATCCAGTGTTCTTCCCTGGGAAATCCCATGGACAGAGGAACCTGGCGAGCTACAGTCCATGGGATTGCAAAGAGTCAGATACGACTTAACAACTAAACAACAACAAAAAAATTGAGAGGACTGAGATATGGAGAGTTTGTCACTTTAATATAGTTCATGGGTTTTCTTTATTTTTGATTTCGGGATATATGTGGTTTGACTATACGGAACCATTTGTTGTTGAAGTGTTTAATATTTGTAGATTATTTTTAATATAGGTAATATAATCTATAATATAGATAATATTTATAGATTATTAATAGAATATTTATAGATTATTGCAAATGGAAAAGGTCAGCTTAAAAGCTGTTCACTGTGTACTTGTGTGTTTTAAACTCAGATGTGAAAATAAAACATAAACAAGATATCATTACAGCTTCCTAAAGCAGCTAAAAATTTTTTTTAACACACACACACTATTGCTGTATTTATTTGGCTGTGCTGGGTCTTCATTGCTGCACATGGACTTTCTCTAGTTTCGGAGAACAGGGGCTGTTCTCTAGTTGCAGTGCATGGGTTTCTCATTGCAGTGGCTTCTCTTCTTGTGGAGCACGGGCTCTAGAGTGTGCAGACTTCAGTAGTTGGGGTGCACGGGCTTACTTGTTTCACAGCATGTGGAATCTTCCCACACCAGGGATTGAACCTGTGTCTCCTGCATTAGCAGGCAGATTCTTACCTGGTGTTCCACCAGGGAAGTTCCCTGAAGCAGTTTAAATGATCATTATTTCTTATCTAGTTTTTTATCTAAAAGACTATTTTACCTCATTATTTAAATTTCATTTTAGAACCTTTAGATCTAGCCTTTACCTCTATTAAAGCCTCATTTTCTACTTTTATACCTCCTGGCTATTCTTGCTGGTTATAAAACAATGTTGTATGAAATATGCAGTGAAGAAGAGAAGACATAAATTAAGAGGAAATTGCTGGCTTTTATGTACCTAGAGCTTTTTTGCTTGATTTAATTTAAGCAATGAAACCATTTTCCCATTTTGTAAAATTAAATACAATTTTGTTGTTGTTGTTCAGTCACTAAGTCATGTCCCACTCTTTGATACCCTGTAGACTGCAGCACACTAGGTTCTCCTGTCCTTCACTATCTCTTGCAGTTTGCTAAAATTCATGTCCTTTGAGTTGGTGATGCTACCTAGCAAACTCATTCTGTATTCTCCTCTTCCGCTTTTGCCTTTAGTCTTTCCCAGCATCAGGGTCTTTCAGTGAGTCAGCTCTTCGCATCAGGTGGCCAAAGTATTGAAGCTTCACCATCAGTCCTTCCAGTCAATATTCAGGACTGATTTCCTTTAGGATTGACTGATCTGATCTCCTTGCAGTCCAAGGGACTCTCAAGAGTCTTTTCCAACACCACAGTTTGAAGGCATCAATTCTTTGGCACTCAGCCTTCTTTATGGACCAATTCTCACATCCCTACATGACTTCTAGAAAAACCATAGCTTTGATGCTGTGCACCTTTGTTGACAAAGTGATGTCTGCTTTTTAATATGCTGTCTAGGTTTGTCATAGCTTTCATCCCAAGGAGCAAGCATCTTTTAATTTCATGGTTGTAGTCACTGTCTACAGTGATTTTGGAGCTCAAGAAATAAAATCTGTCACTGCTTCCACACAGTAATCTGCCTCTTTTGACAAATGGAATCAGTTGTATAAGTATGGACTAAAAAGAGAAGATATAATACAGCATTTCATTTTCTGACCCTGGCAACCACTAATATGTTTTATGCCCTAAATTTTGCCTTTCTGAGAATATCATATTAATGGAATCATACTGTATGTAGCCTTTTCAGAATGGCTTCTTTTACTTAGCACAATGCATATGAGGTTTATATATATATTGCCTGTATCAATAATTCATTCTTTTTTATTGCTAAATAGTATTCTGTTGTATGAGATACTGCAGATTCTTTGGCATTTTCTAATTAAAGGAGATTTAGGTTGTTTCCAAGTTTTTGTGATTAAAGTTCCTATTAACATTCTCATGTTAGTTTTTGTATCAACAGAAATCATTACTTTATTTGGGTAAATACAAAGAAGTAAAATTACTGGGTCATTAAAGGAAAAGAAATTACTGGGTCATACTGAGACCATGTATTTAATTATAGAAGAACATGAAATCTTTTCAGAAGGATTGAAGCATTTTTGCATTCCCTTCAGGACTATTTGAGGGTTCCAAATGCCCCTCCTCTTTGCTAGGACTTGGTAGTGTTACGTATTCCATTTTAGTCATTCTAAAAGATGTGTTGTGTTGTTGTTCAGTTGCTAATTCGTGTACAACTCTTTGTGAACCCATAGACTGCAGCATGCCAGGCTTCCCTGTCCTTCACTATCTCTCAGAGTTTGCTCAGACTCATGTCCATTGAGTCGGTGATGCCATCCAACCATCTCATCCTCTGTCATCCCCTTCTCCTCATGCCCTCAATCTTTCTCAGCATATGGGTCTTTTCCAGTGAGTCAGCTCTTCCGATCAGGTAGCCAAAGTATTGGAGCTTCAGCTTCAGCATCAGTCCTTCCAATCAATATTCTGGGTTGACTTCCTTTAGAATTGACTCGTTTATTCTCCTTGCTGTCCAAGGAACTCTCAAGAGTCTTCTCCAGCACCACAGTTTGAAAGCATCAGTCTTTGGTGCTCAGCCTTCTTTATGATCCAACTCTCACATGCATACATGACTACTGGAAAAACCATAGTTTCAATTACATGGACCTTTTTCAGCAAAGTGATGTCTTTGCTTTTTAATACCCTGTTTAGGTCTGTCAAAACTTTTCTTCCAAGGAGCAAGCATCTTTTAATTTCGTGGCTGCAGTCACCATCTGTAGTGATTTCGGAGCCCAAGAAAATAAAGGCTCTCACTGTTTCCATTGTTTCCCCATCTATTTGCCATGAATTGATGAGACTAGATGCCATGATCTTAGTTTTTTGAGTTTTAAGCCAGCTTTTTCACTCTCCCCTTTTACCTTCATCACAAGACTCTTTAGTCCCTCTTCACTTTCTGCCATTAGGGTGGTGTCATCTGCATATATGAGATTATTGATATTTCTCCTGCAGTCTTAATTTTAGCTTGTGCTTCATCAAGCCCTGCATTTTGCATGATGTACTCTGCATGTAAGTTAAATAAGCAGGGTGATAATATACAGCCTTGATGTACTGCTTTCCCAGTTTGGAACCAGTCTGTTGTTCCATGTCCACTTCTAATTGTTGCTTCTTGACCTGCATACAGATTTCTCAGGAGGCAGGTAAGGTAATCTGGTATTCCCATCTCTTGAAGAATTTTCCAGTTTGTTGTGATCCACACAGTCAAAGGCTTTAGGATAATTGATGAAGCAGAAGTAAATGTTTGCCTGGAATTCTTTTGCTTTTTCTATGATCCAGTGGATGTTGGCAATTTGATCTCTGGTTTCTCTGCCTTTTCTAAATCCACCTGTACATCTGGAAGTTCTCTGTTCACATACTGTTGAAACCTAGATTGAAAAATTTTGAGCATTATCTTGCTAGCATGTGAAATGAGTGTAGAGTTGTGTGGTAATTTGAGCATTCTTTGGCATTGCCCTTCTTTGGGATTGAAGTGAAAACTGACCTTTTCCTGTCCTGTGACCACTGCTGAGTTTTCCAAATTTGCTGGCATATTGAGTGCAGCACTTTAACAGCATCATCTTTTAGGATTTTAAATAGCCCATCAGAAATTCCATCACTTCCACGTGCTTTGTTGGTAGGAAGCATAAGGCCCACTTGACTTTACACTCTAGGATGTTTATCTCTAGGTGAGTGACTACACTACTGTTGTTATCTGGATCATTAAGATCTTTTGTACAATTTTGTGTATTCTTGCCATATCTTCTTACTCTCTCCTGCTTTTGTTAGGTCCTTACATTTTCTGTCCTTTATTGTGCCCATCTTTGCATGATATGTTCCTTTAGTATCTCTAATTTTCTTGAAGAGATCTCTAGCCTTTCCCATTCTGTTGTTTTCCTCTCTTTCTTTGCATTGTTCACTTAAGAAGGCTTTCTTGTGTCTCCTTGCTATTCTTTGGAGCACTGCTTTCAGTTGGGTATATCTTTTTTCCTTTCTCCTTTGCCTTTCACTTTTGTTCTTTTCTCAGCTATTTGTAAGGCCTCCTGAGATAACCATATTGCCTTCTTGTATTTGTTTTTCTTTGGGATGGTGTTGATCACTCCCTCCTGTACAGTGTTACGAACCTTTGTCCATAGTTCTTCAGATGTGTAGTAGGAGTGAAATGACTAGGTAATACAGTAAGTGTATGTCTAACATTTTAAGAAGCTCCTAAAGTGTTCTTATACTATCATAATATTTTACATTATTATTAGCATTGTATAAGATTTCTAGTTGGTTCCCATTTTCACCAGCACTTGATGGTTAGTCTTTAATTTTAGCTTTCCTAGTAGAGTGGGGTAGAAATATCTTACTGTGGTTAAAAATTACTTTTTCCTAATGCCAGTGGTTTTGAGTACTTACATGTGAAAGTGAAAGTTGCTCTGTTGTGTCCGACTCTTTGCGACCCCATGGACTTTACAGTCACTGGAATTTTCAAGGCCAGAAGACTGGAGTGGGTAGCCTTTCCTTCTCAAGTGGATCTTCCCAACCCAGGGATTGAACCCAGGTCTCCTGAATTCCAGGCAGATTCTTTACCAGCTGAGCCACAAGGGAAGCCCAAGAACACTGGAGTGGGTATCCTGTCCCTTCTCCAGCAGATCTTCCTGGCCTAGGAATTGAACTGGGGTCTCCTCCATTGCAGGTGGATTCTTTATGAACTGAGCTATCAGGGAAGCCCAATACTTATGTGCAATTCATGTATCCTATGGTGAGGTGTCCATTCATATTGCTTGTGCACTTTTTTATTGAGTTGTTTTTCTTATATTTAATTTTTGAGAGTTCTTTATACATTTGGAATGCTGTCATATATGTGATTAAATAATATTTTCTTTCAGTCTGTGGTTTGTCCTTTCATATTTTTTTGAGAAGAGGATGAGCTTTTAATTTTGATTAACTTGAATTTATAAATTTTTTTTCTTTTTAAGTATCATGCTTTCTTTACTATTTCATCCAAGAAGTCTTTGCTTAACCCAAAGTTAGCAATTTTTTCTCTTGTTTTCTTTTATGTGTTCTGTAATTTGAGGGTTTTAAAAAAGCTTTATTGATTAATAATTGACAAGTATAATTGTATATATATTTAAAGTATACCACGTGTTTTGATACACAGATACATTTTAGAATGATGTAGAGTTTTAGATTTACTTTTAAATGTACAGTCTGTTTTCATAAATTTTGCATATAGTGTCCCATATAGATAAAAATACTGTTTCCCTCTAAGTAATGCCGTAATGATGTCCCACAAATTTTGGTATGTTATATTTATGTTTTCATTCCACTTAATGTACTTTTTCATATTTCTTTTGAGTTGTTTTTTGACCCATGGGTTAATAGAAATTTAGGTTCTGAATACTTGGGGATTTCCCAGTTATCTTTTTGTTATTGATTTCTAATTTCCTTCCATTGTGGTCAGAGAACACATTTTTATGCTTTGAATTCTTTAAATTTATTTTGATTGAATATGGTCTGTCTTAGTAAATATTCTGTGTATACTTGAGATGAAAAAGTATTCTGCTGTTGGTTGAAGTGTTTTATAAATGTCAGTCAGGTCAACTATGTTGTTAGTATTGTTTATTTTCAAGTTTAATGTGTTCAATTTTTTGTCTGCTTCTGTGGTTGAGGAAGGGGTACTGAAATCTGTGAGTGTAATTGTGAAGAGTGTATTTGCAGTTTATCACTTCATTTTGATTGATGTATTTTTGAAGCTCTTTTAATTTTGTACATAAACATTTAGGATTTTATGTCCTCTTGGTATAATTGACCAAGAAATGACCTCTGTATCCTTGGTAATATTATTTGATTTGGAATCTACTCAGTCTCTTGATACAGCTACTCTAAGATTGCTATCAACATGGTATGTATTTTTTTCCATTTTCTTACTTTTAACCTATTTGTGTCTTATTTAAAGTGTATTTCTTGTAGGTACAACATAATTGGGTTGTCCTTCCCCTGTGACCCTCGATCTGATAATCCCTACCTTTTCATTTGAGGTATTTAAACCATTTACATTTAATGTGACTAATGATCTGGCTAGGTTTAAATCCACCATCTTGTTGTTTCTTTTCTACTTGTCTCATTTGTGAGTTGTTCTTTTTCCTCTTCTGCCTTCTTTTGGATGGAGTATTTTAATGGTTCATTTTTATCTCCTTTGTGTTAGATAAAACTTTTTTTTTTAGTATTAGATAATAACTTTCTTTTTAGTACTTGCTTTAACTTAATATAGTCTACCATTTAATGATATTACACTTATAATTACCTTGTAGTAATGTACTTCCATTTCTCCCCTCTTGATTTTTGTGCTGTTACTTTCTTATATTTTACCTACATATGTTGTAAACTAAGCACTATGTGGTAGTTAACTTTTAAATAGTTATCTTTTAAAGAGACTCAAATATTAAGAAAAACACCTAATGTGATTTTTCATGTTGTTACCATTTCCTTTTTCCTCAATGTTTTGTTGTATAATAGGTCCACATTCCCATAAAATCTGATCACAATATTCTATCTTAGCTGAAAGTAGATGTCCCTGTTGTTCCTTATAATCTCTATATCTGCACTTTTCACGTTCGGAATTTATAATTTATAAATTAATTAATGGGTTTCAGTAAGTAGAGTTTTAGTGTCTTAACTCCAACCTATTTAGGTGTTTGTTTTTTTTTTTCAGGAAATCTTATTTCTTGCATGTAGAGATAGTTTCATTTGCCAAAAATAGTATAAACAAGTGGTATTTATTCCTTTATATATATACTTATCTGCTGCTTACTCACGTATTTTAACATTAGGTGCATTTAGTGTCTTATGTGGAGAAGGCAATGGCAACCCACTCCAGTACTCTTGCCTGGGAAATCCCATGGATGGAGGAGCCTGGTAGGCTGCAGTCCACGGGGTCGTGAAGAGTCGGACACGACTGAGCGACTTCCATTTCACTTTCACGCATTGGAGAAGGAAATGGCAGCCCACTCCAGTGTTCTTGCCTGGAGAATCCCAGGGACGGGGGAGCCTGGTGGGCTGCCATCTATGGGGTCGCACAGAGTCGGACACGACTGAAGCGCCTTAGCAGCAGCAGCAGCAGCAGCAGCAGTGTCTTATGGATAATCCTGTAGCTGAGCTAATGCTAATATTCTAACCTATGACTAAAATGTCACTTCAGTATCAAAATAACATGCTTCTTATTTTGCTTCCTCTTTCCCCTTACCATATACAGAAAATATTTTTATTGATCAGTTACCTATTCTTTTTTTTTGTTCTTTATGTGTGTGTCTGCTTTTAGTTTTTCTTTCAGTTCAGTTCAGTCGCTCAGTTGTTTGCCACTCCATGAACTGCAGCACGCCAGGCCTCCCTGTCCATCACCAACTCCCAGAGTCCACCCAAACCCATTGAGTCGGTGATGCCATCCAACCATCTCATCCTCTGTCATCTCCTTTTCCTCCTGCCCTCAATCTTTCCTAGCATCAGGGTCTTTTCAAATGAGTCAGCTCTTTGCATCAGGTGGACAAAGTATTGGAGTTTCAGCTTCAGCGTCGTTCCTACCAATGAATATTTAGGACTGCTTTCCTTTAGGATAGACTGGTTGGATCTCCTTGCAGTCCAAGGGATTCTCAGGAGTCTTCTCCAAAACCACAGTTCAAAAGCATCAATTCTTCGACGCTCAGCTTTCTTTACAGTCCAACTCTCACATCCATACATGACCACTGGAAAGACCATAGCCTTGACTAGACGGACCTTGTTGACAAAGTAATGTCTCTGCTTTTCAATATGCTGTCTAGGTTGGTCATAACTTTCCTTCTAAGGAGTAAGCGTCTTTAAATTTCAAGGCTGCAGTTGCCATCTGCAGTGATTTTTGGAGCCCACAAAAATAAAGTCAGCCACTGTTTCCACTGTTGCCCCATCTATTTGCCATGAAATGATGGGACCGGATGCCATGATCTTAGTTTTCTGAATGTTGAGCTTTAAGCCAACTTTTTTACTCTCCTCTTTCACTTGTATCACGAGGCTGTTTAGTTCTTCTTCACTTTCTGCCATAAGGGTGGTGTCAACTGCATATCTGAGGTTATTGATATTTCTCCTGGCAGTCTTGATTCCAGCTTGTGCTTCCTCCAGCCCAGCGTTTTTCATGATGTACTCTGCATATAAGCTAAATAAGCAGGGTGACAATTTACAACCTTGATGTACTCCTTTTCCTATTTGGAACCAGTCTGTTGTTCCATGTCAGTTCTAACTGTTGCTTCCTGACCTGCATACAGGTTTCTCAAGAGACAGGTCAGGTGGTCTGGTATTCCCATCTCTTTCAGAATTTTCCACAGCTTGTTGTGATCCACACAGTCAGAGGCTTTGGCATAGTCAATAAAGCAGAAATAGATGTTTTTCTGGAACTCTGTTGCTTTTTCGATGATCCAGCGGATGTTGGCAATTTGATCTCTGGTTCCTCTGCCTTTTCTAAAACCAGCTGGAACATCTGGAAGTTCACGGTTCACCCATTGCTGAAGCCTGGCTTGGAGAATTTTGAGCATTACTTTACTAGCGTGTGAGATGAGTGCAATTGTGCGGTAGTTTGAGCATTCTTTGGCATTGCTTTTTTTGGGGATTGGGATGAAAACAGACCTTTTCCAGTCCTGTGGCCACTGCTGACTTTTCCAAATTTGCTGACATATTGAGTGCAGCACTTTCACAGCATCATCTTTCAGGATTTGAAATAGCTCAACTGGAATTCCATCACCTCCACTAGCTTTGTTCATAGTGATTCTTCCTAAGGCCCATTTGACTTCACATTCCAGGATGTCTGGCTCTAGGTGAGTGATCACACCATTGTGATTATTTGGGTCATGAGGATCTTTTTTGTACAGTTCTTCTGTGTATTCTTGCTACCTCTTCTTAATATCTTCTGCTTCTGTTAGGTCCATATCATTGCTTTCCTTTATTGAGCCCATCTTTGCATTAAATGTTCCCTTGGTGTCTCTAATACAATATGGTCCTGGAGATCAGTGGAGAAATAACTCCAGAAAGAATGAAGGGATGGAGCCAAAGCAAAAACAACACCCAGTTGTGGATAGGACTGGTTACAGAAGCAAGGTTCGATGCTGTAAAGAGAAATATTGCATAGGAACCTGGAATGTTAGGTCCATGAATCAAGGCAAATTGAAAGTGGTCAAACAGAAGATGACAAGAGTGAACATCGACATTCTAGGAATCAGCGAACTAAGATGGACTGGAATGGGTGAATTTAAGTCAGATGAGCATTGTATGTAGCACTGTGGGCAGGAATCCCTTAGAAGAAATGGAATAGCCATCTTAGTCAACAAAAGAGTCCAAAATGTAGTACTTGGATGCGGTCTCAAAAATGAGAGAATGATCTCTGCTCGTTTCCAAGGCAAACAATTCAGTATCATGGTAATCCAAGTCTGTACCCTGACCATAGCTGTCATTTAAAGTTTCTGAAACAGTTCTATAGGCATACATAAAATAAAGAAAGAAAATCTGCTTAAACATTATAAGAACAACCAAAGTTTGGTATTTGAATCAAGACTTACTTTGTTTTTCCCCTTTCCTAGTTTAGTAATATGGAAAGTCCACTCCAGATTGGTGCAGCCAAGAACACACCTCCTAGTCTAGAGTATCTTTCTGAGAGAAGCAGTGTGTCAGCTTTTCTCATATGGATCCTAAGTGCTGGGGTTGAGCTTTGGGCCAGTAGGGCTGAGAGGCAGGGGCTTACTTCTGTCCAGTTACTGCTCATGCCATAGAGGCTTTACTTGTGCCACTGAGAATAGTGGTGCCCCAATCTCCATGCCTTAGCTATTAAGGTAGCAGTTGCACGCTAGGCCTGGGAATTTGAGAAGACTTCAGGCGACTGATCCCCCAGCTCCACCAGGTATTCAGGTCCCAACATTGTGTTGTCAGTCAAAAGTGTGCCACTATCCCTACCACCAGTTTCAGAGCCATGGCACAGAGACTTTGCCTAGGGGGAGAAGTGAAGTGAAGTGAAGTCGCTCAGTTGTGTCCGACTCTTTGCGACCCCATGGACTGTAGCCCAACAGGCTCTTCCGTCCATGGGATTTTCCAGGCAAGAGTACTGGAGTGGGTTGCCAATTCCTTCTCCAGAGGATCTTCCCGACCCAGGGATCGAACCCTGGTCTCCTGCATTGTAGGCAGACGCTTAACCGTCTGAGCCTCGAGGGAAGTCCCTAGGGGGAGAACCGGGCCATAAAATTGAGAGTTCTGCATCTCTTCCCAATGGAATGAACTTCATTTGCAACACTGTGGAGAAGTTTAAGCTTAAAGTTACCTTTGGAAACAGTAGAGGTTGTGGAAATGCATTTGGAGGAGGAGATTGGTATATGCATTGGAAATAAACTATAGGCTGTCTAGTTTGCAGGAGAGAACCAAGGAATTAAGAGCTCAAAGGAGACCTCGTTGCATCAGAACAAATCTCTTGACACTGACCTTGGGAAGTATATCTTTTTAAAGGTGCCCAGATTTGTTTGGGTCAGTCTGTGGAGCAGACTTTGCTTCAGGGCATTGTTGAAAATAGTAGAGAAATCAGCTGGCAATTAGTAGTGCTTAGCAGTTGAGTTTGGCCAGGGAGAGAGAGACAGGGAACCCTGTCAAAACTGCTGTCATTTTATGGTAACTTTGGGAATACTCATATATATGTCTCCTGAAGAGGAACATCAGCAGCTTCACACTAAGGGAGTATGGGCGAATAGACTGGACTGAACTGGTCCAGTCAGTGACTAAATAAATAAGTGAATAACAGTAACAAATCTTAGAGGGAGACAATCAGTATCCAGAGTGGCTGCAATATTATATCTTCAACAACAAGATATTATGAAACATGCAAAAGAATAGGAAAGTATGATGTATAAACCAGAAAAAAAGATGGGCAATGGAAACTATACATGAGATTGGTCAAATGTTGATATAACAGTGATTTTAAAGTAACCATTATAAATATGTTCAGAGAACTGATTCTGAGAGAATTATTCAGAGTGAGTGACTTCAGAGAATGTACTCTTCTAGTGAGTAAAAGAAAGAAAACTATAATTAAAGAAGTATGATAATAATGTGTATCAAATGGAAAGTATCAAAAAGATAAAAATTACGAAAAAGAACTAAATGGAAATACTGGGTTTGAAAAATACTAAGTGAAATTAAAAATACATTAGAGAGTCTTAATGATAGATTTGACTGGCAGAAGAAAGGATTAGCCATGTTGAAGATAGATGATAGACATTATGCAGTCCAAGGAACAGAGAGGAAAATAAGATTGAAAATTAATGAACAGAGTCCCAGAGTAATGTGGAATACCATTAGTGTATCAGCATACACACAGTGGGAGTACTACGAGGGCAAGGAGCAGGTGAAGTTGCTCAGTCGTGTCTGACTCTTTGTGACCCCATGGACTGTAACCTACCAGGCTTCTCCGTCCATGGGATTTTCCAGGCAAGGGTGCTGGATTGAGTTGCCATTTCCTTCTCCAAGGGATCTTCCTGAACCAAGGATCAAACCCAGGTCTCCCACATGGCAGGCAGATGCTTTACCGTCTGAGCCACTAGGGAAGCCAAGGAGGGGGTAAGGGGCAGAAAAAAGTGTTTGAAAAAATAATGGTTGAAATCTTCCCAAATTTATTGAAAAATATGTCTGTGTATTTTGGAACCTCAACAGACTCCAAGAGGAATAAACTTTTGTGCTTAGTCACTCAGTTGTCTCTGACTCTTTGCAACCCCATGGACTGTAGCCCACCAGGCTCTTCTGTCCATGGGGATTCTCCAGGTAAGAATACTGGAGTGGGTTGCCATGCCCTCCTCCAAAAAGACACATTATAGTAAAAATGCTGAAAATCTAAAGGTAAGAGAAAATCTTGAGACCATCAAGAGAAAAACAACTTGTCATAAGGGAACCCCAATAAAATCAACAGCTGGCTTCTCATCATATAGAGGCAGAAATGCAGTGGGATAACATATTCAAAGTACTTGATGGAAAGAATTGCCAACCAAGAATCCTGTGTCTAGGAAAGCTGTCTTTCAGAAATGAAGATGAAATAAATATATTCTCAGATAAAACTGAATTTGTTGCTAGAACCCACCTTATAAGAAGTCCTTCAGGCTGAAATTCAAATGACTTCACACTGTAATTTGGTCTCATACATGAGCACCAGTAAAGGTTATATATTAACATGTAGATATGTTAATATATAATATATAAAATAATAAGAGACATTATAATGGCATATTTTTCTCCCTGAACTGATTTAAAAAACATTTGTGTAAAACATTATGTATACACACCCACACACACACATACACATACATATATAAAATGTAATTTGGACCTGTAACAGAAATTCATTGTGTGTATCAATAACAGCATAAAGTAGGTTTATGGAAACACAACTGTATTGAGCTAAAGAAATAACCTGATTATAACTCAAACTGCAGAAACAAATCAAGAAAGGCAAAATTGATAAATAGGTTAATATAACAAAAGCTACAAATATATACTTGCTTTTCTTTCATCTCTCAGATTCTTTAAATGTCATACATTGTGTAAAGTAATAATAACAGTTGCTATAATAATTGTAATATTTGTAGTTTGAGCATTAGCATTTTGTTGATTTTATAACATTTATTAGATTACGTATGTGTGCATATACATATGTATGTGTTGTATATATATAGGCAATAATAGCACCAAAAGGGGAAAAAGGGAATAGAGCTATTTTAAGAATAACATTTCTGTATCTCACTGGAGTTAGTATAAATCTGAAGCTGAATCTGTTACAGTATGTATGGGAAGCCCTAGAACAAACGTGAAGGAAGGAAATAACTTAAAATATATATATATATATATGTATATAAATATATATGAGAGGGAAGTGGGATATATATAAATATAGGTAATCATTAAAGAAATTTAAAAGCAACATTAGAACATTTCCATTTAATGCAAAAGAAAGCAGTAAAGGAAGAAAATAGGAATAAAAAAACATGAGTCCCAGAAAACAAAAAGTAAAATGGCAGATATAAATATAGCTGTATCAATGATATTAAATGTAAATGGGTTAAACAGCCCATTTCTAAAGTTAGAGATTGTCAGATTAGACAAAAAAATACATACAGAATCCAATCATATGCTCTCTGTAGGAGACACCCAGATGCAGATAAGATTGTCAGATTAGACAAAAAAATACATATAGAATCCAATCATATGCTCTCTGTAGGAGACACCCAGATGCAAATATACAAATAGATCAGGTTGGCAGAGGATATATCATGTAAAAAGAAACCGTAAGAAAGCTGTGGTGGCTATACTAATGTGAAACAAAATTTGACTTTTAAAAAATGATTTTTAAAATGTTCTTGAAGGTAAAGAGGCATATTTTATATTGATGAAATTATGAGTCCAACAGGTTGCTATTCAGTCACTCAGTCGTGTCCGACTCTTTGCAACTCCATGGACTGCAGCATGCCAGGCTTCCCTGTCTTTCACCATCTCCTGGATCTTGCTCAAACTCACCGTGTTATATAATCCAACAGGAAGATATGGCAATTATACATATATGATTCTAACAGCAAAGCACCAAAATATTAATACATAAGGCAAAAACTGACAGAAATGAAGGGTGTACTAGATTGTTGAACAACAGTATTTGCAGACTTCAATAACCCACTTTTGATGTTGGGTAGAACAACTAAGCAGGAGATTAACAAGGAAATAGAAGTCCTGAGAAGCACTGTACACCAAATTTCCCTAACGTACATCTGTAGGACATGCTACCCAACAATAGCAGAATATGTAGTTGTCTGAAATGCATATGGAACATTTTCCAGGGAATGCTGTGTCTAGGCTGTGGAACAAATCTTAATATATTTTAAAAGATAGAAGCAGCATGGTTTCAAAGCACAAAAGAATGACATTGCCATTAACTTAAGGAAACCTGTTGCTGTTCATTTGCTCAGTCATGTCTGACTCCTTGGGACCACATAGACTAGAGCATGCCAGGCTTCCCTGTCCTTCACCATCTCCCAGAACTTGCTCAAACTCAAGTCCATTGAGTCGATGATGCCCTCCAACCATCTCATCCTCCCTCGCCCCCTTCTCCTGCCCTCTATCATACCAGCATCAAGATCTTTTTCAGTGAGTAGGCTCTTCGCATCAGGTGGCCAAAGTATTGAAGCTTTAGCATTAGTCCTTCTGATGAGTATTCGGGATTGATTTCCTTTAGGATTGACTGATTTGGTCTCCTTGCAGTCCAGGGGGCTCTCAAGAGTCTTCTCCAGCACCATAGTTCAATAGCATCAGTTCTTCAGCAGTTAGCCTTCTTCTATGTTCCAACTCTCACATCTGTACATGACTGCTGGAAAAACCATAGGTTTGACTATATGGACCTGTGTTGGCAAAGGGATGTCTCTGCTTTTTAATACTCTGTCTAGGTTTGTCATAGCTTTCCTTCCAAGGAGCAAGTGTCTTTTTATTTCATGGCTGCAGTCACCCTCTGCAGTGGTTTTGGAGCCCAAGAAAGTAAAACCTGTCACTATTTCCCAGAGAAACTTGGGAAACTCACAAATGTGTAGAAATTAAGCAACATACCCTTAAATAGCTAGTGAGTCAAAGAATACATCAAAAGTGAATTCAAGAAATACTGTGAGATGCAAAAAATGACACAGTATACCAAAACATGACTGTATCTAACGTAGTACTTAGAGGTAAAGTTATAGCTGTAAATGTTATTTAAGACTCAAGTCAAAACCTACATCTTATACCTTAATACAGTGGAAGAGAAGAGCAAACTAATCCTAAAGCAAGCAGAAGAAGTGGATAATGTAGAGCAGAAATTATATGAAATAAATAATGGTGTGTGTGTGCTTAGTCTCTCAGTCATGTCCGCTCTTTACGACCCCATGGACTGTAGCCTGCCAGGCTCCTTTGTCCATGGGATTTCGAGGCAGGAATACTGGAGTGAGTTGCCATGCCCTCCTCCAGGGGATCTTCCTAACTCAGGGATCAAACCCCGGTCTCATGCATTGCTGGCGGATTCTTGACCATCTGAGCCACCAGGGAAGCCCAAACATTTTGTTCAGTTCAGTTCAGTCACTCAGTCGTGTCCGACTCTTTGCAACCCCATGAATCGCAGCATGCCAGGCCACCCTGTCCATCACCAACTCCTGGAGTTTACCCAAACTCATGTCTATCGAGTTGGTGATGCCGTCCAGCCATCTCATCCTCTGTTGTCCCCTTCTCCTCCTGCCCCTAATCCTTCCCAGCATCAGGGTCTTTTCCAGTGAGTCAACTCTTCGCATGAGATGGCCAAAGTGTTGGAGTTTCAGCTTCAACATCAGTCCTTCCAATGAACACCCAGGACTGATCTCCTTTAAGATGGACTGGTTGGATCTCCTTGTAGTTCAAAGAACTCTCAAGAGTCTTCTCTAACACCACAGCTCAAAAGCATCAATTCTTCGGCGCTCAGCTTTCTTCACATTCTAACTTTCATATCCATACATGACTACTGGAAAAACCATAGCATTGGATAGATGGATCTTTGTTGGCAAAGTAATGTCTCTGCTTTTCAATATGCTGTCTAGGTTGGTCATAACCTTCCTTCCAAGGAGTAAGTGTCTTTTAATTTCATGGCTGAAATCACCATCTGCAGTGATTTTGGAGCCCCCCAAAATAAAGTCTGACACTGTTTCCACTGTTTCCCCATCTATTTCCCATGAAGTGATAGGACCAGATGCCATGATCTTGGTTTTCTGAATGTTGAGCTTTAAGCCAACTTTTTCACTCTCCTCTCTCACTTTCATCAAGAGGCTTTTTAGTTCTTCACTTTCTGCCATAAGGGTGGTGTCATCCGCATATCTGAGGTTATTGATATTTCTCCTGGCAATCTTGATTCTAGCTTGTGCTTCCTCCAGCCCAGCGTTTCTCATGATGTACTCTGCATAGAAGTTAAATAAGCAGGGTGATAATATATTGCCTTGACATACTCCTTTTCCTATTTGGAACCAGTCTGTTGTTCCATGTCCAGTTCTAACTGTTGCTTCTTGACAAGCATACAGATTTCTCAGGAGGCAGGTAAGGTGGTCTGGTATTCCCATCTCTTTCAGAACTTTCCACAGTTTGTTGTGATCCACACAGTCAAAGGCATTGGTGTAGTCAATAAAGCAGAAATAGATGTTTTTCTGGAACTCTCATGCTTTTTCAATGATCCAGCGGATGTTGGCAATTTGATCTCTGGTTCCTCTGCCTTTTCTAAAACCAGCTTGAACATCTGGAAGTTCACGGTTCACGTATTGCTGAAGTCTGGCTTGGAGAATTTTGAGCATTACTTTATTAGCGTGTGAGATGAGTGCAGTTGTGCGGTAGTTGGAGCATTCTTTGGCATTGCCTTTCTTTGGGATTGGGATGAAAACGGACCTTTTCCAGTCCTGTGGCCACTGCTGAGTTTTCCAAATTTGCTGGCATATTGAGTGCAGCACTTTCACAGCATCCTTTTCTAGGATTTGAAATAGCTTGACTGGCATTTCATCACCTCTACTAGCTTTGTTCTTAGTGATGCTTTCTTTCTAAGGCCCACTTGACTTCATATTCCAGGATGTCTGGCTCTAGGTGAGTGATCACACCATTGTGATTATCTGGGTCGTGAAGATCTTTTTTGTGCAGTTCTTCTGTGTATTCTTGCCATCTCTTCTTAATATCCGCTGCTTCTGTTAGGTCCATACCATTTCTGTCCTTTATCGAGCCCATTTTTGCATGAAATGTTCCCTTGGTATCTCTAATTTTCTTGAACATTTTGTAGGTTTTTTCAAAAAAAAACTTCTACCTTACGTCGTTGGCAATGATGAGCAAACTAATCCTAAAGCAAGCAGAAGAAGTGAATAATACAGAGCAGAAATTTTATGAAATAAGTAATAGAGAAAATTAATTAGAGCAAAAGGATCCTTGGTTTGAATAGAAACTACTTTCCAGTTAGTGACTTCCTGAATTCATTATTCTTATCTATTTTACAAAACTTCAGTTTATACACATTCATGAAGAATATTGTATTGACTGAGTAGCTTTGTTAGTGATTGCCTTTGAAGGCAGACCCTATTGATTGAATCCAAATTTATCTCAGAATGGTGAGGTTTTTAGTTTACGAGAGAATACCAAATACTAATTGCTTTTATTGGTTTTAATATGATAATATCGTCAGTCTGAAGGCATGAATAAATTCTCCATTTTCCAAGTTTTTAGTGACATAATTTTAGTGTTATGATCGAAGAATAAAGCATGCTTGTATGTTCCCTGGGTCATTTTGAGTAAAGTTAGAGTATAATGTAGGGTGGAATTGATTGATTTTTTTCATTTACAGTTTCTATTTTTATTTATATTTTCTTAACATTTTAGCTTAACACTTTTTCCAAGGAACTTTTATTTACTTTAATATAGCGTATTTGTCAAAGATCATTTGGATATATCTCATTTCATCACAAATTTTTGATGTTGGTGGTTCAGCTACTGTATTTTTTATCTTTGTGTGTATATGAATATATGAATTATGGTGTCCTTGTTTTTCTACTGTTTGCCATATAAAAATGACTTCCCGTTAGTGTCCCAGTGTATAACACCAGTGGAACTCAGATTAAGCTCTTCTCCTTCCAAGTTCCAAAGCCTCTTTGTTAACTGTTATAGGAAGCTGGTTGTTTTCAGATTGCTGTTACTGCTAGGACACACAACCATATATTAATACAAAATGATAATACTAGCAGCTTTCATTTATTGAGTACTTAAGTATCAGGCAGTGTGTCTAGCCCTGAAAGCTTTAGGTGTCTGCCATGTCAGCAAAAACCTAGAACAACTATTTTGGGTCACTGCTCTGTATGCCTGACCCATTCTACAAAATGTCTGTTTTATCATTGAAATGAGAAAAGAATTTTGAGTTTTCAGTTCCTTCTCTGTCACAGTTTTATCTTATGAAAATTTATTCATTCGTATTTTTATAGGTTGATAGTCTGAACATCAGTAGTTTCATGGAAGCAAGGCAGGGAAAGCTCTACCTTTTTGGAGCTCTGTACATGTAAGACTGGAAATAGATACTATGTTATATTAACTAAGCCCCTGTGACCTGAGCTGCATGGTTTGGTGAAGCCAGAGTCAGCCTTACATATGATTGACAGATGTAAATAGAGTTTAGTTTAAATATGCTATAGCAAGGAACTAGTCTTTTCATTTTATAAATTTCATTTATAACTAAATTTCTCTCATCTTTTTGCAGTACTTCATTGCTGACATTTATCTCTTTAATTTCTAGCAGATAAACTGCTTACCTTTTGGAGAATGTTATTAATCTCTGTTTTTGTAGTAGTCATTTTGATAATCCAAATGGTACTAATTTTATCTGAAACATTTTACTTTAAACAATTAGTTTTAATTACACTATTAGACAAGAGTATTTACTTGCAGATATTTAGATCTGTACCCTACTTCTAATTTGAGAACTTTTGATATAACTTAAAATTTTTATTTCAGACAGTATAGTTCATGAGACTTTACAGCAGTGGTTCTCTATATGAGGTCCCAGGTTAGCAACATCAACATCATCTAGGGTCTGGTTAGAATGCAGATTTTCAGACTGAACCCATCAATCAGAAACTGAGGAGTTAGAGCTGAGCAGTCATTTAACAAGTCCTCCTAGTGACTCTGATGCTTGATAAAGTTTCAGAACCAGTCAACGAAGTATCTTGCTGATTGAGTTTCTTTTAATGCAGTGCATTTGTATTCTTTTTGTTCTTTCCACATTTTAAACTTGTATTATTTATTGGAAGATATACTGTCCAAATTATTCACTGAATTCAGGTAGCACATATAAAGTACTTAATGAAAGATTTCTTAGGCAGATTTGAGAATTAGTTTGTCAAGGCATCAGGATAGGTATTTGTATAAAGCACCTTTAAATAAAGCCCTCTAGAGATTTAATTCAGACTCCTGCATTGTAGAAATTTAATTGTTTGGTACTTAGGGGCTGCTGGTTTAAACAGACTTCTGATGAATGAAATCAAGGAATATATAAACACGCACACATGTACACACATGTGCGCTTTCCCATTGTAATTTTTAAAATGGAAATTAGGTTGATGATAATAGATATTGAAGACAGAGTATGCTGGAAACTAATAACTTTAAAGAGAAAAATGTTTGGTGTGATCACTCACCTAGAACCAGACATTCTGGAATGCAAAGTCAAGTGGGCCTTAGGAAGCATCACTACAAACAAGGCTAGTGGGGGTGATGAAATGCCAGTTGAGCCATTTCAAATCCTAAAAGATGATGCTGTGAAAGTGCTGCACTCAATATGCCAGCAAATTTGGAAAACTCAGCAGTGGCCACAGGACTGGAAAAGGCCCGTTTTCATCCCAATCCCAAAGAAAGGCAATGCCAAAGAATGCTCAAACTACTGCACAATTGCACTCATCTCACACACTAGTAAAGTAATGCTCAAAATTCTCCATGCCAGACTTCAGCAGTATGAGAACCGTGAACTTCCAGATGTTCAAGCTGGTTTTAGAAAAGGCAGAGGAACCAGAGATCAAATTGCCAACATCCGCTGGATCATTGAAAAAGCAAGGGAGTTCCAGAAAAACATCTACTTTTGCTTTATTGACTACACCAATGCCTTTGACTGTGTGGATCACAACAAACTGTGGAAAGTTCTGAAAGAGATGGGAATACCAGACCACCTTACCTGCCTCCTGAGAAATCTGTATGCTTGTCAAGAAGCAACAGTTAGAACTGGACATGGAACAACAGACTGGTTCCAAATAGGAAAAGGAGTATGTCAAGGCAATATATTATCACCCTGCTTATTTAACTTCTCTGCAGAGTACATCATGAGAAATGCTGGACTGGATGAAGCACAAGCTGGAATCAAGATTGCCAGGAGAAATATCAATAACCTCAGATATGCAGATGACACCACCCTCATGGCAGAAAGCAAAGAAAAACTAAAGAGCCTCTTGATGAAAGTGAAAGAGAAGAGTGAAAAAGTTGGCTTAAGGCTCAACATTCAGAAAACTACGATCATGGCATCCGGTCCCATCACTTCATGGGAAATAGATGGGGAAACAATGGAAACAGTGACAGACTTTTATTTTTGGGGGCTCCAAAATCACTGCAGATGGTGAATTTAAAAGACGCTCCTTGGAAGAAAAGTTATGAATCAACCTAGACAGCATATTAAAAAGCAGAGGCATTTCTTTGTCAACAAACGTCTGTCTAGTGAAAGCTATGATTTTTCCAGTAGTCATGTATGGTTGTGAGAGTTGGACTGTAAAGAAAGCTGAGTTGGAAGAATTGATGCTTTTGAACTGTGGTGTTGGAGAGGACTCTTGAGAGTCCCTTGGACAGCAAACAGATCCAACCAGTCCATTCTAAACGAAATCAGTCCTGAATATTCATTGGAGGGACTGATGCTGAAGCTGAAACTCCAGTACTTTAGCCACCTGATGTGAAGAACTAACTCATTTGAGAAGACCGTGATGCTGGGAAAGATTGAAGATGGGAGGAGAAGGGGATGACAGAGGTTGAGATGGTTGGATGGCTTCACCGACTCAATGGACATGAGTTTGAGTAGTCTCCGGGAGTTGGTGATGGACAGGGAGGCCTGGAGTGCTGCAGTCCTTGGGGTCGAAAGAATCAGACACGACTGATCAATTGAACTGAACTGAAATACTCTGAAAAGTCATGGTGTAGTAAATATATATAATGTAGAACCATTATTTCATATAATGGGAGAAAAAAGATTTCCAGAGTTTAGTACCTAAAATAGCTTATTTGAGGATGGTTATTTTTTAATTGTAGTTTAATAAATATTAATGTTATAATTAATGTTTACATAATGACTGAATTACCGTTGAAATGAGCTGTTACTTACAATATTAGGAGATAAAAAACATTAAATTTGCAAAGTTGTTCTACCTATAGCTTTCACATCTTTTGGCTTTGCTTCTTTCTGTGTAGATAATGCATGAATATTGAGGTATTCAACTAATGCCGTTATTTTTCTCTTTGTAAGTATATTTTTTCATGTGTAAGGCTTTGCTACTAAACTGTAGGTTGAGTCTGATCTGTAATTTCCTTTCAGTACAAATGCTGTATGTGTGTGTCTTATATTTATTTTTATTGATGGGCTAATTTATATGTTAGATGTTAGGGTAGTTCATACTTTAGCCTTCCTTAGTGATATCTTAGGGTCCTAGGTCCAGGGACTATTAAGTCTAAAGATAATATACTGAACAAGTGAGATTTTTAATAAGCTAGATTATTTAGTAGTGTTTCTAATAAGAATGATTAAAACTCCAGATAATGCCTGTGTTTTCAGAGAATACCTAATTAAAGATTTAGGATATAAATGGCAGACTGGAGTAACCTTGTATGTTGTGAATTTGTTTTTTTGTTTTACTTCCAACTTTGAGATATCTAAAACCCCCATAAGTTTGGATAGGGCCATGGATATTTGTATTCAGTGTAAGAAAGAATATTTGTAACTTGGTTGTCTGTTAGTGCTGTTTCTTATACTAGTAAGTATGTAGGCAAATAAGAGAAGGCAGAGAGAGAGAGATGTGTAGAAGAAGCGGGAAAGGAGAGGTAGCAATAAAAAGACCACACACAGAGAGAAATAGTGATTAAAAACAAACCCCGACAGGGTCTGGATTGATTTGTATTTGCTCTGAAGTGTTATATAGTAATTGTGGATTA
Organism: Okapia johnstoni; assembly: GCA_024291935.2. NCBI lineage: Eukaryota > Metazoa > Chordata > Mammalia > Artiodactyla > Giraffidae > Okapia > Okapia johnstoni. The sequence continues at coordinate 75,027,485 of CM044320.1, forward strand.
CTGTGCAGCATAATATATCTTATCTGAAACAGGAAATGAATCTTTTCAGGATTTCTACTTAATACATTTTTATTTAAATTAAAAACTTAAAAATAATGACTGTTCATTTACAAAATACACATTTCAAAATTAAAGCTCAAAAACTCTTTTTTATTTAATTGTCCAAGTTCAACACTTTGGAAAATAATGAGCTCTTTTTTTTTATCCTGAAATTAACATTTGTTAATTATAAAAATCAAAATTCTGAAAAAAATATTTGAAAAAATTATAAATCACATATTGTACCATTCATAAATAATCACTTTTAATGTGTTGGTATGTATCCTCCCAGTCTTTTAAAAGATAAATTTCTAAAATTGAGAGCCCTCACATGCTTCTTTCTTCCCTGATAGCTCAGTTGGTAAAGAATCTGCCTTCAATGCAGGAGACCCTGGTTTGACTCCTGGGTCAGGAAGATGGGCTGGAGATCAGATAGGCTACCCACTCTAGTCTTCTTGGGCTTCCCCTGTGGCTCAGCTGGTAAAGAACCTGCCTGCCATGTGGGAGACCTGGGTTTGATCCCTGGGTTGGGGAGATCCCCTGGAGGAGAGAAAGGCTACCCATTTCAGTATTCTGAAGAATTCCATGGACTGTATAGTCCCTGGGGTCACAAAGAGTTGGATACGACTGAACGACTTTCACTCACTTCACTCATTCACTCATATGGTTCTTTATTATTTTTTAAATCTAATACTGTAACTAGTCTTTAAGATAATTTTAATAATTTCCTATTTGTATGTCATAACTTAATTTTTCTATATTGTCAAACATTTAAGTTGCCATTTTTCTTTCCTATATTATGCGGTGAACCTTACTGTTCATAAATCTTTATCTCATAAATCTGTAAATCTTTATATGTGTCTTACACGTCTAGATTCCTAGATGGTGAATTACTGAGTTAGAGAATATAAATGCTTTCAGGATTTTTAATGTGCATTGCCAAATTGCCATCCAAAAATCCGGATCTAATTTAATTTCTACCAGCCGTATGTAAGATGCCTATTAAGGAATATGCTTGTCTGCACTAGGTATCATTATTGGATTTAAAGATTGTCAGTTTCTCTAAAGAAAAATTCCATTTTGTTCTATAAAATGCTGTTAAATACTGAAATTACTATATTTTACATTATAGTTTGAAATTGATTAATTGGACTTCAGAAAAAATCATACTTGGACTTTATCAATTTAAATTAGAATATAATTTACTGGAGAATTGTCAACAATAGAAATTTTAGAAGTATTTGGTCACTGTAATGGTCTAAGGGTCCAGGAGAATCATTTATTATTATCATTATTGAAACAGTGCAGCCAAAAGTAAGATAAAATGAATACACCAAGGAGGTAACTTTTCTACTTTGGAAAAAGTGGTTGGTATTTTTAAGTTTCAGGAAGAGCAGTTTTAACATAGCAGCATACAAGCACTGCTCTTAGAGTTTTTAGTATCTTACGAAGATTATGCTTCTTGCTTACTGTGTTTTTCTTAGATGAATTGTCTAGTTTCTAGGCCTCAGAAACATCTATTAAATGAAGATTAAAAAGAGTTTCTTTTAAGGATCATAAAAGATAGTACATGTAAAGAACTTATGAGTGTTTGGCATCAGTTGATGCCACACCAAGGCTGGTTATCATTTGGCAGATTATTATAGATTTATTTATTCAACACATATTTACTGAGCTCTTACAGTGTGTCACATAACTTCTTGGGCATTTAGATTATAGTCATGAAACAAGCTAAGAACTGTCTAGTGGAACTTATAATTAGGAGTGAGGGGAGATGGTATTGTAAAATAAAGTAACCACGAACTAAAGTTTAAAAACTAGCATAAATATCTTCATGTGAATAAATAGCCTTATAAGTAGGTTAGATAAAGAATGATTTCTACCTTTTGAGGAAGGACTACCTTTGCATTGAGGCTTTTTATTTTCTGTTTAATTTTTATTCATTTGAAAGTGATGTGATTAATATCTGTTTTTCTTGGCAAACTCAGGCTATTGGAAAATAAAGTATCTGATTTTTGCAGTAATGCATGTTGGAATTAATGATTTAATAGTTAATAATTTTACTGAGAAAGGAAGAAGGAATTGCTTTGTTGAGAACTAAACAACAGAGGGTATGTATATTTTGAAAAATATTAACAGAAAATATTAGTTTTCTTAGCTAATAGCAGAGTGTTATAAAATTATTCTGGAAAATGAGAGAGAAATGCAATATTTATAATTTATATTTCTTTTAAGAATTGTTTATGAAATGGTCTGGTGGCTCAGGTGGTAAAGAGTCAGCCTGCAATGCAGGAGACATAGGTTTGATCCGTGGGTCAGGAAGATTCCCTGGAGGAGGAAATGGCAACCCACTCCAGTATTCTTGCCTGGAAAATTCCGTGGATAGAGGAGCCTCTAGGGCTACAGTCTATGGGATCGTAGAGTCAGACACGACTGAGCAACTAACTTTGAATCCGTATAAATCCCTCACCCCAATAAAAGCAGAGCTGTAAGAGAATGTACTAGTTATCCATGGCTGCATAATGAATTGTTCCAAAAGCTAGTACTTAAAACAACAAATATTTATTACCTGAAGTTTCTGTGGTTTCTGAATCTCGGCACCATTTAGCTGTGTATTTTGGCTCGGAGTTTCATAGTATGTTGCAATCAAGACATCAGTTAAGATGTTGGACTGGGCTAAGTCAATTCAAGGTTTGACTGGAGGAAGATCTATTTCTAAGCTCGCTTAAGTGGTGAGTGACAGTATTCAGTTCCTCATAGACCATTGAATTGAGGGCCTCAGTTCCTTGCTGTCTGTTGGCTAGAGGGGTCCCTCAGTTCCTGCATCTTCATAGCGCAGCTTACAATAAGACAGCTGGTTTCCATCTGAGCAAGGAAGAGCAAAGATGGAAGCCAAAGTCTTTATGTAACCTAATCTCAGGGTGTCATCCTCTCAGAAGCAAATCAGTATGTTCACTCCACGTTCGAGGGAATTATATGAGACATGAATAGCTATCAGGAGTCAGGAATCTTTGGGAGCCTCTTAGAAGCTGCCTGCCAGAGAGAGCAAAGCAAAACTTACACAAATGGCATCTATAAAAAGCTAAGTAAGATATTACCATTAGCCCTAAATAAAAGAGGCTGGGGGCAAGTCCCAGCTACAACATCTGAGCAATCAGTGAGGAGCACGTGGCAGACAAGAAAATAGAAAAACCCTTAAATAATCTATAAACCAAAGTATTCTCTAAGTACTTTTATTTTTTTTAATTTATTTTTATTATTATTTGTTTATTTGGCCGCTCAAGGGATATTTTTTAATTGCAGCATGTGGGATCTAGTTCCTGGACCAGGGATCGAACCCAGGCCCCCTGCATTGGGAGCACAGTGTCTTAGCCACTGGGCCACCAGGGAGGTCCCTCTACGTACTTTTAAAGACAATGGATCATTAAATACACAGAGAAGAGAAAGTGAAACCAGATTGGGTGCAAATGATACTTGGGAAAGTTGATGGGGTTGGATCATCTAGGCATCATGAATTTTCGAAACTGCAGCCAAAGCACCCTTCCAGGACAAATGCACCCTGAGAGAAAATTGCTGGAATAAAGTCCAGGTGGAGCGGAATAACGGTGAAAGGGTAAGATTCAGATAAAAGTGAAGGAGGACCCAGTCAGGAGATCTCGGCAAACAAATTGCTTTTTGGATATAAAAACAACTAAATGAGCTTCAAGATATTAGGAAAGTTCTGCTGAACTTCTAAAAGTTCAGGAAAGGGAATTTCATTTAGAAATTAGTAATAGAAAATGATAGAAGAAAAATCCAAAGTCATTATAAAGGAGAAAGAGAATAAGGAGTAAATGACTTCTAAAAGAGAGTGAATGGAAGTTGAACAGAAGACATGTCCCTAAAACAGATGAATAGTATAATCTACTGTTTCAAAACGAGCGGAAATAAATTTGGAAAATGATGTAACATATGAAATAAAAACATATAAAAACATGAAATTAAAAAAAGGTCAAATTAGGTGATAGAACTCAAGAAAAAAGTAGCAAATATCAGAAATGATCTTTGATCTAGAAGAAATTCAAGAGTAAATAAATATTACAGGTAATCTGTAAACAGATAGAATAGGTGAAGAAAAATGAATCAAAAAGGAGATGAGAGAAAGCGATAAAAGATTCAAGGGGAAGCAACAGATGCTAAAAACAAAGATAAATGTTATGAATAATGCAAGTCCCCGTAGAAGAAAACCAAAGCAAGGAAATGGAACAAATACTGAAAAGTGTTATTCAACAGAAGTTCCTAAAAATAAAAAGAAATTGCTTAGTGAAGGGATACACTGTATAGTATTACCCACAAATATTGATGGAGAACAATGACAACTGATAAGAAATTATAGTAAAATTAATGAGCTTTAAAGAAAAAAATCTTTTGAATGCCAGGCCCAAAGACTAAATTATTTTTAAAGGAAAGAAAAGATTGTTATCAGACTTTTTAACAACAATGCCAGAAGAAATGGAGTAACATATTTAAGACGCTTAAGGAAAGAAAATGTGAGCCAAGGGGTAATGTGTGGATTTACATCTAGCAAAAGGACTTTCAAGTTTGAAAGCCCTGAAAAGTCTTTATTGATGTGTAAAAAACCTCAGAGACTGTTGTTCTCATGAGTTGTTGCTGAAGAATTTTGCTGGAGAATAAACTTTGTACAAAATGACTAGCAATGTATAGACATAAGGATTGGTGACTAACTTTAGATATTTTCTCACTCGAAGATTCCTAACTTGCAGGTGCCTTAATTGGCTCAAATTATTTCAAGTATTATGCTATAAATGTTCATAATTTGGCTATACTCTTAAATATAGCAGCCTGGAATAAGAAGGGGATGGGTCTTTTATTTGGAGTATTTTTTGTATAATGGTGTGAACATGGCTCCTTTAGAATGGGCACACTGTGTTACTATATAGAGCAGAGTTTCTCAATCTTGGCACTTGCACTCTTGACATTTTGGGCAGGATAATTCTTTGTTTTGGGGGCTATCTTGTGCATTATAGGTTGTGTAACAGCATGCCTGGTCTCCATCTTCTAGATGCCAGTAGCACCTCATCGCTGTCGTGACAACCAAAAATGTCTCTGCATTGCTAGATAAACCTTTGTTGTTGTTGTTCAGTTGCTAAGTCATGTCCAGCTCTTTGTAATCCCATGAATTGCAGCATGCCAGTCTCCCCTGTCCTTCACCATCTCACCCTCCCTCACCCCCTTCTCCTCTTGCCCTCAAACTACCCCAGTATTGTGTCTTTTTCATTTAGTCGGTTCTTCACATCGGGTGGCCAAAGGAGGGTAAAGTTGGCCCTAGTGGAGAGCCACTCCTATAGAGAAGTGTTGATTATTGCTATGCAAAACTTGTTAGTGTATCACTGTAAATGATCAACCGTGAAGACCCACATACAAATTGTGAAAGGAAAAGACCTAATAAAGGACTTTAGTCAGCCAGGATAATGCCATTATAGATTGGGTTATGTATTTTATAAGCTTTACTTGTGAAATGGTAAGTTATGTGTGTGTCTACACACACAATGTATAATTAATTATGCACTTATCAAGTTAGGTGCAATATGCTAGTTATGGAGAAGGTAAAGTGTCAGTGTAAGATGCAACAAAAATTTAATTAATAGAATTTTAAAATTTTACTTTTTTGTTCCATATTTTCATATTTAATCCTTAATTTTTAATTCACCAAGTTTTCAATATTTTACATGTTAACCTGTATATTTTCAGCATAGCAAAACTTTCTGAAAAATGTCTTCTTGATTATAACTTGTACTACTTCTGTGGAAGGATTTATTTATTGGTGTATGGGAAAAACACCTGTTTTAGCACATATACTTGCAAGTATAGAAGAAAAGCTGTCATTTATAAGTACCTGCTTATCTGAAGACATATTGAAAAGGTATCGCTTTAGGCATAACACTGAAATAAGGGATATAAAATTTAGGGGTAAATATTGTCCAAGCCCTAAATGTCTACAGGACGTTTTCTGGAACTTTTGAGTTTGTATACAAAAATCACAAATTATGCCACTCCTAGATGTGAATGTTTAATTTGAGACTTCTTTGATTTTATAATGAATAAGCATTAAGTAGTAAAATTCATATGGTTAAAGTTTGTCTTACCTTGAATTTTCTCTGGGATTAAAAATTTTTTTCGAGTTAAGGGTAACTCTCAAGTCTCAAATGTTATCAGGATGGAATAGGTTGCTCAATAAAACTGAACATTTAGAGCTTTAAATGTTCATTATATTTTGGAAAAAGTTCAGATTATCAGCAGTCGTCATTTGCTAGCCTTGAATTTGAGTACCAAGTATCACAAGATTAATGGATATATTTTCAAACAAGATAAGGTACCTCCACTTCAGCTGTTATAAGCTAATTTTCTTAGAAGCGCTTTATACCTTGGGTTGGTTTGAAGAGCCTCACCATAATTCTGGTGTTTAGGCTTTTAAAACTGGAGGTGATCTCTGCTGATTTAATATGATTTATATCATTCAGGCCTTGCATTTCCCAGGGTAGCATTTCACAAACTGCCCTGTAAGATATGAATAGGTGGGCAAGTGGAGATTTGTGAGTCTGAGGAAAACTGCTTGTTGTATTCTACTTAGAGATTGACTGTGCACATTAACATATTAACTGGTCTAAGCTAGGAAAATTGCTTAACCCGTATTTCTTAAAGTTAACTGACCATGAATCCTTTTTGGTTGAGTATTTATTAAGATCTTGAAGATCAAATATTTTGCAGACCTGCTTTGGAAGCATTACTCTAGTAGAAGATGAAACCCATTGCTTCCTCAGCAACTGTTAAATGACCAGTGGAGGGAACGTGTTAAAAGTATTAACACAGAAGTTGTAGATTATTAAAGGAAAAATTTGAGGATGAAGAAAGGATGCTTTAAAAATAGTGAGTTTTAGAGGGTGACTAGTTATAAATTGAAATTCTGAGATAAAAGGAGTTCGGCGTATGCTACATTAGTTATTTTATAAAGAACATAGCTTGTCATGTGATATAGAAAGAAAGCTAGCAGAATTAGTAATTATATTGATGAAAGAGTTTACATACTGAATTGATAAGCTTATTAAATTAACCTTATTTTCCATTTTGTAAGAAAATGAAATGTTATCCATTTAGTCCATTTACATTGTTTTTGTATATATTTGTGTTTGATGGTTTTGTTTGTGTTTATAATATTCTTGGTTCATTTGGAAGCAGACTGCATAGGAAGGAGAAGTTATTTAAATTCTTAACTTTGGACGGTTAGTTTATACGCAAATGATACTTAATCCGCTCACAGCCTGTATTTTCAGTAATTTCACCCCTTCTTTGGATGGGGAAACTGGTTTAAAAAGATTGTGGCTTGCCTAATATCATACAGCTAGTTATTTAGAAAATAGTACTTGGAGCCTAGATATTTGTATTATAATAAATTACCTAATATATGAGTAAAAAGCTGAAATTTGTAATGGATGTTAAGAAAGGAAAATCTTGTTCTAACCAGAGACTGTCCTGTATATTGTTCCGGCTGTTAAGAAGCCTGCCTGTGGTTTTCTTGATTCTTTCTTTCAAAATAGGGGTGATGGAAGATGAGATGAAGGCAGTAAAGATAGAGATAAGAGCACTAGAGTGCTTTAAAGTTAAACAAGTTTGAGCCCTGATTCTATCACTTAACTAGTTTTGACCTTGGGCAAATTACTTAACTTCTTTAGTTCTCACTTTTCTAACTTCTTAAATGGTTTCAATAATGCCTATCTCATAGTGTTTCATAATTGGTAACTGGTGGCACCATCATAAGCATTGGTTACATTAAGTGAAAGGATTTAGTTAGAATTGAGTTTCTTTGTCAGAGGCACAGGGATTTTTACCTTTAAACCCTTACAGGAGGGAAAAGGATCTCACTAGTAGTTTACTTTATGTTGTTGTTCTAGTTGCTAATTCGTATCTGACTCTGTGTAATCCTATGACTTATAGCATGCCAGGCTTCTCTGTCCTTCACCATCTCCCCAGAGCTTGCTCAAACTCACGTCCATTGAGTCTGTGATGCTATCCAGTGGCTTGCCAGATGCCATCCTCTGTCTTCCCCTTCTCCTCCTTCCCTCAATCTTTCCAAGCATCAGGGTCTTTTCCAGTGAGTTGACTCTCCTCATCAGGTGGCCAAAGTATTGGAGCTTCAGCAGCAGACTTTCCAATGAATGTTCAGGGTTGATTTCCTTTAGGATTGACTAGTTTGGTCTCCTTGCTGTTTAAGGGACTCTAAAGAGTCTTCTCTAGTACCACAATTTGAAAGTATCAGTTCTGTGCTCAGCCTTCTTTATGATCCAACCTTCACATCTGTACATGACTACTGGAAAAACCATAGCTTTGACTACATGGACCTTTGTTGCAAAGTGATGTGTTTGCTTTTTAATATGCTATTTAGGTACGTCATAGCTTTCCTTCCAAGGAGCAAGCATCTTTTAATTTCATGGCTGCAGTCACTGTCCTCAGTGATTTTGGAGCCAAAGAAAATAAAATCTGCCATTCTTTCCATTTTTTTCCCCATTTATTTGCCAAGAAGTGATGGGATGGGATGCCATGATCTTAGTTTTTTTAAATGTTGAATTTTAAGCCACAGTTTTCACTCTCTTTTACGTTCATCAAATGGCTCTTTAGTTCCTCTTCACTTTCTGCCATTAGGGTGGTATCAGATGATAACCACCTATCTGAGGTTGTTGATATTTCTGCCAGCAGTCTTGATTCCAACTTGTGATTCATCCAGCCTGGCATTTTGCATGATGTACTCTGAATATAAGTTAAATAAGTACGGTGACAAGATACAGCCTCACTGTACTCCTTTTCCAATTGGGAATCGGTCTGTTGTTCCATGTTCGGTTCTAACTGTTGGTTCTTGACCTGCATATAAATTTCTCAGGAGACAAGTAAGGTGGTCTGGTATTCCCATTTCTTTAAGAATTTTCCACAGTTTGCTGTGATCCACACAGTCAAGGCTTTAGTGTAGTCAATAAAGCACATATTTTTCTGTAATTCTCTTGCTTTTGCTATGAGCCAGCAGATACTAGCAGCAAAGCTTAACTGACTCCAAAGTTTTCTATTCTTGTTTTTCTACCCTGCCTATTAGAATTTATTTTCCTAGAGCTTGATTTTCTAACCTGATCAAGCATTTATAGTGTCCATTCAATGTTTAAATTTTAAAACTTTAGAGAGAGCATGTAGTTTTGATTCTGTAACATTATTAGGTATCATTGAGAATGTTAACATAATATTAGTATCTACTACTTGTTACAGATGCATAACATTTAATATGCTTAGCTCTGTTCACCATGTCTGTTACAACATACAGTACTGTTTAGTAGATGTTGTATCTGTTTTACATATAGGAAACTTAAGAGGATGAAATAAATCATACACCTCAAGTTCATATATTTAATAAATGGCAGCGCTGGGATTCAAATATAGTTTTGATTCTGTAGCCCATCTTTATATTGCATTTAAGCATATTCTTATGTCCTCAATATGTCTGTATTTTAATAGGGAAACTTATGAAATCTTTCAGAAGATAAGATATATGAAAATTTAATTTTTTCCTTCAGCAGTGTCTTCTTGGGTAGTATTTGAAAAGTACTTCTCCAAATAATTGTGAATGATTACTTTTTAAACTTTAAATACAACTATTATACAACATTATTCAGGTGTACAACATGATTTGATATTTGAATGTATTGCAGAATGGTCACCACAATAAGTCTAGTTACATCTATTACCATACATAATCATAGAGTTTTGTGTGTGTATGATGAGAACTTTTAAGATCTAGTCTCTTTGCAACTTTCACATATGCGGTACAATATTAACTATAGACACCATGCCATGTATTACTCCTCTGTGAAGTATTTGTTTTGTTACAGGTAGTTTATATCTCTTGACTCCCTCAACCATTTGGCCCATCCTGTGCCCACACTTCTGTTAACCAACGATCTGTTCTCTGTATCTATGAGCTTGGTGTGGTGTGGCTTTTTTTCTTGTTTTTGGATTCCCCATGTAAATGAAATCATATGGTATTTGTCTTTCTCTTTCTGACTTATTTCACTTAACGTGACACCCTCTAGGTCTATCCATGTTGTTGCACATGGCAAGATTTCATTCTTTTTATGGCTAAATAATATTCTATTACTTAATATACCACATCTTTATTCATTTATTCATTGGTAAATCTTTACTTATTTATTCATTGTCTAATTCTTTGAATACATGTGTAGAAGTATAATTGCTAAATTATATAGTAGTTGTATTTTTAATATTTTGCTGCTGCTGCCGCTAAGTCGCTTCAGTCGTGTCCGACTCTGTGCGACCCCATAGACGGCAGCCCACCAGGATCCCCCACCCCTGGGATTCTCCAGGCAAGAACACTGGAGTGGGCTGCCATTTCCTTCTCCAATGCATGAAAGTGAAAAGTGAAAGTGAAGTCGCTCAGTTGTGTCTGACTCTTAGCGACCCCATGGACTGCAGCCTACCAGGCTCCTCCATCCATGGGGTTTGCCAGGCAAGAGTACTGGAGTGGGTTGCCATTGCCTTCTCCGATTGCTTTCCATAGTGGCCATACCAGTATACATTGCCACATCTGCAGCAGCAATTGATATTTCTTGTCTTATTGATGATAACCATTTTAACAGATATGAGGTGATGTTGCATAGTGGTTTTGGTTTGCATTTCCCTAATGATGGGTAGACTCCGGGAGTTGGTGATGGACAGGGGGGCCTGGCGTGCTGTGATTCATGGGGCCACAAAGAGTCGGACACGACTGAGCTACTGAACTGAACTGAGATGAATGATTCATGATGTTGAGCATCTTTTCAGGTACTTATTGGCCATTTTATATCTTTGGGAGACATCTATTCAGCTCCTCTGCCTATTTTTTTAATCAATTTTCTTTCTTTTTGCTGAGTTATTCAAGTACTTTATATATTTTGAATATTAACCTCATACCAGACATATGATATGTAAATATTTTCTCCCATTTACTAGATCGCATTTTCATTTTGTTGATGGTTTCCTTTGCTGTGCTGGAAACATTTTAGTTTGATGTAGTCCTACTTGTTGCCTTTTGTTGCCTTTGTTTTTAGTGTCAAATTTAAAAAGTCATAGCCAAGACTGGTGTCAGACTACTACTTGTGTTTTCTACAAGTTTTATGGTTTCTGGCCTTACATCCAAGTCTTTAATTCACTTTGGAGTTAATTTTTGTGTGTGGTGTAAAATTGTGGTGAGATATATATTTATAAATATATGCCAGGGAAGTGAGCTAGAGTTTGATTAGGAAATGATCTAAAGTTTGATTAAGAAAATGGATTATGATGCTTTGGACTCTGAACAGTATATAGAACCTTCTCATATAAATCGTTTCATGTAAAGTTTTTCTCTTAAGAGATGTAAAGTGGAGCAAGAAAGTCCATTTACACTGTATTTTAATGTTTGAGTTTGTTCAGTTATATGAGTTAATAAAGCTGCTTTATGATTAGTCATATGAGGTTAAATTTGGCTTAAGGGAAAAGACTAAAGATTTCTAAAAGCTAACATTTGCTTGCTTGAGTATTAATGCATAGGAATGTGAACAGTGCATTGACACGGTTTCTTTCGAAGAAAATTCTCATCAGCTTAAAGATAGTTTATATTTCTCAGAAAACTAACAATAATTTCTCAAAGAGTTCCTTGAGAAACTTTCCTGGCAGTCCAGTAGTTGAGACTTCACCTTATGCAGAGGGCAGGGGGTGAGGGTTCAATCCCTGGTTAGGGAACTTAGATCCTTCATGCCTCATGACCAAGGCACCAAGACATGGAATGGAAGCAATGTTGTAACAAATTCAATAAAGACTTTAAAAATCATCTACCTCAAAAAAAAAAATTAAAAGAAAGATTTATAATTTCTGACTTATTGTATGAAACCTGTATTTACTCTCTAAAATGGTATCATTAATAGCACTTATGAAGATCAAACACTGACTAAAGAGAATCTCAGATAAATGTCTTAATGCCTGGAAATAATGCCTAGAAGTAATACCTGGAAAGAAATAGATTTCTTACAGAAATTTCCTTCTATCACAATACACAGTTGGACAAAGAGAGTTCATAATTTTATGTAGTTCTTTTACCCTTTCTTTTAAAGAGGTCTGTTATGTTATCAGGAACATTCAACTAACTTTAGTGCTGTTCTAAAAGGTTTGAAGAAAAGACATGTGGAAGAAGAAACTTTCGTTAGTAATTTTTATTGGAAACTTCTCTCTGTTTTTTTTTTTTTTTCCTGTGAGTTTGGGTGTTTATAATACATAGTGAAAATTTTCGAGGAAATTTCTTTTCTTTTGTGTTCTCCAAATTGAAGGCTTCCTAACATCTGTAATTTTTTTTTAATTTTTTAGCAGGGAGAGAAGAAATTCTGGGGGAAAAAAAGTATTTTTAAAAGCATATTATGATCTGGGTTGTTGCATATCTTTCTTTTTGTTGAAAATAAGTATAAACTTATGGGTAATCTTTTATGACAGTCTAGATGGTAGTCACCTATGTTAAAGCAATTCCCTTAAGAATGGACCATGTATTATCAAAGGACAACAAAGTTACAGTAACACACATCAAAAATGTAACTGTTCTGTTCATTTGCTCTCACTTCTACTGATTTGCTACTCTAGCAAGGCCAGTAACCTGTTATTCACTCATCCAAATTTTATTTTAAAAAGTCTTACTACAGAGTTTAAATGCTGGGAAACATTGAAGGGAAAAGGAGAAGAGGGTGGAAGAGGAAGAGATGGTAAGATAGCATCACTGACTCAATGGACATAAACTTGAGCAAACTCCGGGAGATAATGGAGGACAGGGAAGCCTGGAATGCTGTGGTCCATGAGGTCGCAAAGAGTCAGACACGACTTCGTGACTAAACAACAGAGTTCAAAATAGTAAATAAATTTATGGGTTCAATAAATAGACAAACTGGGTTCAAATCCTGGCTCTCAAACTCACTATCCTAAACTTCAATTTATTCATCTATTAAATATTAAATGACAATATATGACTGTTTGCCAAGTAGAACATCATCATCCTCAGTTGCCTTCCCTGGGAGTAGTGGTGCATGGTTATTTTTTTCTTTGCCTGTTGGAAGTTTGGTGCATTTTAGATTGTATTTCAGTTAGGTCATGGGATCTCAGGCTGGTTCCTCTGGTTTATAGTGCTTCTTCTGGGCCAGTAATTCCTTATTTATCTTTTGTTATTAAGTTCTTACACATATTTGCAATGTTGTAAAAGGATGTGGTCTCTGTGATTCTACTTTTTGGTATTTGTTGAGACTTATTTTTTATGGCCTAGTAGGTGGTCAGTTTTTATAAATATTCTGTATGTGCTTGAGAAGAATATATATTCTCTGATTTAAATATGTCTGTTAGATTAAGCTTGATAATCATTTTACCCTTCTACATTTGTTAATTTTTTCTGTCTGCCTGGACTATCAATAAATAAAAGACATTTTAAAATCTCCCTCCATAGAGGTGGATTTGTAAATTTCTTTGTAAATTCTAACAAATTTTGCTCTAAATGTTTTGAGATTATTAGTGCATACCAGTTTAGTGTACTGTATTTTATCATTAAATAGTGACCCTCCTTAAAGCAAATAATATTGTTTGTTTTAAACTTATTCTGTCTCCTGTTGATATAGTGAAAGTGAAGTCGCTCAATTGTGTCTGACACTTTGTGACCCCATGGACTGTAGCCTACCAGGCTCCTCAGTCCATGGAATTTTCCAGGCAAGAGTACTGGAATGGGTTGCCATTTCCTTCTCCAGGGGATCTTCCTGACCCAGGGATTGAACCTGGGTCTCCTGCGTTGCAGTCAGACGCTTTACCATCTGAGCCACCAGGGTAAGCCCCTTAGCACCTCCCAATTTATGTGATTAGAATATAACTGGTATAACATTTGAACCTTTGTCTGTATTAAGAATTAGTAATCTTATAAATGTATCTTATTTTGTTTCTTTATTCAGTCTTATTATCTGGCTATAAATTCTTGAATTAATGAATGCTCATTTTATTATTTTTGATTACTATTATTTTTAGACTTTTTATTATCTTAAATTGTTTATTTTTCCTGATTGTTCTATATGACTTTAAAAACGTACTTTGATGTATCTTTTGGTTTATTTATGTTTTATTCCATTTATAAACACACCTGACTTAGAAACTGTATACTCTCCTTTTCATTTGTAGAATCTTCTCTGGAAATGTTGCCATGTGTATTAACAAAGTCTTCAAGTTACAACTTCATCTGATCTTGAAAAGCACTTTTACTCTGATTTTTCAACCAGATCTTTGATTGTGTTTTCCCTTTTTGTGACTCTTAATGTCTTTATTCTTGTACCATTTAACTATTTTTTTAAAGATAATCTCTTCATTATTTTATATGAAGTTCATTGTTTTGTGGAAAATAATTGTTTGAACAAACACTTGTCAGTAAACATCTTACAGACAGAAAAGTTCAAAAAGTGTTAAGTGTACAACTCAGTGAATCATTATCAAGTATAACCATTACCCAGGGGTCCCTGATTATTTTTTATTTGAACATTTGACTGTTTTTTATATCTACTTATAGATTAACCAATTTATTAGGTTGGTGCAAAAGTAACTATGGTTTTGCATTGTTGAAATTTGCTGTTTGATATTGGAGTACATTCTTAAATAAATTTGGTTATGTTATACTTTATTTTAATGTGCGTTTCTTGCTTTATGTTTTTTTCTAATGACTTATTGCTAAGTCTCTTCAGTCGTGTCCGACTCTGTGCAACCCCATAAACGGTAGCCCACCAGGCCTCCCCCGTCCCTGAGATTCTCCAGGCAAGAACACTGGAGTGGGTTGCCATTTCCTTCTCCAATGCATGAAAGTGAAAAGTGAAAGTGAAGTTGCTCAGTCGTGTCCGACTCTTGAGCGACCATTACTTGCTGTTTATTTTATATTTATCTTAGACTATAGAAATGATGTTAGACAAAAAGCAAATTTGAGCGATTTTTTTAATTCAAGTTCAAAATGGATTGTAAAGCAGTGTAAATAGCTCACAATATCTAACAATGCATTTGGACCAGGAACTGCTAATGAATGAATGTACAGTGCAGTGGTGGTTCAAGAAATTTTGCAAAGAAAATGAAAGCCTTGAAGATGAGGAGCGCAGTGGCCTGCCATAGGAAGTTGACAGCAACCAACTGAGAGCCATCATCAAAGCTGATCCTCTTAAAACTCCACAGGAAGTTGACGAAGAACTCAGTGTCCACCATTCTACCGTCATTTGGCATTTGAAGCAAATTGGAAAGGTGAAAAAACTCGATAAGTGGGTGACTCCTGAGCTGACTGAAAGTCAAAAAAATCATCGTTTTGAAGTGTCACCTTCTCTTATCTATGCAGCAGCGAGCCATTTCTTGATTGGATTGTGATGTGCAATGACAAATGTATTTTGTACAACAACCAGTGATCCACCTGCTAAGTAGCTGGACCGAAAAGAAGCTGCAGGGCACTTCCCAAAGCCAAACTTGCCCCCAAAAATGGTCATGGTCACCTGGGTGGTCTGCTGCTGGTCTGACCCACTACAGCTTTCTGAATCCCAGCAAAATCATTACATCTGAGAAGTGTGCTCAGAGATGCAGTGAAAAATGCAGTGACTGCAGCTAGCATTGTTCGACAGAAAGGGCCCAGTTTTTCTCCACGACAATGCCCGCCACACATCACACAACCAACGCTTCAAAAGTTGAATGAATAGGGCAACAAAGTTTTGCCTTATCTGACATATTCACCAGAGATCTTGCCAACCAACTACCATTTCTTGAAGTATCTCCACAACTTGTTGCAGGGAAATTGCTTCCACAAACAGCAGGAGGCAAAGAATCTTTTCCAAGAGTTTGTTGAATCCTGAAGCATGGTTATTTTTGCTACAGGAATAAACAAACTTATTTCTTGTTGGCAAAAATATATTGATGTACTTGTTCCTATTTTGATTTATAAAAATATATTTGAGCCTAGTTATAATGATTTAAAATTCACTGTCTGAAACCAGAATTACTTCTGTACCAACCTAATACTTGTTCATCATTTATATGACACTGTAAGACCTTTCTTTTGGTATTGTTTCTCTTTTTCTTGAGGCACATTGTTTAGCATTTCCTTTGGTGTATATATTTTGATGGTAAAGTGTTTTTGTTTGCTGAAAATTCTTTTTTTCTTCCATGTTCTTGAAAGGTAGTTTTTTAAGGATATGATTTTTGGTCACAGGTTTGTTTTCTGATAGAACTTTGATTATATTACTCTACTGTCTTCTGCCTGAAGGTATTGGTGATGAATCAGCATCAGTCTAATTGTCTGTCTTAGTATCTGCATGTTTTCTTTGACGGCTTTTAAGATTTTTCTTCTTTTCTTTGGCTTTGTGGAGTTTTATTAACACATACTTGGTGTATGTGTATGTGTGCTGGAATAACAGGCAAATTTGGCTCATTACCAAAGGAAGCAGGGCACTAACAACGTTTTTGAAGAAAGTAGGGAAAACCACTGCGGGTCAAGACATTCAGGTATGACCTAAATCAAATCCCTTACGATTATCCAGTGCAAGTGACAAATGGGTTCAAGGGATTAGATCTAATAGATAGGGTGCCTGAAGAACTATGGACAGAGGTTCGACTGTTGTACAGGAGGTGGTGATCAAAACCATCCCCAAGAAGAAGAAATGCAAAAAGGCAAAATGGTTGTCTGAGAAGGCCTTACAAATAGCAGAGAAAAAAAAGAAGCGAAAGGCAAAAGAGAAAAGGAAAGATATACACATCTGAATGCAGAGTTTGAAAGAATAGCAAGGAGAGATGATAAAGCCTTCCCAGTGATCAATGCAAAGAAATAGAGGAAAACAATAGAATGGGAAAGACTAGAAATCTCCAAGAAAACTAGAGATACCATGAGAACATTTGGTGCAAAGATGAGCGCAATAAAGGACCTAACAGAAGCCGATGATATTAAGAAGAGGTGGCAAGAATATACAGAAGAACTATACAAAAAAGATCTTCATGACCCAGATAACCACGATAGTGTGATCACTCACCTAGAGCCAGACATCCTGGAATGTGAAGTCAAGTGGGCCTTAGGAAACATCACTACGAAGAAAGCTAGTGGAGGTGATGGAATTCCAGTTGAGCTATTTCAAATCCTAAAAGATGATGCTGTGAAAGTTCTGCACTCAATATGTCACCAAATTTGGAAAACTCAGCAGTGGCCACAGGACTGGAAAAAGTCAGTTTTCATTCCAATCCCAAATAAAGGCAATGCCAGAGAATGCTCAAACTACTGCACAATTGCACTCATCTCACACGCTAGTAAAGTAATGCTCAAAATTCTCCAAGCCAGGCTTCAACGGTTTGTAAACCGTGAACTTCCAGATGTTCAAGCTGAATTTAGAAAAGGCAGGGAACCAGAGATCAAATTGCCAACGTCCACTGCATCATAGAAAAAGCAAGATAATTCCAGAAAAAACATTTACTTCTGCTTCATCAACTATGCTAAAGCCTTCGACTGTGTGGATCACAACAAACTGTGGAAAATTCTTCAAGAGATGGGAATACCAGACCACCTTACCTGCCTCTTGAGAAATCTGTATGTAGGTCAAGAAGCAACAGTTTGAACTGGACGTGAAACAACAACCTGATTCCAAATCGGGAAGGGAGTATGTGAAGCCTGTATATTGTCACTCTGCTTATTTAACTTACATGCAGACTACATTTTGAGAAATGCGAGGTTGGATGAATCACAACTGGAATCAAGATTGCTAGGAGAAATATCAATAACCTGTGATATGCAAATAACACCACCCTTATGGCAGAAAGTGAAGAGGAGCTAAAGAGCTTTTTGATGGATGTGAAAGAGGGGAGTGAAAAAGCTGACTTAAAACTCAACATTCCAAAACTAAGATTGTTGCCTCCAGTCTCATCACTTCATGCCAATAGATGGGGAAACAATGGAAATAGTGAGAGACTTTATTTTGGGGGGCTCCAAAATCACTGCAGATGGTGACTGCAGCCATGAAATTAAAAGATGCTTGCTCCTTGGAAGAAAAGCTACGTCAAAATTAGACAGCATTAAAAAGCAGAGACATTACTTTGCCAGCAAAAGTCTGTACAGTCTAAACTATGTTTTTTCCAGTATGCACATATGGATGTGAGAATTGGACCATAAAGAAGGATTGCTGCTGCTGCTGCTAAGTCGCTTCAGTCGTGTCCGACTCTGTGCGACCCCATAGACGGCAGCCCAGCAGGCTCCCCCGTCCCAGGGATTCTCCAGGCAAGAACACTGGAGTGGGTTGCCATTTCCTTCTCCAATGCATGAAAGTGAAAAGCGAAAGTGAAGTCGCTCAGTCGTGTCTGACTCTTAGCGACCCCACGGACTGCAGCCTACCAGGCTCCTCCGTCCATGGGACTCTCCAGGCAAGAGCGCTGGAGTGGGGTGCCATTGCCTTCTCCATAAAGAAGGATTAGGGCCGAAGGGCAGGAGGAGAATGGGACGACAGAGGATGAGATGGTTGGATGGCATCACTGACTCGATGGACATGGGTTTGGGTAGACTCCGGGAGTTGGTGATGGACATAGAGGCCTTGCATACTGCAATTCATGGCGTCGCAAAGAGTCGGACACGAATGAGCGACTGAACTGAACTGAACTGAGGGCCAAAGAATTGATGCTTTTGAACTGTGGTGTTGGAGAAGACTCTTGAGAGTCCCTAGGACTGCAAGGTGATCCAACCAGTCAATCCTAAAGGAAAACAATGAATATTCATTGGAAGGACCAATGCTGAAGGTGAAGTTCAATACTTTGGTCACCTGATGCCAAGAGCCGACTCATTGGAAAGGACCTTGATGCTGGGAAAGGTTGAAGGCGGGAGGAGAAGGGGATGACAGAGGATGAGATGGTTGGATGGCATCACCATCAAATAGACATGAGTTTGAGCAAGTTCTGGGAGCTAATACAGGACAGAGAAGCCTAGCGTGCTGCAGTCCATGGGATTGCAAAGAGTTGGACAAAACTGAACAAGAAAAAATTATGTTTTTCTTGTTGCTTGATTTTTGAAGTCCACATTTTATTTTTTAAAATATTTTATCCATGTTTATATTTTTTGTATGATTAATTGGTTACTGTCTAGCACTCACGGTGATTTGTTTCAATGTCTGTTAAGTGATCTTTGCTTATGACATCATTATTGAAAACCTGAGTGCCTGAACTGAGGCATTTTCTTAGAAAAGGATTTATATTGCGTTACTATGGACCTGGGACTACTTCAGCTATCTTTCACAGCCTATAGCTTAATATAAGGGCTTCTTAAGAAGTTGTAACTTAGCATTAAAAATCATGGTATTTCAGTCATGAAGTAACTCTTAGATATTTCAACATATTAGATACATCACTCAGTATATAATACTTGAATAATTTATAGAACCATAGAAATGATTTTTGCAGATATTAGTATCATGAAGTTTAAATAATTTTTCACCATTTAAGACTATATTTCCTTTTGATAGCAAAATTAGAGTATAGAGAAGCTAAGTCTTCCATTCGTTGACATTTTATTAAAACAACACTGGCATGATGTATGCCGAGTGATCACAATTAATCAGATTTACTCTTTTCACTACTTGCTTCAACAGCAATTTAAGATCAAGAAGTGTATATATTAGTCACTATAGAAAAAGTTTGACAGTTCCTGAGAAAGTTGACCATAGAGTTACCCTGTAAACCAGCAATCCTACTTCTAGGTAGTATCCATAACGATTAAAAACAAGTATTCAAATGATTTGTTCATATGAATTATGAACATTATGAATGTTCATAATAACACTATTCACAACAATCAAAAAGTGAAAAAAGCACAAGTGTTCATCAACTGATGAGTGGACTATAAATCTCATCCTGTAGCTTGGATTTTCAGTGATAAATAGAGTTGAAATTTGTTGAGCATTTCTCTTTCTCATATAGTTCTCTGTATATGCAGAGTAACCTTGTGCATCAATGGTTTTGTCCAACTATCAAGCATTAAGATCTGCAGATATGCATGAGGGATAGTAGTTTCTCTTCCAAATTATCTGTCACTGATAATGTATGACACTATATCCTTTGTCATAGATTTCTGTCAATAGTTTCTTCTCTTTTTTTCTTCAGTCATAGTATTTGTCAAGAGGTTTTTGCTTACTTGATAAACTTCCTAACAAATAAATTGTTCTTGTTTCTCTGGTGAGGGGTATAACATAAGTGAATTTGTCTTTAATCTTCCTTTCTCATCAGTATTTTGTACAAAATTTGTCAGTTTCTACCTGGAAAGGATTTGGCTGGTGGGGAGTTCACTTGAAATTAAGTTGGTTGTTTGAAAGGGACTTGAGGCTTCAGCAGCTTTATATCACCATTAGTTTAAACCTTATAGTATTAATCATATAGTGAGCTCCAGAGGCATGTGGATAGTTAAATATGATGCAGCTTTATATCACCATTAGTTAAAACCTTATAGTATTAATTGTATAGTGAGCTCCAGAGGCATGTGGATAGTTAAATATGATGCAGCTTTATATCATCATTAGTTAAAACCTTAGTGTTAATCATATAGTGAGCTCCAGGGGCATGTGGACAGTTAAATATGATCTATAAGAATGATTGTACCTTCTGTTTTGTGATTTTTTTTTTGTATATGAAATTATCACACTTACAGATTTATCTCAACAGGATTCATGTTCCACTGTAACTAGAATCATTCCCTATTGACATTAATTATGTGAATCTGTATAGTAGAGTTTGGTACTGTTTTCATCAACATTTTTATGCATCAGTGAATAATTTTTCAGATTGCCATTTAATTTTGTGAATTGGAGATGATGAAACACAATAAGAATAATGAAAAGTAGAAATTTAACTGAGTAAACAGTAATTTTTAAGCTCTGACTATAGTCAAGATGAACTCAATGCTAGTCCTTGTAACATGTGTTCCACCTTTAAGAACATAGAATATAATAGAATTTCTGTGGAAATAAATATGTTACATTTCAAATTTGTGACATACATACTCAAAATTTCTTGTACAACTCAAACTGCTAGTAGCTAGTGGATCACTTGATTAATTCCAGGTACTGACAGTCACCTACCCTGTGCACTTCAGTGCTTTAGTTTATTGTTTTTTAACTTTAATTATTTGCATAATCACTTTGACAATATTTTTTTTATATTCCACAGTTTGCAGATAGGGTTAGATTTGGATTCTGATAGTAGAGACCCCAAGCAACAGTGACATAAATGATACAGAAGTGTCTTGTTTAGCCATCAATTGAGTCTGGAAGTAGGTGAAAATGGGCTAGTATTCTAGTTCTGTCAAACAAAATAATCAGGGATCCAGGTTCTTTTTATTTCATTACTCTGCCATGCATAACCTCCATTGCCAAGGTCACCTTTCAAACCTGAGTGGCTTCTTTAGTTTCAGCCATCATCTGTATTCTAGCCAGCAGGAAGGAGAAAGGGATGAAGAGAGCTGAGGGGTGAATGCCAGCAGTCTTTAAAGGAAGGTTCCTGAAAACTGCCATAAGTAACTTTGTTTAGATCTGAAATTGCCAGAATTTAGGCACGTGTCCATACCTACATATGAGGAGCCTGTAAAATGTGTTCTTTATTCTGTGCCCAGTGACATTTTGGGAGAAGGCAATGGCACCCCACTCCAGTACTCTTGCCTGGCAAACCCCATGGATGGAGGAGCCTGGTAGGCTGCAGTCCTTGGGGTCGCTAAGAGTCGGACACGACTGAGCGACTTCACTTTCACTTTTCACTTTCATGCATTGGAGAAGGAAATGGCAACCCACTCCAGTGTTCTTGCCTGGAGAATCCCAGGGACGGCGGAGCCTGGTGGACTGCCATCTATGGGGTCGCACAGAGTTGGACACAACTGAGGTGACTTAGCAGCAGTAGCAGCAGTAGCAGCAGTGACATTTTGAGGATTTTGTTATTGTGATAGATTTAGTCTCTGCTTTACTATATCACCTCTACTCTTTATCTCCTTAATGTTTTTCTTTAACTTATATCCCTTGTTACTTAAATAACTGTGTTTAAAACATAAACAATACATTGTCACATTAAGTAGTAATACTTTCTAGAAAAAAAAGAGAACTTAAAAATGCAGTAGAGTGAAGAGGCAATAATGAGCCCATTTCCTGGATATTTGCTCTCTGTTAAAAGGGAAGTTAGAGTTAGAGAGGTGCTAAAGAAACACTAGCATCACACTGTTTTGATATAACAAGGATTGAAAGTAAGGAGGACCAATTTATCACCATATGAGTCAGTGTTAGTTTTCTGCCAGGCCTTCTGCCCTGCCTAAATTATTCTTATTCCTTGCCACTTTGTGAAATACTGCCCTAGTGCATGTTGTATGCAAGTGTACATGTGTCTTTATAGTAATATTTGCAGGTGTATAGTTTTACTGTTTTAATAAACTTCTTATAGAATGAAGCAAATAGTATGTTTATAAAATTGTTTTATAGTTTAGCATTTTTGTGATTTATAAATAAGTCTTTTAAACTTTAATGTTGAAAAGAGTGTATATTTTGCTTGATAACAATTTTCTTGAGAACTTATGTGAATTTTTATTTGAAAATGAAAATGTTCATATTTTTGTATGGTGTATTTGTATATTTTAATACTAGTCACTTTTACGAGTCACATTGCTGGGTGATCTTAAGGAAGAAAAAAGAATTACACCTATAACTGAGTTGTAAAAGGACACTGCCATTATGTTTCCACAACTGTAATTTTATCATTTTGTACCTTGATTTTCAGAGCATAAGATAAGGATACCAATAGTATGAACTGCTGCTGCTGCTGCTAAGTCGCTTGAGTTGTGTCCGACTCTGTGCGACCCCATAGACTGCAGCCCACCAGGCTCCCCCATCCGTGGGATTCTCCAGGCAAGAATACTGGAGTGGGTTGCCATTTCCTTCTCCAGTGCATGAAAGGGAAAGGTGAAAGTGAAGTCACTCAGTCGTGTCCGACTCTTAGTGACCCCTTGGACTGTAGCCTACCAGGCTCCTCCGTCCATGGGATTTTCCAGGCAAGAGTACTAGAGTGGGGTGCCATTGCCTTCTCCTATAGTATGAGCTAAAAAGCTCAAAATACCGAGAGAATGTGAACTGTCATAATATTATGTAATCACTAGATTATATAAGTGTTTAATTAAAATTAGAACTGGACCATCATTACTTGACCAGCCTCAAGGAAAGTATAAAGCAAAGAAATTCAGTACTTCTGTTTCTAATTATATATTTTATTCTTAGGAAATGAATTACACTGTCTGACAATATTGTTTATAGAAATATTTATGGAATTTTCTATAGTATTTATATTTACATGAAGGTTAAAAATACCAGAATTTCTCATACATTAATCATTTATTTGTGGGCAGATTACATTTAGATCCCCTGGGGTTGGGTGCATAGTCTAATATGTGTAGAAACTAGGAACAGGTCCAAAGGGGATCAAAGTTCAGGTAATAGACCATATGAGAAAAAACTAAGAGAAATGGAGATTTTTAAATATAGAAGGTAATTTGTGTACTTGGCAAACATTTATTGAATACCTATTATTCAGTACCTATTGTTCAGAATAGGTATTGCTGTTCTCTCCCACTGTTACCACAGAGTATGAGTAGTATACAAGCTTTGGAAGAAAAAATGTTATACTAGGGAAATTACTGACTAGGAGAATTCAATTTAGCTGAGTTAACATTATCCCTTACTGTATGCCAGCCACAGTACTCATTTTGGAGTAATGAATAAGACAGACATTGCTAGAGATGGAATCAAGATAATTGCTTCGGCCTTTTTCCTGTCTTATGGTTCCACAACTTTTTTGATTACTGTATTTATATTTTTTATGATTGATTCAACTTGTCACTTCAGTTAAAAAATGTTGGAATTTTAACTTGGATTAAATTTGGGATTTAATCCCAAAATTATTCTATTTTTCCAATTTTCATCAAGATAGATATAAGAAAAAACTATTATTTAATCCATCTCTGAAATCCAAAATAATATGACAAGATTGGTGGAAATTTATAGATGAAATAATTATTAAACCTAAAAAACTTGGTTTTGGTTATCAGGTTGTGTTTTTAGTTTTGAATGATGTATACTCTCTTGATGTTGATCTTTAAATTTGATGTTATTTTCTTAGAGGACAGTGAAAATTTAATTCCATTACTTCTGTTTCCATTGCTTCTAGTCAGTACTTAAATATCTTTACCTTTTACCTTTGAAGAAATTGTCATATTTTTCTTCTTACTGCCTTTAATAATTACTTTTGTCTTTGTTTTTCAGTACTTTTAAATGTGATAAGCAAATACATGTAGATTTTTGAAAAAATACTGTTTGTGTTTGATAATTCCAATATCTGGAGCTCCTTTGAGTGTATTTCTGCTTTTACTCTTTTATTTTTGTTTTTTCTTGCATCTGTTTTCCTTTTGTTTTCTGGTTGTAATTTATTTTATACTGGATTATTATACTTGAAAATCATTTATAGACATAATTTGACACCTGAAATTCTATATTCTTTGTAGTATATTTTTGATAGTTTGCTTGTGACAGAAATTGAGGGGCATTAGCAATCTAGGATTACTTTAATCCAATTTTCTGAGCCCCGAAATGACTTCAAATTAGTCTGCAGTCTTTGCAAGGCAAGAACAATCTCTTGTTCACCTAACTACTAGAGTGAAAATTTCAGTGTCACAACTGAAACCAGTTGTTTTCGTTTATTCCTCCCTGGACTCTTGAGGCTATCAAACATACTTCTCAGTCTCAACTGTCTTTTCTGTAATTCTTGTAGGACAAACCCCAAAGGCTAAGTTTGACTTTCTGGATTTCTGTCTTCTCTCTTGGTCCAGTAAGTCTTCAGTACTTTGTCATTCTCTGATTTCTTTGGGAAACTTCAGAAATGAATCTTTTTCAGTTTTTCTGGTTCTTGGAAGAATCATAGGTCTAAATGACCTCTTCTGCCATTTCTGGAAGTAAAAATGCCCATTTCAGATCTTGTGTTTCTTAAAAATAAACAGAAAACCTTCAGATGTTTTCATTAACATATCAGTTAAACAGTTTTCTGATTAAATAATAATCTATAATTTCCAGTTCAGTGTATCTTTTCTTTGTCTTACTTGAAGTCAAATGTGTAGAAAACAATAATAGTAAAAAGTTGTGTATGTGCATTTTAGTTGTTTCTCTTTTCAAATCCTATTCCAGTTTGAGAAATTATTAACTGCTTTGTTTATATTACTGTATGGCAGTGTATATGCAACTTTCTAGTAGAGTAGCTTTTCTAACAATGTAATACTTCCTCAGTACATTTTTTCATAATTCATAAATTCTTGTAAGGAAACATTTGGATTAAAATATTTTTAGTACTTTCAATCAAAGTGACCTGTAGTTTATGCTGTTTTTTTATGTGTTCAAATTTAGTCTTCTTTAAAGGTTAATGTTCATGTCCATTTGTATAAGATAATCAGATTTAGAATAGCGTATAGTAAATATATTTACCCTTGAAGTTCAAAAATTATACATATAAAAATCTAGTCCTTATTGTGAAATCAAAGACATAGTTACTCTTTACTTAAAATCAGTTGTTTAGAATTGAGTATGAAATTTCTGATAGAAATGTTATAATGATCTCTAGGCTGGCCTCCAGTGCTTACTTATCTCTGTGGTAAAATTTAGCCTTCACATAGTATTCTTCCTAGGGGGAAAAGTATTTTAAGTTTCTCCTGCAGTTACTAGCACACCCATTCCTCCTCCCTTCATTCTTTATGTATTTTGTTTGTTTGGATTTGTGTGTGTGTGTATGTGTCTTGTTTGTTTTGTTTATTAGATAGATTGGCCGTGAGGTACTTCTGGAAAGCAGCATCATGTTAAACTCTACATACAGGGATGGTCTATTTTCTAGATAGTGTGATTTCGTGATGCTCAGATTTGTTATTACCTCTGTGCTGCACTCGACATGCCAGCAAATTTGGAAAACTCAGCAGTGGCCACAAGACTGGAAAAGGTCAGTTTTCGTTCCAATCCCAAAGAACGGCAATGCCAAAGAATGCTCAAACTACCGCACAATTGCACTCATCTCACATGCTAGTAAAGTAATGCTCAAAATTCTCCAAGCCAGGCTTCAGCAATATGTGAACCGTGAACTTCCGGATGTTCCAGCTGGATTTAGAAAAGGCAGAGGAACCAGAGATCAAATTGCCAATATCCACTGGATCATCGAAAAAGCAAGAGAGTTCCAGAAAAACATCTGTTTCTGCTTTATTGACTTTGCCAAAGCCTTTGACTGTGTGGATCACAATAAACTGTGGAAAATTCTGAAAGAGATGGGAATACCAGACCATCTGACCTGCCTCTTGAGAAACCTGTATGCAGGTCAGGAAGCAACAGTTAGAACTGGACATGGAACAACAGACTGGTTCTGAATAGGAAAAGGAGTACGTCAAGGCTGTATATTGTCACCCTGCTTGTTTAACTTATATGCAGAGTACATCATGAGAAACGCTGGGCTGGAAGAAACACAAGCTGGAATCAAGATTGCCGGGAGAAATATCATTAACCTCAGATATGCGGATGACACCACCCTTATGGCAGAAAGTGAAGAAGAACTAAAGAGCCTCTTGATGAAGGTGAAAGAGGAGAGTGAAAAAGTTGGCTTAAAGCTCAACGTTCAGAAAACTAAGATCATGGCATCTGGTCCCATCACTTCATGGGGAAATAGATGGGGGAAACAGTGGAAAACAGTGGCTGACTTTATTTTTTGGGGCTCCAGAATCACTGCTGATGGTGATTGCAGCCATGAAATTAAAAGATGCTTACTCCTTGGAAGGAAGGTTATGGCCAACCTAGGTAGCATATTTAAAAGCAGAGACATTACTTTGCCAGCAAAAGTCTGTCTAGTCAAGGCTGTGGTTTTTCCAGTGGTCATGTCTGGATGTGAGAGTTGGACGGTGAAGAAAGGTGAGCGCCGAAGAATTGATGCTTTTGAACTGTGGTGTTGGAGAAGACTCTTGAGAGTCCCTTGGACTGCAAGGAGATCCAATCAATCCATCCTAAAGGAGATCAATCCTTGGTGTTCATTGGAAGGACTGATGTTGAAGCTGAAACTCCAATACTTTGGCCACCTGATGCGAAGAGTTGACTCATTGGAAAAGACCCTGATGCTGGGAAAGATTGAAGGCGAGAGGAGAAGGGGGCGACAGAGGATGAGATGGTTGGATGGCATCACCAACTCGATGGACATGGGTTTGGGTAGACTCCGGGAGTTGGTGATGGACAGAGAGGCCTGGCGTGCTGCAATTCATGGGGTCGCAAAGGGTCAGACACGACTGAGCGACTGAACTGAACTGAACTGAACTGGTGGCAAGGCTTCTGGACTCTTGAGTTCCCATTACTATTATTTAAATATCCTTAAATATCCTTTAGAAGATAATGTTTGTGATTCACATATACATTGGAAATTTCCCAATTCGTTGGAAATTCTTAATTTTTATTTTTAATTGATTTAGATTGGTGTTTCTCAATGGATGCTCTGTAGACTTTTGGAAAGGCATAAAACTTTGTACACTGTAGCATGTTTATCATCCCTGGCCCCTGCCTCCCTAATTAGTCATATTGCTCCCCTAGTTATTGTGGCAAATAAAAATGGACCTATGCTTTTGCAGACCGTCCTGGCATGGTTCTGCCCTTAATTAAGAATCCCTGAATTAGATCAGCAACTTTCTTACCATATCTTTTTACCACCTAACAAAACTTAATTCATAAGTTATGTGAAAAAAATCAACTTAAAATGTTTTTTTCTTAAGGCAGTAGTTTTCAGATTGCTCCATGGAACTGCTAAGTGTTCTGTAAGGGTACCCCAGGCCACAGGGAGTTGGTATTGGGATGGGAGGAGTTGATAAGATTCTCTTGGAGGTGCAGTTTCCTTTTACCTGTTTACAAATTGTGCTTTCAAGCAAGAGTTCTGCTGTCCTAAGTTACATCATCTTTCCTCTGTATTGACAGAAATAAATGATTGAAAATAAGAAACATGGCTTAGTGACAGAAGTATCCAAAGGTTTCCTGACATATAATTTCTGAATCACTAGGTAGTGTAAAAATATTAATTTTAAGTATTTTTCATAGAAGGCAATGGCACCCCACTCCAGTACTGTTGCCTGGAGAATCCCATGGACAGAGGAGCCTGGTGGGCTGCAGTCCATGGGGTCGCTAAGAGTTGGACACGACTGAGCGACCTCACTTTCACTTTTCACTTGCATGCATTGAAGAAGGAAATGGCAACCCACTCCAGTGTTCTTGCCTGGAGAATCCCAGGGGCAGGGGAGCCTGGTGGGCTGCCGTCTATGGGGTCGCACAGAGTCCGACACGACTGAAGCGACTTAGCAGCAGTAGCAGCAGCAGATAGTGTAAAAATATTAATCTTAAGTATTTTTAGACAAACAGATTTCTAAGGATTGATTGTCTGCTTGAGCTTCTCAAGTTAAGTTCTTTATGAGAGGAGTCTCTTTTTCAGAGTACCAGTCAATTCAGAGGATAATTAAATCACCTAACAGGCTACTTGAACTAAAACAATAATTTGAAAAGAATTTTTTGTTTCTTTTATATTTAGCCAATTCTTCCTAAACCTATTGTTCACATTTATTCCCAGGATAAGCTAAATGATTTTATTAACATAATAAGGTTTCATTATAATAACCACTGTGTCTCTTGGAATGCTCAAGTCATTTAGATGAAGTTTTACATTGTAGTATATTGATTCTTTGGAGGTCATACTTTTGTTGCAAGTTCTGAATAAGTGCCACAAAAACCTACCATCTTTTTACCCCCTCCACCAAATACATAGGTATTTCCTAAATTCAAAGCAATTATTGTCAGAGATTTCAACATTATGATTTAGGGAATTATGGCTATCCTCTTTAGTTCATGCTAGGTACTTTGATTCTGGAAGAATATAATGAAGTGGGGATTTTTTGGTTTCTTTTAAAAAAAATTGTTTTTTTGTTTTATGTAATAAAATGCATATTATTTAGGCAGTGGTATAATTACTGTCAATTAATTATAGTTTAGAAAGGGGGAAACAACTAAAGATGTACAGATTTGTTAAGAGTAGATAGACCAAAAAGTAATCTTAAAAAGGTGAATTTTTTTTTCCAGGAAGTTTAATTTCTAGAGATATTTAGCTGACCATATAGCCAATGATTAATCTAGTTGCTTCTCAATCTATCTATATAGATGTATATATGAGGATACTTTCATTTAGATTCATTATTACTACAGTGCTTTTATTTTTTGGTTATTAATTTTATTTTTTGGTGTTTAGTTTTTTAAATTGTTGGGAAATATGGAAAAAAAATCTTACATAATAATGTGAAATAGAACCCTTTGATCTGAATTGTGCATTTTCGAATAAAGTTTGGAAGTATATACTTACAGGGGCACAAATAAGAGTGTAGTTTGCAGAAATAAGACTAACGAGAACTCAGGCAGATAAATCAGCGTAGGAATTGTAAACTTGGTTGCAACGATTAGAAAAGACCAGTGTCTTTAAGTCAGGTATCAGACAGCCAGGGACAGTCGCAGCACCAGGGAGAGCTCCTAGCATGCTCTTTATTCTTTATTCTGACTGTGTTATCCTAATTGTAGAGGGTATTTGTCTTGTGTACTTTTAATTGGTTAAACAAGCCCAGCTCCCCTGAGGCAAATAGATTTTTCTTCCTCATTTGGCCAGAGCCTTCAGTTTCACTGAGGTCAGAAAATAAAGTGCAGCTCTTCATTAATGAAACCAAGTTATATATGTGGTAGAATTGATTCTGCAAAGAAATTCCAAGATATTCTCCCTACTTAGCAATTATTTTTATTTTGAATAATTTAGAATAATAATATTTATACCTTCAACTCTCCAAAGGACTTTCACCACAAGTACCCTTTTTCAACCCTGTTATAGCCTGAAACTTACTTTCTTTTAATTTCCCACCCTGTCCTTCACAATTTTTTATTCTACTAGGTTTAAAACCTGTAAGAGTTTTTCAATTATTAAAGAAGTATAAGTAAATGTTATCTTTTGTAATCATTCAGAAATTATTCTAGATGTTTAGAAAGGATGTATTTTCGTGTAGAGATGTATTACATCTTGTATACCCTTTGTGTGCCAGTATTAAAGTTCCATCTAGTAGCTTCACCCTATAAAGGGTAATTTTTACCCACTGTACAACCGCCTCAAGCCTACTCTGTAATTACTGCTTTCCAGCTAACCAGAACATTCCACAGCTCTCTCTTGATGACCCAGTTCATTTGTAATAAATTTTCTTTTTTCAACCTTAGAGCATTCTGCTCTGCCTTCTGTCTTCAGTCTTCTGTTTTTCTTTTCTACTCCTTGAACTTCTCTCTCCTTTATCAAACTTCACAATTCATTTCTTCTCCCTCTCTAACCTTTCCCGTCCTGTCTGTCTCTACATTGCTCTCCTCTTCCTTCTTCCTTTTCTCTTCCCTTGACATCTTTCTTATTCCTCTTCTGTTTCTCCTGACCACTTCCTTCCTGTCTTCCTCAGTCTTCTTCCTTTTATTCAAACTAAAATCTCTCTTTCACTAGATAACACTGTTACTACCTCGATATCGTCTCAAAAAATGACCACATTCTCTTCCTCTGTAAGAATAGCTTTAAATTTAATCACTTTGATTAATTTCCCGATTTTCACTCCTTCCTTCTGTACTGTTTAGCTATCCTTTTAATGTACCATGAAAATAGAAACTGACATGTATGATTTCTTTTTACATTACTTCTACCACTTCAAAATTATATTTTAACTTACTTTCTCACTTCAGACTCGGAAGGAATAACTCTACCTTGTACTCTATTTTTTCCTTGATAAAATAAAAGCATATTTAACTATAGAAAATTTAGTAACTATAAATAAATTAAATATAAATCACATAATTCTAACACTAATTCCTGTCAACATGTTTTCAATATACTTAAGACTATTTTGTAGAAGGAAAGGGCACCCCTCTCCAGTATTCTTGCCTGGGAAATCCCATGGACAGAGGAGCCTGGCGGGCTAAATAAGGTCCATGGGATCGCAGAAGAGTCGGACACAGAACTGAGTGACTAAACAACAAGACTATTTTCCTCGCATGAATTTACTTATAAAGTGTTTATTTTAAATAGGATCATAGTTTATTGAATTTTCTAATTTATTATTATAGAATCAAATATTCTTAAATGCTGATTAAGTATTCTTTTACAATGACATTTTTATGGGTTGCATAGAATTCTCATGCATAAAAGTTAGCATACCAGTTTCCTGTTGAGTGGTTAGGTTATTTTTTATCCTTATAAATGATGATGGACAGCTTTTTTTTCTTAAGTCTTTGAATATGTTTGAATAAAAATGTTTATTTCCTTTGAGTAATTTGTAAAGGAAGGATTTCTGAGATAAATAATATTTATATTTTTAATGCATTTTTTTTGTATTTTAAAATTTACATTTAAGTCACTAATTTATCGAGAAATACGTTTGATCTGTACAGTATTTTAAAAATTTTATTCCCAAAATACTTTGCTCATATATGCAAGCATATAGCTGATCTCTTCTCTAATACATAGGTAGAAATATATACACCATTGTTCTTCACTTTTTAGATGATATATCAGTATGTATGGATTCAGTTCAGTTTAGTTCACTCGCTCAGTCGTGTCCGACCCTTTGTGACCCCATGAACCACAGCACGCCAGACCTCCCCGTCCATCACCAATTGCCGGAGTCTACCCAAACCCATGTCCATTGAGTCGGTGGTGCCATCCAACCATCTCATCCTCTGTCATCCCCTTCTCTTGCCCTCAAATCTTTCCCAGCATCAGGGTCTTTTCCAGTGAGTCAGCTCTTCGCATCAGGTAGCCAAAGTATTGGAGTTCCAGCTTCAACATCAGTCCTTCCAATGAACATCCAGGACTGATCTCCTTTAGAGTGGACTGGTTGGATCTTCTTGCAGTCCAAGGGACTCTCAAGAGTCTTCTCCAACACCACAGTTCAAAAGCATCATTCTTTGGCGCTCAGCTTTCTTTATAGTCCAACTCTCACATCCATACATGACTACTGGAAAAACCATAGCCTTGACTAGACGGACCTTTGTTGGCAAAGTAATGTCTCTGCTTTTTAATATGCTGTCTAGGTTGGTCATAACTTTCCTTCCAGGGAGTAAGTGTCTTTTAATTTCATGGCTGCAATCACCATCTGCAGTGATTTTGGAGCCCAAGAAAATAAAGTAAGCCACTTTTTCCCCATCCATTTGCCATGAAGTGATGGGACTGGATGCGATGATCTTAGTTTTCGGAATGTTGAGCTTTAAGCCAACTTTTTCACTCTCCTCTTTCACTTTCACCAAGAAGCTCTTTAGTTTTCTTCACTTTCTGCCATAAGGGTGGTGTCGTCTGCCTATCTGAGGTTATTGATATTTCTCCCGGCAATCTTGATTCCAGCTTGTGCTTCCTCCACCCCAGCGTTCCTCATGATGTACTCTGCATATAAGTGAAATAAGCAGGGTGACAATATACAGCCTTGATGTACTCCTTTTCCTATTTGGAACCAGTCTATTGTTCCATGTCCAGTTCTAACTGTTGCTTCTTGACCTGCATACAGGTTTCTCAAGAGGCAGGTCAGATGGTCTGGTATTCCCATCGCCTTCAGAATTTTCCACAGTTTACTAACTTGTTTTTAACCGTTATATAGTAATTCAACTTAAGAATCTAAAACAGTATTTTCCTATTATTTCAACATGTAGTTTTTCTCTAGTCTTTCATTGTCATAAACTGCTGTAATGTTAAACTTCCTTATCCTATTCTTTGCCAACATGCAATACAGGATAAATTTCTAAAACTGGAATTATTATTTCTAAAACTGGAATTATTAACAAATATTTAAGCTAGGCCTCTTTTTGACTGCTTAATAGCTATATGCAACCCTTCATTTCACACGTACACTTGAAGCAAACAATAGAAACCTAATTAATTGCAATGATTCCTCTTATATCTGTAAATGTATCAATACTTTTCCACTCTTCAAGAAGAAACAACTTAATGCTTCACAAATTATTCCATTTAGCTTTAAGTTCATGATCTCTTGGTAATGTCCTCTAGACTTGTGTTTCACAAAAACTATGTTCCTAAAAGTGGAAAACTGGGGACACACTCCCCAGTATTTAACTTAATGTAGTGTGCATCCCAGGTGGCACTAGTGGTAAAGAGTCTGCCTGCCAATGCAGAAGACACAGGAGACATGGATTCGATTCCTGGATTGGGAAGATCCCTGGAGGAGGAAATGGCAACCTACTCCAGTATTCTTACCTAGAAAAGTCTATGGGCAGACAAGCCTGGTGGGCTATAGTCCATGGAATCACAGAGAGTCGGACACTACTGAATATGAGCGTACACACTAGTGGGATAGAAATACCTAAAAAAATTTTGATATGATGATAAAAGTGAAATAAATTACATTTTAGATTTTGTTTATAAACCATATAAAAAGTTTTTGTGATCTTAAAATATAAGTTTATCAATGTTTATTTCTCTCCCTCATGAGAATGTTAGATAAGGATATTTATTTATCTGCTTTATTTGTCCAGTATTCCAAATGTCTGGCATGTAGTAAATGCTTGATAAGTATTTGTTGAGTGAATGACTGAATACTATTTAATCAGAGCCATAAACTTCAACTTTTAAGAAATGTCAGTGTGATTGCCGTTCAGTTCAGTTCAGTCGCTCAGTCATGTCCGACTCTCTGCGACCCCGTGAATCGCAGCACTCCAGGCCTCCCTGTCCATCACCAACTCCTGGAGTCTACCCAAACCCATGTCCATCGAGTCAGTGATGCCATCCAGCCATCTCATCCTCTGTCGTCCCCTCCTCCTCCTGCCCCCAATCCTTCCCAGCATTAGGGTCTCTCCTTATAGCCTCCAAAATCAAAATCAGTAGAGACGAACAAGAAGAACAAATAAAACTGTATAAAATCTATACCTTCAATATAGCTAGGAGACAGAATTCTACAAACTTTAAGTTTCAAGTAGAAAACTAAACATCAAATCCCAGCAGAGAGGTTTCTCCCTTCTGAAGCAAGCGTTTGTGGAGGACAAGTTCTGAAAAACTGTGGGGGAAACTAAGATTGCTCTAAAATAGCCATTAGAAAGAGAAACCACACCCTGAATGCAAAAGAGTCCTGGTAGATAGGTTCTAGCCTTAAAAGTGTGTGTCATTTGAGGGTGGTTGCCATAGAAGGACAGTTTTTTCTGGGAGAGAAGAACATTAAAGAGAAGGAAAAGCATGATTTGGAGATTGGATAATGAAGGAAAAGAAGCAAAAGGGTGAAATTTAAGGTTCTGCAAGATAAAATAGAAACTACTTCCCCCAAATTGGAGGATACACAATCTCCACCACCAAGCTCTTCACATCACCACCACCACCACCACCAAAAAAAAAAAAATCATTCATTAAAGAAATTACACTTTCCTGTATAAAACAAAAGAGGGGGCTCTTGCAATAGGAATCTTATGAATCAAAGTCACAATAAATGAAAGCCTCATAAATTTACAGAAAGCTACCATAGGAAGAAAACATAATGTGAGAATGAAAATATCTCAGTAGATGAAATCCCTTCCCTCCAAAGATAACAGCTACACAGCAGTAGAAAACTGTAACACTGCTCTAAACTGAATGAAATAACCTGAAATGAGCATTTGGAGATACGAAAAACCAATTAAAATCATAAACCTAAGAGCAAAAAAGGAAACAAAAAAATTTATTCTTCAAAATCCCACAAAATCACAAACAAAGAAACCTAGAAGGAAATGAGGGTTGATTGAACCCAAGAAAAATAATGGAAGAAAAAGATAAAAATCATCTTAGAAATGAATTCAAAATTCCAAGATGCCTAAGGGGGAATGGATTTGACTGAAATTTAATAGAAGACATTGAAGAAAGGCAGAAAAATAATTAAGAAAATGAAAATGAATTAGGTAAAAGAGAAAGTGGTTGAAATGGAAGTGAGATAAAAGAGTCAACACACATGTAAAATTGAATTAAAAATTAAAAAGATAATATTTAAAATTATGATTTTTAAAAATTTTCCAAAATAGAAGACCTGCATCTACATACTGAAAGGACGGGAGACTACCTGGAGAAGTTAATGTTGAACAGTTTAGAGCAATATATGTGCTAGGTTGGGCTTCCCTCTCAACCTAGTGTATATATTGGTAAATTGGAAGTGGTCAAACAGGAGATGGCAAAAGTAAGTGTTGCCATTTTAGGAATCAGTGAGCTAAAATGGACTGGAATGGACAGATTTAATTCAGATGACCATTATATCTACTGTGGACAAGATCCCTTAGAAAAAATGGAGTAGCCCTCTAGTCAATGAATGAGTCCCAAATGCAGTACTTGGGTGCAATCTCAAAAATGACGGAATGATCTCTCTTCGTTTCCAAGGCAAACTATTCAGTATCACAGTAATCCAAGTCTATGCCCCAACCAGCAGTGGTGAGGAAGCTGAACAGTTCTATGAAGAACCTACAAGACCTTGTAGAACTAACACCCAGAAAAGATGTCCTTTTCATCATAGGGGACTGGAATACAAACATAGGAAGTCAAGAGATACCTGGAGTAACAGGCAAATTTGGCCTTGGAGTACAAAAGGAAGCAGGGCAAAGGCTAACAGAGGTTTGCCAAGAGAATGCACTGGTCATAGCAAGCACCCTGTTCCACCAACACAAGAGACAACTCTACACATGGACATTACCAAATGATCAATACCGACATCAGATTGATTATATTCTTTGCAGCGAAAGATGGAGAAACTTGATATAGTCAGCGAAACCAAGACAGTGAGCTGACTGTGGTTCAGATCATGAACTCCTTACTGCCACATTCAGACTTTAATTGAAGAAAGTAGGGAAAACCACTGTGGCATTCAGGTATGACCTAAATCAAATCCCTTACAGTTATACAGTGGAAGTGAGAAATAGATTCAAGGGATTACATCTGATAGATAGAGTGCCTAAAGAACTTTGGACAGAGGTTCATAACATCGTACAGGAGGCAGTGATCAAGACCATCCCCAACAAAAAGAAATGCAAAAATGCCAAGTGGTTGTCTGAGGAGGCCTTACAAATAGGCCAGCAAATTTGGAAAACTCAGCAGTGGCCACAGGACTGGAAAAGGTCAGTTTTCATTCCAATCCCAAAGAAAGGCAATGCCAAAGAACGTTCAAATGCATTGTTCAACCACACAATGCATTCATCTCAGTCCTAGCAAAGTAATGCTCAAAATTCTCCAAGCCTGGCTTCAGTAGTCGTGAACCGTGAACTTCCAGATGTTCAAGCTGCATTTAGAAAAGGCAGAGGAACCAGAGATCAAATTGCCAACATCTGTTGGATCATCGAAAAAGCAAGAGAGTTCCAGAAAAACGTCTACTTCTGCTTTATTTACTATACCAAAGCCTTTGACTGGGTGGATCACAACAAACTGTGGAAAATTC
The DNA here is from genome assembly GCA_024291935.2 of Okapia johnstoni. NCBI lineage: Eukaryota > Metazoa > Chordata > Mammalia > Artiodactyla > Giraffidae > Okapia > Okapia johnstoni. Next base: position 75,064,152 of record CM044320.1, read on the forward strand.
TGAAAGAGATGGGAATACCAGACCACCTTACCTCCCTCCTGAGAAACCTGTATGCAGGTCAGGAAGCAACAGTTTGAACTGGACGTGGAACAACAGACTGGTTCCAAATTGGGAAAGGAGTATAAAAAGGCTGTATATTGTCACCCTGCATAGTTACCTTACATGTAGAGTACATCATGTGAAATGCCGATCTGGATGAAGCACAAGCTGGAATCAGGATTGCCAGGAGAAATATCAATAACCTCATATACACAAATGACACCACCCTCACGGCAGAAATTGAAGAGGAAGTAAAGAGCCTCTTGATGAAAGAGGAGAGTGATAAAATGGTCTTAAAACTCAGCATTCAAAAAACTAAAATCATGGCATCCGGCCCCATCACATCATGGCAAATAGATAGGGAAATAGTGAAACAATGACAGACTTTATTTTCTTGGGCTCCAAAATTACTGCAAATGGTGACTGCAACCATGAAATTAAAAGACACTTGCTCCTTGGTAGAAAAGTTATGACCAACCTAGATAGCATATTAAAAAGAAGAGACATTACTTTACCAACAAAGGTCCATATAGTCAAAGCTACGGTTTTTCCAGCAGTCATGTATGGATGTGAGAGTTGGAATATAAAGAATGCTAAGTGCCGAAGAATTGATGCTTTTTAACTGTGGTGTTGGAGAGTCCCTTGGACTGCAGGGAGATCAAACAAGTCAATCCTAAAGGAAATCAGTCTTGAATATTCATTGGAAGGACTGATGCTTAAGCTGAAACTCCAGTACTTTGGCCACCTGATGCGAAGAACTGACTCATTGGAAAAAACCTTGATGTTGGGAAGGATTGAAGGCAGGAGGAGAAGGGAAATGAAAGAGGATGAGTTGGTTTGATGGCATCACTGACTTGATGGACTTGAGTTTTAGCAAGCTCTGGGAGTTGGTGATGGGCACGGAAGCTTGGCGTGCTGCAGTCTGTGGGGTCAAAAAGAATCGGACACAACTGAGCAAAGGAATTGACTGGGCTTTCCTCATAGGTCAGTCAGTAAAGAATCTACCTTCAATGCAGGAGACTCGGGTTCGATTCCCTGTTGGGGAAGATCCCCTGGAGAAGGAAATGGCAATCCTCTCCAGTATTCTTACCTGGAGAATCCCATGGATTGAGGAACCTGGCAGGCCACAGTACATGGAGTCACAAGAGTCAGACAGGACTTAGCGAATAAACCACCACCACGTGTACTAGGTTATGCATTTACTTCTGTGGTTGTTGTTGTTTAGTTGCTTAGTCATGTCTGACTCTTCTGTGACCCCATGGAATGTAGCCTGCCAGGCTTCTTTGTCCGTGAGATTTCCCAGGCAAGAATATTGGAGTGGCGTGCCATTTCTTCAGGGCATCTTCCGATCCCAGGGATCAAACCTGCATTGCAGGCAGATTCTTGACTGCGAAGCCACCAGGGCAGCCATTTTACTTCTGTGGTATTTCTGCGAGAAGGACATTTTCAATATCTAATTCAATAATGAAGAAACATCAGACAAATTTAAATTGAAGGATTTTCTGCAGAATAACCGCCCTCAATTATTTAAAATGTCAAGCTTATGAAAAAGAAAGAAATAATTTAAATGGTTTAGGAAACAGTGTGTGTGTGGGGTGCGGGAGAGAGAGAGAAAGGGGTTGAGTGAAAAGAATATGATAATGCAAATGAACGATGTATAAACAATTGATGTATCTGAATTGAGGACATAGGAGTTTTTTGTGCTATTCTTGTGACTTTAAAGTTTTAAAGAGGAAGTTTTTAAAGGGTCCTAAGCCCAGAGAATTTGGGGGAGATTTTTAAATAATTTGGAAAAATTCTCTTTGCTACTCAAGTGTACATAGACTTTTAATATAAGTTAGTAGAGTTTAAGACCTGTACAAAGTATTTTAAGCAAAAAAATATTTTCACATGATGGATGGAAAATGCTTTTTAAAAAACATTCCCCCCATTTTTTAAAATAAACTTTCTCCATAGTATGGGTTTCTTTTAAAAAGTAATTACTTTCTTTTCATTGTCAAATTTTCAATTTTATTTTAAAGGACAGATTAAATGTCTTTTTGTTTTCTTTTCTGAATTATATGTTTAGGTAAGATACTGCTCCTCACCTAATGTTGTGACAGGAAAAGTCAGCAAATTTGGGACTCTTGAAAAGTAAAGTGTGTAACTCTTCTTAAGATTGGTAGCACTTTTAAGTATTCTTCACTAATAAACCATTCGACCTCTGTGGCACAGAATATTTTGCTGTCATTTCACATCTCATTATGAAGTACATTTGAAGATTCTGCCTATTTCAGAAACGTTTTTTAAAAAATATAATTGATCACATTGAAATCATGTCGTGCCATTTTTGGTGCTTGTGACTTCAAATTCTTTGCTGCATTACCGTGCCTGTACTTGAGCAGTAAATGATTTTGTTGTCATCTTACCCTTATAATCTTCTCTCCCTGACCTCTTTTCCCCTTTTCCCTTCTACCTTCTCTTTCATCTTCCCTCATCCCCTCCCCATCTTCTTCCTCCCCTTCCCATTAAAGTAACTGTTTCTTCATTGTGGCTTTAAGTAGAATTAATGTGTTTTTCTGAAGTTTCTTTCTATAAAAGCCATTTGCTTATGAGAGTATATCTTCTCTGTTAAAACTTTCCTTTAAAGACTCACCAAGAAGTAGTTTTTTGTGAATTTCATTTTTTAAAGAGAACCTAGTAAATAACAGGAAGCTCAGATGTATTAGAAACATTTGTAATTGAATTCAGCTCTATAGAAAACCTCCCACACAGTATAATTTGCTTTAACCCTTGTTTCTTCAACTTCTTATAGTGATCTCTTGTCATTTTCCAACAGTATTTCTTTTGTTACCATATTCTTTATGTATTAATTCAGCTATGTTCATCATAAGAAAATAAATGTTTTCCCAGTGATGTGAAAGTTGGCCTTGGAAAGACTTTGTAAATATTTATCACTACATATACTTGAAATAAAATATATATTTAAACTTTAATAAGTTTTATTAAGTTTCAATGACTTGAAAAATATTGTTGAGAAAAATCTAAATTAATCTTCAAATTCTGGATATTTAGAACATCTTACAAATTGTCAGCAACATAAAAAGTACCGCACTAGCCTAGGACAACATCAGGGCACATATAGTCACAGTTTAGAAAGGTTGTATTTGATAATTTAGAAATCTTTTGGCCTAATTCTTTCTTATCTGATTGCTTTGCCATTGTTTTTACTTCATAGTATTGTGGATTATGAGCTCATGTGAGAAGTGTTAGCCATTTTCTTATTTAGAGTTGCTTACTCTAAGAAACTGTGGTTTCTTTGAAGGGTTTTATTGATGTTCTTATCCTTTCTGTGAGAGAGAGTTTAAATTAGGTAATGTTAACTTTAAATAAATTTTAAATTAAATGGCCACTTAACCTAGACAGGAACAGATATTAGTACATGGAATCTAATGAATGATGAAGTTTCCAGTGGTTAGAAGTTAATGAATGAATGAGGATTCCATTTTTAGTCTCTTCTTGTTGTCTCACATAGGATGAGTAACATATGGACTGCACTGCTAGATGAATGGAGCAAAGGAGGGAGCTGGCAGTGTCAATGTATCTGTTAAGTGTTTCTCCCTATTGGAGTATCTTGTTTATGTGTCCTGCTTTGAAGGGTACTCTTCTACAGAAACAAGAACTCTGGATCACTTTAAGGTGCAATGTTCTGAGAAAGTCTGTACTGGTAGAGGAGCAGACTGGAAATTATTTGTTGTGTTTGGTGTAACAGGGGAACTATACAAGAGATCAAAGGGAGAAATATTCTAGAATTCTTTATTAATTAAGTTGATTTTCAGTGAAGCAAGAATGCATCATTTTATTAAATAACCTTTGGTGTCCTTTGTTTAAATATTTTTCTCTATGATCTACAGGTGAGTTTAATGTTGCAAAATGTTGGATGTTGAACTATCATTGAATTTCTGCAATAAAATCTTGAGTATATGTGTGTATTTAATAAATATTAATAGATTGTTTTTTGTAGTATTCATATAGTCTTTCTTAACTGCAATTTTTATGAGATTTTGTCAGAGTTTTGCTAGATTAGTTTTCAGGGAGAGTCTAATTTTTTTTCGTAATTGGAAACATTTTATGTAGCAGTAGAAATAATCATTTTTTTTAAAGTTTGAAATAACTCATTACTTTTTTCCTGATGTTCTAAAATTTTTTTTTTAATTTCTAAGTTTTATCACACCAAAAAAGCTTAATACATACAGGTTTATCCACATCAAAACAAGACAAAACGAAAATAAAACTCTGCTAAAACTTTGAAGCCCATATGTGTGTTTTTTTAATTGTCTTTCTCTCCTGAGGGATAAATCCTAGCTTATTTTCTGGGTGATAATTATTATTTGGCTTTTCTTTTCTTTTCTCTTACTTGTCTATTGCTAAAAAAAAATATTTAACTTTTTGCTTATAATCTTCATATAAATGGAATCAAATCAGTATTATTCTGAAATGATTTATCTTAACATTTTGTTGTTGGCCATTTTTATTGATCCATGTTGGTTAACTAATTTTCACTAACATATCGCATTTCATTGTATGAATATGCCACAGTATTTTTCTTCATACTATCATTTGTGAATATTTGAGTTGTTACCAGTTTTCTCTAGGGTGTATGCCTAAAATATAATTGCTACATCACAAGATATTCTTCCTTTTCTCTGCATATTACATACGTTAATGTTTTTGTTTCCCTCTCGTGATTTGGAAGGTAATAATCTTGACTTTAATTTGGTTGTTAAACAGTTATAAAAATACTCCCAAGAACATATTTCCCTTAATATTAACTATGAGAATAAACCCATTTGATTACTCTTCCTGTGTAAATAAGACACAGAATAGAATCATCAAAGGAGTAGGGTCAGTCTGGATATTTCTAGGAATTGTCTTTATCTTTGGAGCTTGCATATATCATCAATATGTGTCTGAGTGTTTTTTCTTTTCATTAATTTTTTCCTGGTGATCCTTACACCCTGACACCCCAGGGACCTTTATGATATACCCATTAAGCATTTTTTACCTAAAGAGATTCTTCTCATCTCAGTGATAATGCTTCTGTGTAGTGTATTCTGGTCTTTCCTTCAGGACTATTTACCCCCTATGTTTGCCCTCCTGTTTATTGTGCATGTTTCATTTTTATCCACCCCACTGTTTTTCTTTCAGTCTCTTCAAGGAGCCGTTTCTCAAGCATGCCATCTACATTACTGAGGTGACTTCTACATTGTCAAATCTACTTTTTCATTGTCCGCTTTGCAGGGATAATCCTGGGCAAAGAACTATCGTTCATTACCTTGCTGGTTTGCAAGTCAGTATTCTTGATTTTTGTGCTGGGATGTTTGATCTTGAAAGTTACTTGTATGCCACATCAATAGAGGTCCCATTACCTGATGATACCAGTCTCTTCATGCTAGTGCTTCTGATAGGTGCTCCACATCCCTGGAACTTTGGGTTCATTTTGACAAGCTTCAAGGTGAAGTTTAAAGGACTTTGCTTCTTTTGACAGCCACTGAGTTCAACTCAGCTTTTTCTTAAGCAGTTGTCATTCTCCGGATCCCATTATCAGACGCATTCTCATATTTTATTGATTCTTAGTGGCTAAAGAAAATCCCAATTGAATTTGCCTTTTTATGTGTTTTGACTTAAGAATCCTCTACTTTCCACTAGACCATCTTACTGTCTCAAGAATTGTTTTGCAAGTTAGTCTTATAAATCCTTGAAGTTGCTTTTAATGAACCAGAATTTCTGAAAGTTTTCTAAGTTAGAAATTATGCAATATCCCTCAACTTTTACTCTTTAAAGTTCATTACAGTTGGATTTAAGGAAAGATTAATATGCATTCCTTGAACTGTCATCTTTTCCTAAAAGTTTTATATAAAAACTTTTATATAAATATTACATATTTTTTATAAATATTACATGTATTTTTTAATTTTTAAGAATTATACCAAAATATTTATAAATAAAGTTATGAGATACCTGGGAATTGCTTTAAAATAATCTGGAAAGTGTTGTGAAGAAAGTAATTGTGTTATAATGAAACAAGGTTGGCCGTGAACTTTTTTTTCTTTTTTTGACCGTTAATTTTGATATCTGCTGATGGGTACTGTTGTAGTAGTTTCTCTACTTTTACATAAAATCATAAAGTTATTTTTAATTTTCCAAGGGTTAAATTTCTTTGAATTGATTGCAGTTAAAGAATATGCCTTATACAGTATTTAATCTTAAATTTATTGTGATTTCCTATGTGACTTGGCATATGATTAGTTTAATAATTTTTGTGGAGATTTGAAAAGAAAATCATTGTGTATCTAATAAATCAGTCTTATTGGTGATTATATTTAAATCTTCTGTGAACTAATTTTTTGTGTACTTAATCTATCATACTACAGGAGGTTAAATTTTTCTGCATTCATAACTGTACTGCCTATGTTATTTGATGCTGTCTTGAAAGGACTCTTCCTCCCACTGTATTGGTCCTACATATTAAACTTTAATTGAATAGTGCCATTTAAAATAATTCCTATATTATGCTAAATGTTCATATTTGCCTTCATCCTTTAAATCTGTCATGTATGGCATAGAATCCACCACAAAATAAACTAGGGCTATTTCACCCCACCTGAATCTGTACCTAGTGTTGAACTAAGGAACCTTTTTTTCTGTGTCGCCTGTTAAGAGAGTAGCTGCCATCTGGATTCCAATATTTTACTTGTCTTGAGTTAAATATGTCATGTATTAGGTAGATTACTGAAGGAGGTCTGTAAATACCTGTTTGATTAAAATATATCAACTATTCAAAGCAATGTAATTGACTCGGAGAAGTAAGAGAAATGTATAGTCTAGTATTTGTAGTTAAATGAGTGAACACTGTATATCTGTCAGTGTATGAGCTCAGGGTCATGTTAGAGAATTAAATCTGAAGACCTAGGTTTTGAAATGTAACTTTGTATTTTAGCTGCTTTCACTTGTTTGTTAATTTAGTTTTTAGAAGTATTGATCTTTGAAAACCAAAAAAGGACTTTATGCTTAATAATTGAGAGAGACAAGAATCAGAACTGGATGCCAAACCCTCAGTTGAACTATGAAAGGTCGAGTCTCAGTTGGAAATGTTTAATCATGAAAGAACAAGTGCTGACCCTCAAGCCAGGGAAATAAAAATTTCAAAAATTATAACAATTTGCCTAAGCCATAAATTTCTGGAGATTGGAATTATGTAAAGAATCTGTTTGGAGGAATAGAGTTAGAGTCTAGGGACCAGAAGTCATATATTTTAAAAGTTGTATGAAAATTTGAATTACAGAGGGGTTTATGTATATAGCATATACTGTTTATTACTAGTACTTGTGGTTTTTCAGTCACTCCATTTTGCTTATGCTCCATTTTGAGTGTTCCAGAAAGGAAAAGGCATTTGTAGTTTTTCTTTACTAGTAGCATTGTTTTCTTCCCAAGTTTTAAATCTACTATGCTCAATTATGGACATCCCAGGTAAAGAACCTGCCTGCCAATGCAGAAGACATAAGAGACGCGGGTCTATCCCTGGGTCGGGAAGATCCGCTGGAGGAGGGCATGGCAACCCACTCCAGTATTGTTGCCTGGAGAATCCCATGGACAGAGGAGCCTACCGGGCTACAATCCACAAGAGTTGCAGTAGGGTCTGACTACTGCAGTGGCTTTGCATGCACATACACTTAATAATGAGTAACAGATTTATAAAGAGCGTCTTAAACATATTGTTAGTATAAGGTTTTGATTTAAAATTTATACTTTTTCATTGTTATTTTGATTTTATTTAAATGAAATTAGTTAAGAAAAATTATCTTTAACTTGCTTTTAACCATTCCACAGTGAGCTCAATTCTGAAAGAACATACTTTGTAAAATACCTCTATCACTACTATTGCCTGCATTATTTCATGTAATGTAGATAAACCCTCATTTGCAGAAAATGTCACATGATTTTTGAGCAGCTGTTTGTGCCCAAATTTGTGTAGACTCTTCTTTTGATGATTTTTCCATTAGAAATTCAAAAAGGATAGGTTTGATTTATGACTCATACATAAGTCTATCATGAATCTATACTAGAGAGAAACTTTCTCTTTTTAATCATATTCTTGTTTTGATTTATATTCTTTGGCTGTAAATTTTATCTGCTAGGGTACATCACCAGGATCAGGATGAAATATATGCAGCTGTATACTGTCCTCAGTGCTAAAGGGTTATATGTGGGCATATGTGTCTGCTTTTGTATGTCTGGCAGTGGAGAAAAGTGTTGGGTTCATTAGCTGTCAAGCTACCAGTTAGGAAAGAGTTCCTTGCTCAAGCTGAGCTTATATGGAGAACTGAGAAGGAACTGAAAGGGACAGTTTACTTCCTTTCTAGTCTCTAAGATGTGAGTTGTTGTGCCTTGGAAAGCTGAAAGGGAAAAATGAAGCATTGTGATAAGTATCCTTGCTATTATGTTTTTATACTTAAATTTACAGCTTTCATTTATCCTACCTTGAAAGTTACGGTTTGGTGCTAAAAACACAGTAATACTTCTGAGATCATTGATACCCCTCTCCCTCATCTCAGCTGTCTGTTAACTATAAAAGTAAAGAGCTTTTAAAATAGTGACTAATGGACTTAATACCTGCCTGGTTCAGGAATGGTGGAAAGACTGCCCTATAAAATGATCACATCTAGAACTTCACTATGGTATTTTTCAGCTTGCTTCTTATGAAGTATAGTAACAAGTTCATTAGGTACAGTATTGTGTTTGACAGGGGTTTGACCAGTTGCTTCCCTATTTAAAAATCTTTCTTGTGGGAATCTTCTTATAAACTGGCAGGTAATGATAGATTATAAATTTGGATATTTAATTCTAATTAATATTAAGAAGATTGACCATACCCAGTGATGGTGATATTGTGGGAAACACAGGAACAATCTTATAAATTGGTCAAAATGTTTTGGTCACATCACTTTTGAGTGAGAATTTGGTTATATTTCCTATTTAAAGTGATCATACCATTTCCACTGTCTATGGAGAGAAAAATATTCAAACAGGTGCTGAGATTAAGCTTATTGCTGCATGGCCTGTAATAGCAAAAAACAAAACTGAACATAGCTAAATACAACACTAGAGATCTACTTAAAATTATGATAAATCAATAAGAGCATATATTATACAGCTGTTAAAAATGACTGAGGTAGTACTATATGTATTGACCTGCAGGATCTCTAAAATATATTGTTAAAATATGCACAAAAAATATACTGAAGGCGCATATGATAAGTGAGATGGGGAGGCCAGGGACTTTTCTCATTTTTACATGGTGGTTACAATGACCATGTATAATTTTTTTTAATCAGTAAGTAAAATGTGCTGTCATTTATCTACATGTAGTTGTACTTTGATAGTCTTTACTTTTACATGTTTATTTGTATAGTAGTATGCTCTTTTCTAGGCATTTAAAAGCACTTTTAGAACTATTACATTGAGTTTGTCTTCAATATTACTGCTGAAGTGACTATTCCACTAATATAAGAAGTTTGTGGTATCTTGTTAATATTATTATAATTTTTAAATTTAGGGCCTCTAGAAAAAGAAAACAGATCTATGTGGTAGGAGTTAAAATATACAACATGAATCTATTTTAAAATCTCTGCTGTGCTGTTTTTCTATTTCAGTTACCTAGAAAAGTACGAGAAAGTTCATCATTTTGGGGAGGATGATGATGAGGTACCACCAGGCAATCCCAAACCACAGCTTCCTATTGGTGCAATTCCATCTTCCTACAATTACCAGCAACACAGTGTGTCAGGTAAATATCACTGGAAAATGAAAAAGGCATAGGTACACAGTTTTGAGTTAGAATAGAAATCATCCCATGAATTGAACTGATCCCTTATTTTGCACATGAAAATACTGAAAGCCTTGGGTTAATACAGCTTCTAGAAATCAGCATGTCACTGGTATGAGGACCCTGTCTGTCACAGCCTGCATAGAAGACTTAGTTGCAGGAATTTTTAGAGTTACAAATGTACGTTCACTTTCAAATGAAATTTGGTTTTTTTTTTAATTTGATTAAAGATCAATTTAATCTAAATTGTCACTAAAATGAGAAGAGGAATGTCCTGTTAGAATTAAGGAAGGTAAAAAATACTCATAGCATCTACTAGATTTTCTACAATTCCTGGCATTCCCAGCACCAGAATTTCTCAGAAATGTTTCTTACTATGTTTCAATTATTTTCCTGCCATGGTACCAGGGACTTAAGATTTTTTTCATTCAAGTCATTCTTGTGATGGTTATAGAGGAATCTGCAGCTAAAAAGAACAAGACTCAAGTTGGAAATAGTCAGGTTGAGAGTCTAATGAAGAGGTGCTCGAGGCAGAGTTGATGCGATTTCCAGTGTTTGTGACTCCAGAAGGTGATGACTAGGAAGAATGCTCTGAAGAGATAAGCAGGTCTTTTCTTCATTCACCAATATTTGGCCTGAAAAAGAGGAGATATCTTTTTCAAGGGCATAGTCTTTATAAAAATACACAGGTATCTCAATCTTTATTATTCTTCATTGGTACTAATACCGATCTTTTAGGTAATCCTTAGGCTTAAGCTTTCTCATTTGTGCCAGTATCACTGATTTAAAGTTTTCATTGTCTATTTTCAAGTTTCCTCCATGTTGAATTTGACCCTATTTCTTTCCCAATCAGTAATAGCTGAGGAAACAGAATCTCCTAGAATCTGTGATCTCTAGTAGAAGAGACTTCATCTGATGATTTTGTATAACTGAGGTTTGGGGGAAGGGTTGTAGCAGTGGTGAGTGCAAACCAAATCTACCTTTATTTTTGACGAGAAGTTATTACCTCAGGAACCAGTGTTAAAGGAGAACATTTTAAGTCATCATGTAGAAGATCTTGCTTATTGTTTAAGCTGATTAAATAAAATGAGGTGGTTGGTTAGGTAATATGCTTCCCATTTTTAGGAAGAGCTAGTGACCGTTATCTAATTCACGGATGTTATAGAGACTTTTCCTACACTGAATGAGACCTGGTACTGTAACCTTTAAGACCATTCTATAACTCTGTGTTATTGCTACATTATAGCAACAACAGAACTGTCCATTCTTATAGGTTAAATAGAGCTTGGTGTCTGTTACATTTCTCAAACTAACCCATTTCAGTATTCAGTTCAGTTCAGTTCAGTCTCTCAGTCGTGTCCGACTCTTTGCGACCCCATGAATCGCAGCACGCCAGGCCTCCCTGTCCATCGCCAACTCCCAGAGTGCACCCAAACTCATGTCCATCGAGTCGGTGATGCCATCCAGCCATCTCATCCTCTGTCGTCCCCTTCTCCTCCTGCCCCCAATCCTTCCCAGCATCAGGGTCTTTTCCAATGAGTCAACTCTTTGCATGAGGTGGCCAAAGTATTGGAATTTCAGCTTCAACATCAGTTCTTCCAGTGAACATTCAGGACTGATCTCCTTTAGGATGGACTGGTTGGATCTCCTTGCAGTCCAAGGGACTCTCAAGAGTCTTCTCCAACACCACAGTTCAAAAGCATCAATTCTTTGGTGCTCAGCTTTCTTCACAATCAAACTCTCGACATCCATACATTAGATCTTGTTTAAAATGAAATTTTTTTCTGGATCTTCCACCCCTGCCCCTTCCCTGATTTAAGCCTGATTTACTTCAAGAAAGAAGATATTTGTGGTATTTCAGAAGTCCTTTGAAACTCATTGCTAGAGCTATGCAATTTTTAAAGAAATGATAGAATTCTTAATCTGCGTTATAATAACTCCTTTCTGATATGCTGTCATATGCCTCTCTTTTGTTGTTTAAGGAGAATCTGAGCAGTTATATAACATATGTAGCATGTTTGACAGAATCAGGATTGGGGACTGATTAGAAATAGAAATTACTGGGGAACATCAGACTACAATATATCTAATTCATACTGAAAAGAAGTAGTGTTTCAGGGCAGCATTTATGAATTTGAAGGTGCTTTTTATTATTCCAGAAGGAGCCATAGCAACATTATGACAGTGTTCTAAAAATCAACATGACTATCACTATATAAAACAAATCCTTCACCAATGATTCTTTTCAAATGCCATTAAGGAAATATAGTAAGCTTCATAGCTGTCAGTGTGTATGTGTGTGCGTATTTAAATAAACAACAAAGTAGAATTACATAGTGGTAGATTAAAAGCCTTAGGATATTTTAGTTAGGACATTTAAAAGATTTGTGTCTACATCTTTGATCATATAGCCTTACTCTCCTTGTAGGTTTGGATTGATGTATTTGGATACATGTATTTATCTAGAGATGCTTACATTTAAAAAAGCTATTCTAAAACAATACTTTGAAAGGTAATATGATAAATTTAAATTGGCCTTTACTATGAAGTAAAATTCTACTCATAATTGTCATAGTAGAATATTGTACATTGATAGAATATGGAATGAAAATTTTATAAGGCTATTGACTTCTTTTGCCCAGTGACTTTAAGCAGCCAAAAAAGTATTAAGTACATTTTGCTTTGAATTTTAGAATTATTAAACTTTGGCATCAAAATATGGTGATTTTGTCATTTATTTGCATAATTGTGCATATTTTTCCTTGCCATGAGGACCTAATAGTTTGGTTTTCTTCTTTATTCTTTCTTCCCTGGTATTGATTTGGATACAGTCAGTTCTGCAGAATTATACTGTAGATTACTAAGAACTTTTTGTTCATCTTCTCTTTCCCTTTAAAATTAAAAAATTAATTTCTAAATTAAAATTTTTAAATTTGTTTGCAGTATCTTTAGTAGAAAAATTCTGAAAGGTGAACCTGACACATGACAAACACATTGAAATTAATAGTACTGTAGAATTTAAGAGCTAGCTAGGATTTTAGCAATCATTTAATCCAGTTCAATCATTTTGGCCAAAGGAGGCCAAGCACATTATCCATTTACATTTTTGTTACTTAAATTTGGGAAAGCTTTATACAGGAAGACTGATTTTATCAGTTGTATTAATATTTGAGCAAAGATTTTCCTTTATATATGCTGTATTCTTACAGATACTTGAACTACAGCAATCATTGCCAATATCAATGGAAAGAATGTACTGTATGATATCTGTAATATAAACAACATTCCAGGAACAATTCTCCCTTTCCTCTAAACTGACTACCTCAGATTCAGTTAAATTTGTCAGCAGTGATGTGTTTGTATAGACATTGTGTCAAGAACATTGAAAATTCCCAATCTCATTCCTATTATAAAATTGTACCTATTCAAACATACCTCCCTGGGGATGGGAATGGAGGCTCTTAAAATCTTGGAAGCATTTCTCTTATATTAGATTCCTAAGAAGGAATCTTTACCAAACATCATATAGTTAAAGGACTTTTCATAATTATCATATTAATTTATTTTATTTTAATTGGAGATGTCTTTTGGCAAAGTCATTCATGTAGGATGTATTGAATTGAGTATATGGTGGCATCCGTTATTCTTCAGTAGCAAACAGAACAATTCCAAGATCATTATTGAAAGCACAAGACTGTGACAGATGTTGAATTATGGGTTCCAGATTTTTATTTCTATTGGAAATTTGCCTGAAAATTTTGTGGAGTCTTAAAGACTTAACTATTGCTGAAACTTGGCATCTCATGATCAGTTCCAGTGTGCAGTAAATACCAAAATGTATTTCTGTGTTCACAGAAGTTATGTTACATTTTCCCAAGATATTTATGTTATATATAAGAAATTTAATTTTTCAAGATTATAAGACATGAACAATGTATTATTATTCAACCTTAAATATTATAAAGAATCTATGTCAATTAATTTATAACTATATTGTGATACTTCTTAATGGAGAAATTCCTAGAACATTTTAATATTGAAGAGGTGTCTCTTCAAATATCTATTCGGAAATGAAGTTTCCTACCTACATGATTTTCTTCTGTGGAATGTTGTGACAATAGATTCCTACTTGTATTCCATTTAGTGACATTCTTAAAAGATGTTTTTTCAAATCCATATGTTTATGAAATGTTTTGTGTAGCAGTTTTCTAACTCTTGTTTCTTTCCTTTTCCCATTACACTAGTTAGATCTTTATGATAAATGTATTAGGGGTATATGTCTCAGGACATAGCTGCCAAGGCCTAAATTGTACCAATTAAGAGTCAGTAATTATAGAAATACAACATTTTCTAATACATATATTATGATTATATAATATGTTAGTTTTCTGTATTCCTATCTTCCCTATCTTCAAAGTTATAAAAATGTTTCAGTTCTCCTACATAAAATTTTAATTAGGAAAATATTTGTTAGAACACGAAAGTTTGAACTGTAAAGGTAAAAATTTATAAATCAGACTTCATCAAAATGAAACCTTCTGCTCTTTGAAGACATTGTTGAGAAAATGAAAAGGCAAACCACTCACTATCTGGAAGAAAATATTTACAAAACAAATATTAGATAAGTGACTCATATTCAGAATATTTTAAACTGACAGTTCCAAGTGCTGACAAGGATGCGCACAAGCACCAAGAACTCTCATACATCACTGGTGGGAAGACAAGGTGTTACAGCTACTTTGAAAAACTTTTACAGTTTCTTACAAAGTTAAACATACACTTTGTATGACACAGCAATCCAAGAGAAATGAAGAAATATGTCTGCACAGAGTCCTGTATGTGAATGTTATTAGCAACTGTATTCAGAAGTGGTAAAAACTGGAAGCAGTCCAGATGTTCTTCAGCTATGGAATGGATAAACACATTGTTATATTATAGCCATAATATAACAATAAAGACATAAAACACTTGGCAATAAAAAAAGTACCAATTACTGATACATACATCAAAATGGGTATCAACCTCAAAAGCATTTTGCTAAATGAAAATAAATCAGACACAAAAATATAAGTATTGTGTGATTCTGTTTATTTCTCATTTTGAAATAAAGTAGATCAGTGGTTGTTTATGGATAGTGGGGGACAGATCAACTACTAAGGAGCATAAAGAAGCTTCTTTGGGATGGTAGAAATACTCCCTTATCTCCATTGCAATTGTGGTTAAAAGACTTTCAGAACTCCTAGAACTGTAGAACTGAAAGCATGAACTTCACATTTTAATTATATGTCAAAAAAATCTGACCTGAAAAAGTAATAATTCTCCCAAAATTGGGTAAAGAAGGTAGGCAATGTGTTTTGAAACATGATGTTGTTAAAAATTTCAAGGGAACCAGGTTTTCTGGCTTATAGTATTTAAAAAATCAGAAAAAGTTCTTTGAAATGCAAGAATAAAAAGTGTAGATTAGGTAAGTTAAGATAATGATACAATAGTTGGCAGTGATATCAAAGAGAATATATATATTTCTTGTATTTTAATACTTTTTGAGGAGTGTAATTTTCACTTGAGTTCAAAAAGTTGGACTCTAAACTTCTACTCAGTTTGTATTTTATAAAAGAAAGCAAGCTTCTATACTGTATTTAGAGGATATTAACCAGAAATAATTTCTAGTCCTTGATATACTTAACAGTGTTATTGTTTTTTGTCTTTGTTAGATTATCTCCGTCAAAGTTATGGGCTATCTATGGACTTCAATTCGCCAAATGATTATAATAAACTGGTGCTTTCACTATTATCTGGACTCCCAAATGAAGTGGACTTTGCTATTAATGTATGCACTCTCCTGTCAAATGAAAGCAAACATGTCATGCAACTTGAAAAAGACCCTAAAATCATCACATTATTACTTGCTAATGCCGGGGTGTTTGACGACAGTAAGTTTTAGGCTTAATGTATTATATAATCATTCTATTAAAGGTATTTAGATTTTTTTGAAAGGTTTTTAAGGAAAAATATTTTTATTAGTCAATATAATAGCATTCTTTATTTGCTTTTGTTATATTTAATGTATCATTTAAAATAATTTCTGGATTTTTTTAACTGTACATATTTGAATAGATTATATATTTAACCTTATTAGAGCTTTTGAAATTAAAATGCTGCATTTTTCTTAGAATAAATGTGGGTTTGTTGATTTGAGATTGCTTAATACAAAATTCTGATAGAGAAAACTAGACCTGTAAGAAATTGTTTTCTGATGTCTATTTCTGCAGGTGTATAGTTAAAATTTTTAGCTAAATAGTTTAGGTCAATGCACTTGAAAATTTGCTGCATGATAATCAAAATAAGGATTATCAAGTATTTCATAATTTTACTTGTAGGATTTTCTACTTGTAGGTTTTTATAGATCAGGTTCTTTGTTTTCTGTGAAATTATCTCAAATCTGGATTACTCTTCAGACCAAATCGCACAATTCTGTAATTGTAGTTTAATAGGACTTTAAAAAATAAGTTTTGAAATTTTTTCCTGCTCATAGTTTCTCCTTTTAAAATATCTATGTCCACTGAATGTTATTGATAGAAAGTTTGTTGTTTCTTCTGATTCCTACTTCTACCCCAACACCATTGTAACTTCTTTCGCCAGAAGTTTATTCTATTAATAAATTAAGGTATTGATACCTTTTGAAATTATTTTATCATACAGGAAATTATATAGAATAGTCTGATAATTTCTTGTAATATTTCATAGGTATATGAGTATTTTTGTTTCTATCTTTAAATAGCATGTTTGCAAATGAGTTCATTTTTCTGTAATTTTCAAGCATACTTTTATGTGGGATTATCTAAATAGGATTCCCTTTTTCTTGCTGTTGTTGTTGGCCATGTCACACAGTTCACGGGATCTTAGTTCTCCAACCAGGGATTGAACCCAGGCCCTCAGCAGTGAGAACAGCCCTTACCACTGGCCTGCCAGGGAATTCCCTAAATAAGATTCCTTAAAATCTGACATGTTTATTTTATATGAAGACATTTTGAAATTAAACTAAAGTGAAATTAGTTTCTTAAAATTCCTGAAACTATTTTTGGTTACATGGAGGAGGAACAAAGATCAGCACTTAATCAGTTTGTATTGTAACTGTGAAGATCTAACTTCCATGGATTTCCACCTCACTTTTATGTTCTTTGCTTCCTAATATTTCATCTTGATCTTTTAAAGACATTTTTCAGCTTTTAATACACAATGGAGTTTAAAATTGGTTCATTTTTAGAAATCTTAAAATGAAGTTTTTAAAAAGAATAAATATTCTCAGACCATGATAATTTTGGTGAATTCTTACCGTTTAATCATTGGATAAGGATTTCATTTGTATATATATGATAAACTGAGTTTACCAGTTTTAATGCACTGCAGTGTGACATTCTTTAGACTCTATTTATCTTCTTGCATTCTTTAGCACTTTTATTTATCTCAGACTAAATTATTATGTAGAGTAGCAATCATTAATAATTAATACTAGCAAATGCTATTTGAGGAATGTTGCTTTTATTTCAATAGTCAGAATTTAGAGATCCAGAGTATATGGGGACTTTATGAAGACCATATACTTTTAAAACAGTAGTTTTACATTATGAAAATATTAAGGGTATATATGCTTATGTATATATTTCATTAGGCTCTTGAGAGGTTTTGAATTTTTTTAGGCATGGAATTTTAATTGAGAGAAAATATAGATACCACTTCTTTTGAATGTGTGGGATGTTTATACATGATATGTGTTTGAAGAAGTATAATAAAAATTCCATGTGACAAAAATTTAAATTTTCCATCTTATATTTCATTCAGTGTTCTTTTCTAATGGAGTTTTTCTTTGTAAGGTTTTCTTCAGGACAAACAAAATCTTGTCTTTCTTTAGATTTCTTTAGAAATCTTGTCTTTCTTTATGGACTTTATTTTTCTGATTTAGCTGCTACATATGTATACATTTGATGAAACTCTTCTTTAGATTACTATAGTTAAATTTATTTATTAAAAACTTCACAACTACCCTTTATATCATGTTCTCATGATTCTAATATCAATATAATGTTAAACTGTTTCCATTCCTCACCTTTTTAAATATTTTTTCAATGAAAAATCTTATTCTTACCTAAGTACTTGACAAATTTTATTTTAACTCAATAGTAAGTAAATATCACTTGGCTTCCCTGTTGGCTCAGATGGTAGACAATCTGTCTGTAATGCAGGAGACCTGGTTTCAATCCCTGGGTTGGGAAGATCCCCTGGAAAAGGGAATGGCAACCCATTCCAGTATTCTTGCTTGGAGAATTCCATGGACAGTGGAGCCTGGCAGGCTACAGTCCATGGGGTCTCAAAGAGTAGGACATGACTGAGTGACTAACACACACCATATTAAGTAAATATTAGGTCTGTAATTAAAGGTGTAATAAGACTACAAACATTCAGTAAATCTTTTAAAACAGAAGATATATCCATATGTTATCCTTGTCATTAACACATCCATTAAGAAGGCTTTAATTTTTTGAAGAATCAAATTCATAAAACTAGTTTTGCTGTTAACAGTTGCCACTATGTAGTTTTCTTCTTCATTTGAAAATCAGTAGCTTTCATTATAGAATATAGATAATTATAGATAGTTGATCAAAGTACTTACCTGATTTTTAAAGAGAGATGCCTATTGTGTCACAGTTTAGAAATTTGTATTATATGACTTTACTGTCTGGTCCCATAGCTGACAGAGTGAGTTAGCAACATAGAGATGAAAAAAAAAGGTAAAACATGTATCTGTATACCTCAACCTTTGTTGTGAGAGGTGGGGATAGCGTGTTATTAAGAAGAAGCTGTTGAAAATAGATGGCTTGAGTTTCCTCCTAAAACAACTTTATCAAGAAATATAAATCAGCTATATGGCTTAGAATGTTTTCTAAAGATTTATTCCTAAAGAATGCCTTGCCCATTAATGTTTCAAATATAAATTATATAATTACCTTTGAAATGAATATGAATATTTAAGATTATAAAAGGTTGGGAACCTAGTAGTAGTAGCGTTAGTAGTAGCAAAATATTTAATATTTTTTCTTCTACAACTGATAACTAGTGCAGAGTAATTATTATTGTCTGTGCAACTATTATGGAAGCCAGTTGTGTATTTTTAGATTGTGACAAAAACTTTCTTTAAATTCTATAATTTAAAAAACTGTATTTCAAGAGAAATTATCATGACTGTTTTATCATTTATTATGAAGCAATTTTTAATGAACCAAGGTATCTTAAGATGTATTTTTACTGTTTTTCCCAGCCTACCTATTCAGGAACTAAGTGAAAGAAGTAATTTCATATTACTGAATATGCTATTTATTTTTTTAGCTTTAGGATCCTTTTCTACTGTATTTGGAGAAGAATGGAAGGAGAAGACTGATAGAGATTTTGTTAAGGTAATTCACGTAAATTAAAATATCAAACCATTGCATTATATATAGCCAAAGGCTGAAGGTCAGTTACTTATCTTATATAAGAACTGTGATTAAACTGAGTAAAAAATATTTTAGAACAGCTAGTAAACAAATGAAGTTTTCGTTTTATCATATATTGATTTCTGAGAATGATAAACCTGTAACAGAAGCAATAAATCTGAGGATACTCAGACTAAGTAGCAGTTTGGGTAATTTCCTTAAGATTATTTTTCAGTTTACTTAATCATTGTTCAGCTCTGTCTAATATGACACTTGATTTTTTTGTTAAGTTTAATTATAGTGACTGTGTTTTAATTTCTAGAAATTCTCAAATCTGTGTATATACAAACACATACTTGATAGTACTAATATCTAAGCCTCCTGTGACTCTGATTCTGCTAACTCTGGCTTATGGTGAATTATTCCTTCATGTTTTTTAATGTTGGTTTATAAATTTCAGCAGACTTATGTAGGATTTTTGTACAGATTGGCTGGAAGGTATTTCTTTCTTTCTCTGTTGCTTTTGCCCGTCACTTGAAATACAGATCAGAATGACTTTATATTAATTTTTTTATTGGAGATTTTTCTGATTACTCTGATAGTAAAAACAAAGTCATGGGAATTGTGAAGCAGGCTAGTGGTGAAATACATTATGGATTGTTTTTAACTCAAAGCTCAAGACAGTCCCTTTTGTCTCCCTTTCTTTGAGGGTATTAAACCTTCAAATTTCTCACCATGATATAGAGTTGCCTTTTTAATCCCCAGCTTTACAAGCTAACCCAAAGTTCTGTATTACCCCATCCACTGAAAGTCAACCCTCGTGATTGAAGTTAGGCAGATAATTTCTTTAACTCTAGCAAACTAGTTAGTAAACACACACAAAAAAAGTATATTAAAGTAACATATGCAGTCACAGTGAGGAATAGAGGTTGTCAGTATAATCACTAATCACACGAAATCAAGAAGACACAAATATGTTGAAGATGAACAGATGAAGATGTCTGTTATATATTTTTTTTAATTTCTGGTATTTATATTTTATTCTACATACTGTATTCTTTGGGTTTAATTCTCTTCACTTTTTCTAAGTTCTTGAGCTGGTGCTTGGAGTTACTTGATTTTTGTTTCTGTTTTTTCTAATATATGTATTTAAAGTCATAAAATTCCATGGAAGCACACTTTAACTTTGTACTTCCAATATTGATAATTTCATATCATTATTATAACTCATTTTAAAATATCTTCTAATGTCCATTATGTTTTTCTCTTTAAGAAAATGGATTATTTAGAAGGGAATTTTCTTAATTTCCAAAAACGTATGAAAAACTTTCTAATTTCCTTTTTTTTACTAATATCTAACTGAATTTGAGTATGTTTAGAGAGACTGTTCTGCTTAGTTTTTAATCTTTGAAATGTTTTCACCCATTACTTTGTAGCTTAGCATTGATCATTATACTTTGCAGATACATTTTTATACCTTGAAGGTTTGTGGCAACCCTGTGTTGAACAAGTTTATCAATGCCATTTTTCCAACAACATATGTTCATTTCATGTGTCTGTGCCCATTTGGATAATTCTCTCATTATTTCAAACTTTTTAATTATTTTTTTTCTTATTGGGTTTGCCAAAAGGTTCATTTTGTTTTTTTCTGTGGAGTGGCTCTAGTAGTGCTTAGTTGTCTTTAACTTTATTTGAAACAATTTTGGTAGATTGTATTGTGACAGCTGTCATATTGGCATGTATTAAAAAAAGCTTAACAAAAGTGGTGAATTTTTGTATAACCATTTTAATATTGACGATGGAAGAGAAAACCAACATTTTTGGCATATGATGCTTTATTATTTCAAAAAAGGTAAAAATGCAACAGAAACGCAGAAAAAGATTTGTGCACTGTATGGAGAAGGTGCTATGACTAACTGAATATGTTAGAAGTGGTTCATGAAGTTTCCTGCTACAGATTTCTCACTGGGCAATGTTCCTCATTTGGGCAGACCATTTGAAGTTGATAGTGATCAAATCAAGACATTAATTGAGAACCGTCAGTGTTCTACCATACGGGAAATAGCTGACATACTCAAAAAGTCTAAATCAAGCATTGAAAGTCATTTGCACCAGCTTGGTTATTTTCATTAGTTAAGTGAATAAAATCTTCTTGACCATATTTCTGGATGTGATTCTCTGCTTAAACATAATGAAAACATTCCATTTTTAAAGCACATTGTGACAGGTGATGAAAAGTGAATACGGCAAAATAATGTGGAACAGAAGAGAATGTGGGGCAAGGAAAAGGAACCGCCACCAACCACATGGAAGACTAGTCTTCATCCAGAGAAGGTGATGTTGTGTATATGCTGGGATTGGAAGGGAGACTTCTATTATCAGCTCCTTCTGGAAAACCAAACAGTTAATCCCAACAAGTACTATTCAGTTAGACCAACGGAAAGCAGCACTTCACAAAAAGTGTCCAGATTAGTCAACAGAAAATACATAATCTTCCATCTGGATAATGCAAGAACATGTGTTTCTTTGATGACCAGGCAAAAACTGTTATAGCTTGGCTAGGACATTAATTCACCTGCCATATTCATCAGACATTGCACCTTTGGATTTCCATTTATTTCCATCTTTACAGAGTCCCTTAATGGAAAAAATTTCTCCAGTGGAAAAAAGTTTCCTCGAAGACTGTAAAAGGCACCAGGAACAGTTTTTTGCTCAAAAAGATAAAAAGTTTTGAGAAGATGCAATTATGCAATTGCCTGAAAAGTGACAGAATTTAGTAGAACAAAATGGTAAATCCGTTGTCCAATAAAGTTCATGGTAAAAATGAAAAATGTGTCTTTTATTTTTACTTAAAAACTGAAGGGACTTTTTGGCCAATCACTATTATAATAGTTTTGGTCATGTATGATCTTTGATTTTGCTACTATAACTTACTGAAGGTTCAGATGATGGTTAGCCTTTTGTTTTTTAGCATTATTTTATAATCAAAGGAGATCCAACTAGTCCATCCTAAAGGAAATCAGTCCTGAATATTCTTTGGAAGGACTGATGCTGAAGCTGAAACTCCCAATACTTTGGCCACCTCATGTGAAGAACTGACTCATTGGAAAAGACCCTGGTGCTGGGAAAGATTGGGGGCAGGAGGAGGAGGGGCCGAGAGGATGAGATGGTTGGATGACATCACAGACTCAGTGGACCTGAGTTTGGGTAAACTCCAGGAGTTGGTGATGGACAGGGAGGCCTGGCGTGCTGCAGTCCATGGGCTCACAAAGAGGCGGATACAACTGAGCAACTGAACGGACTGACACTTTTTTTGAGCATAATGCTATTGCACACTTAATAGACTATAGTATAGTCTATTTATAAACATAAATATTATAGGCACTGGGAAACCAGAATGTTTGTTTGGGTTGACTCACTTTATTATGCTATTTAGTTTATTGTGGTGATCTGAAACTGAACCTGCAATACCTCCAAGGTATGACCTGGATTCTGAAGTTGTTAGGTGTAAGTGTCTACATAAGTCACTTAAGCCAATACAGCTAATCATTAAAAAAAAAATTTTTTTATTGGCGTATAGTTGATTTACAGTGTTGTGTTAGTTTCAGGTGTATAGTTGAGTGAGTCATTTTTACGTATACATATATCCATTCTTTTTTAGATTCTTTTCTCATATAGTTTATAACAGAATATTGAGTAGAATTCTCTGTGCTATTCAGTAGGTCCTTATTAATTATCTATTCTATCAAAATACATAATAGTGTGTATATGTTAATCCCAGTCTCGTAATTTATCCCCTCCACCCTGCTTGCAACTTTGGAAACCATAAGTTTGTTTTCTACATTTGTGACTCTTATTTCTGTTTTGTAAATATGTTCGTTTGCACCATTTTTTTAAGATACCACATATAAGCAATATCATATGATATGTCTTTGTCTGACTTACTTCACTTAGTATGATAATCTCTAGGTCCAGCTATGTTGCTGCAAATGACATTTCATTCTTTTTTATGGTTGCGTAATATTCCAGTGTGTGTGTGTGTGTGTGTGTGTGTGTGTGTGTGTATTTACCATAATTTATGCATTCCTCTGTTGATGGACATTTAGGTTGCTTCCATGTCTTTGCTATTGTAAATGCTGTGCCAGTGAACATTGGGGTACATGTATCTTTTTGAATTATGGCAACAGCATTGGATATTTATATTTCCAGGGCAATACTGGCTGTTTTACCTGTTTATTTCTTCATTTATGAAGATAAATGTGTTGAAAGCACCCAGTTTGATTGTGGAAAATTCTTAAAGAGATAGGTGTACCAGACCACCTTACCTGTCTACTGAAAAACCTGTATGCAGGTCAAGAAGCAACAGTTAGAACCAGACGTGGAACAATTGACTGGTTCAAATGAAAATTGCTGAACCAGTATGACAAGGTTCACGGATGTATGAACGTTGGGAATGAAGTATGACAAGGCTATATATCATCATCCTGCTTACTTATATGCAGAGTACATCATGTGAAATGCCAGGTTGAGTGAATCACAAGCTGGAATCAAGATTGCTGGGAGAAATAACAACAACATCAAATATGCAGATGATACCACTCTAATGGCAGTAAGTAAAGAGAAACTAAGAGCCTCTTGATGAAGATGAAAGAGGAGAGTGAAAAAGCTGGCTTAAAATTCAGCATTCAAAAAATAACAATCATGGCATCCAGTCCCATCACTTCATGGCAAATAGAAGGGGAAGAAACTGGAAGCGATGTCAGATTTTATTTTCTTGGGTTCCAAAATTACTGCAGATGGTGACTGCAGCCGTGAAATTAAAAGATGCTTACTTCTTGGAAGAAAAGCTATGAAAAACCTACCCAGTATATTAAAAAGCAAAGACATTACTTTGCTTACTGATAAAGGTCCATATAGTCAAGGCCATGGTTTTTCCAGTAGTCATGTACAGATGTGAGGGTTGGACCATAAAGAAGGCTGAATGCCACAAAATTGATGCTTTCAAATTGTGGTGCTGGGGAAGACTCATGGACAGCAAGGAGATCAAACCAGTCAATCCTAAAGGAAATCAATTCTGAATATTCATTGGAAGGTCTGATGTTGAAACTGAAGCTCTAGTACTTTGGCCACTTGATGCGAAGAGCCTATTCATTGGAAAAGACCCTGATACTGGGAAAATTGACGGCAAAAGGAGAAGGGGGTGGAAGAGAATGAGATGGTTAGTTAGCATCACTGACTTAATGGACATGAGTTTGAGCAAACTCCAGGAGATGGTGAAGAACAGGGAGGCCTGACGTGCTGCAGTCCATGGTGTCGCAAAGAGTCAAACAAGACCTAGCGACTGAGCAACAACCTCTTTTTGAATTATGGCAACACAATCATGATATTTGTGTTTCCACACCAATACTGTCTATTTCACCTGTTTATTTCTTCATTTATGAAGAGAAATGTGTTAAAAGCACCTGTTTTGATTGACGATGTATTTCTTTATCCTTATAGTTCTATAAAGATAGTATTTTCATATTTTGAGAATGCATTATTGAGTGCACACTAGCTGTTACATCATTCTGGTTAATTGGACATATTATAAAGTCTCCTTTTAACAGTTAAGTCTCCTCTTTCCTTTTTCTTTCTTTTTTGGTCTGATGTTGTTGTTGTTGTTGTTCCTTCCTCAAGTCGTGTCTGACTATCTGCGACTCCATGAAGTGCAGCACGCCAGGGTTACCTGTCTTTCACTGTCTCCCTGAGTTTGCTCAGACTCATGTCCATTGAGTCAGTGATGCCGTCCAACCATCTTATCCTCTGTCACCCCTTTATCCTCTTGCTCTTAATCTTTCCCAGCATTAGAATCTTTTCCAGTGAATTGACTGTTCACATCAGGTGGCCAAAATATTGAAGCTTCAGCTTTAGCATCAGATAGTAATATAACTATATATGTGTGTGTGTGTGTGTGTGTGTGTGTGTGTGTCAGCTTCCTTTTGGTTGATATTTATATGTTCTTATTTTATATTCAACCTCTTTTATCTTTACATTTTAGATCAGTTTTTTGGTAAATAACATATTGGGCTTTTTTTTTTGGCTTCCCTGGTGGCTGAGACAGGAAAGAATATGCCTTCAATATGGGAGACCTGGGTTTGATCCCTGGGTCGGGAAGATCCCCTGGTGAAGGGAATGGCTACCCACTCCAATATTCTTCCCTGGAGAATTCCATGGACAGAGGAGCCTGGCGGGCTACAGTCCATGTGGGTCACAAAGAGTCGGACACAACTGAGTAACTGACACTTTCACTGGACCTTTTACTTCTTAGTTGGAAAAACTTTGATTTTAAATTAGTGTACTTACTCGATCTACTTTAAGTATAATTTTGATATATAATTATGTTTAAATTATCATGTTCTGAATAGGTTTCTAAATGTCTTGCCTGTTTGGTTTTCTTTTCTGTTCTTCTCCTTTTTTACTTGTTTTGAATTGATTGGACTGAGTATTGTTTATTTTTCACTATTGTGCCCACTTAGATTTTATATACACTGCCTTCTTATTGATCATATTAGTGATATTTTAATCCTTACTAATTTTAGTGACTAAATAATAGTAACAACAATTTAGTAAATTAGTACTTAACCTCATTTCTGAATTATATGCAACTTTTGTTGTGCATTGGTGCTTTTTCAGGTTTCTTAAATAGAATCTTAGACCATTGATTTTAGATTTTGTATCTTGTATCAGTATATAAAGCTATCAATTCCCTCTATAAACAACTTTAAATATTTTCCCACAGTTTTTATTTGTCATTATCATTTAGTTCATGGTATTTATTTCCCTTGTGATCTCTTCTTTGACTCATGAGTTAT
Organism: Okapia johnstoni; assembly: GCA_024291935.2. Taxonomy (NCBI): domain Eukaryota; kingdom Metazoa; phylum Chordata; class Mammalia; order Artiodactyla; family Giraffidae; genus Okapia; species Okapia johnstoni. Next base: position 75,090,374 of record CM044320.1, read on the forward strand.
ATAGAAATGTTTCATTTCTGTTTTCAGACTACCTTTTATTATTATCATTTACTGTCATTATTATTACTGCTTTTTAATTGCATTCCATTTTGTCAGAGAACATCCTATATGATTTCACTCTTTTTTAATCAAGACTTGTTTTATAGTTCAGCCTACGGTCTTTCTTTTAATGTTTTATGCACACTTGAAAAGGATGTGTTTTGGATGTAATATTTGTTGATAACAAATAAAGAGTGTTGATAGTATTGTTCAATATTTCTGTATCATTGATGTTTTTCCATATAATTGTTCTATGATTTCTTGAGAGATGAGTGTTGAAATCATGAACTATTTGTATCCCCTGTCAGGGTTTGTATCTCCTATCGGTTCTATCAGTTTTTGCTTCATGTATTTTAAACTCCAATTATTAGTGGCATGCACATTTAGAATTATTATTTTTGCTTGGGTTTATTTAACTTTTTTTCTCATGAAATTTGAAATGTTTTTGGCAATTATTTGTTCAATTTTTTTATTTCCCCTCCTGCCTATTAGGAACCGTTCTACAAGCTGCTGTGGCTCTGTTCTGCTTTAAGGCCTTTTCATTTTCTGTGTACTTCATTGTAGTGAAAGTGGAGTCGCTCAGTTGCGTCTGACTCTTTGCGACCCCATGGGCTGTAGCCTACCAGGCTCCTCCGTCCATGGGATTCTCCAGGCAAGAATACTGGAGTGGGTTGCCATTTCCTTCTCCAGGGGATCTTCCCAACACAGGGGTCAAACCCGGGTCTCCCACATTGCAGGCAGACGCTTTAACCTCTGAGGTTTCTATTGTTATGTTTTTGTTTTCTGTTTTCTAGTTAAGCCCATCTAATCGTACTTTTTTACTTTAGATACTGTTTTTCAGTGAAATTCCATTTGACTTTTTTATATTATCCCACATTTCCCTTAATTATGTTCATATTTTCCTCTAAATCATTGAGCATATTTAATAATAGTTGTTTGAAAGTTTTTATCTCCTAGTTCTATTATTTTTATTATTTCTGGGTCTTTTTTTGTTGAAACACATTTGCCTTAGTTATGTGTCATGTTTCCTACTTCCTTTGTATGTGTGCTCAGTTGTTCTGTCATGTCCAACTCTTTGTAACCCCATTGACTGTAGCCTACCAGGCTCCTCTGTCCATGGAATTTTCCAGGCAAGAATACAGGGTTTCCATTTTCTACTCCAGCTGATCTTCCAAAGGGAGCAAACCTGCATTTCTTAGGTTTCCTACACTGGCATGCGGATTCTTTACCACTCAGCACCTGGAAGCCCATACTTCTTTATACATACAGTAATTTTTCAATTATAGTATTGGAATACTACATTGTTTAGTGTCTAGTTTTTGGTGTCTTTCATGAATGTTGAACATTGTTCTGGTATACTTTTAATTAATATATGGGTATTTGTTATGACAAATACAGGACTTGTTCAATTTTTAAGTCATGTCTGACTCTTTGTAACCCCATGAACTGCAGCATAACCGGCTTCTCTGTCTTTCACTGTCTCCCAGAATTTGCTCAAACTCATGTCCATTGAGTCAGTGATGCTATCTAACCATTGCGGGACTAGTTTTATCTTTATTCTTAAAGGGTAGACTTATTTGGAGCTGAGTTGGCTGGGTATATGGGTGAGTGCATGTGTGTGTGTATATATACACACACACACATATATGTATGTATATGGGGGAGCAGAGGGAGAGAGAATTTATCTTCTCAGTTTAGTAATTGCTATGATCTTTTGGGTTTATTATCTCTGTTGCATTATGTAGAAAGAGTGTCTATGTAAATGTAAGGGGCAGTCATTGGGCTCACCTCATTTGCCTACCATATTTAAGTGATTACAGTTTTGCATTGCTTTCTTGTCTAGTTTCTTTTAAACACTTGTTTTATACGTATTGGTTTATGATGGGATGACTACTGCAGTACCATTATGACCTGAACAAAATTTTCTTCCAAACATTTTTCATAGATTTTAATTGTACATATATTTTTACCCATAAGACTTTTTAAAGTATTTCATTTATTCAGCATTTATTTTGATTCAAATCACATCTGCCTTTTCATGCATTTTTTTCTCCAGTGTGGGTTGCAGATGATATTTTTCTGTTTTCATTTGTCAGAAAATTTCTTTATTTCAGCTTTTATGTTGAAGAGCAGTTTCACTGTGTAAAGTTTCTATAATACTTTGCCAAATGTTGGCTTCCATGACTTTGAAAATATCCCACTGTCTTCTGGCTTCCATGATTTCTTTTACAAAGTTTCCTGTAATTTTAGTTGTCTTTTTAGTTGTCTTTAGTTGTCTTTTTCAAGGTTGTCTGTCCCTTTTCCCTCATTTGCATTTAAGATTTTTCTTCATCTTTGCTTTTCATGAATTTTTTTATGATGCTTCTCCACATTTTATCTTTTCTTAGAGTTTTGAGTGTTTCTTAAGTCTATGTCTGACATCTTTCAATTGATTTAGAAAATTCCTTGGCCCTGTCTTTTCAAATACTGTTTTTCCCATTCTTCCTAGTTTTCTGCAGGAACGTCAATTAATTCTGTGTTAGAACTTTTCACTGTATATGTCTTGAATGATTTTATTCTGTTCATCCTTTTGTCTTTTCATACTTCTAACTTGATATTTTTTCCTGCCATCTGTTCCAGTCACTAATTCTTACTTGAGTCTAATCATTTGTTAAATATGTCCATTCTGTTCTTGTTTTCAGTTCTAGAATTTCTGTTTTTCTATTTCTTAGTTTCTGCTTATATGCCAAACTTCAGTCTTATCTTCTGTTTCTTTTTTTTCCATGATCATTTAAAATTGCTCTCTGATATCTTTATTATTTGAATTTCCCATGGCCCTTTTTTCTTGGCTATTTAACATTGTTTTCTTCCTTTATATGCCTGGTTCTTTTTTATTGTTACCAAACATTTTTTTATCTTGAGTTTTTTTGCATTGAGTCCTTTTGTTTGTGGACTTTTTCTCAGGTTATAAATTCCTCAAACTGAAATAGTCATTTTGAAATACACATCAGAACGTTTAGAAATAAATAGTGAACTAATAGCCCATGTGCTTCTTTATTAGTACAGAAGTAATAAGATAATAGAGCTAAATAGCATAGAAAAGTTAAAACTAAAATTCATTCCATATAGATTTATCAATATAAAGGTGTTTGTTTCTTAGCTTGGAAAAGATTAAGCAGTGGATTTTGACTTACTCCCTCTTTCATAAGGATTAGAAAATAATTTGTAGATACGGAGTAGTGAAACACAACCTAAATATCTAGGTTACAAACCCGTAAACACAAATGCTCCACTATTTGCTTTTTTATTTTCTTCTAGATATAAATTTACTCAGTAGCAGGCCAGTTATGTCTTAGGTGTCTATAAATAGAAATACTGTTTCTGTGTGCAGTTTACTAATGGGATTAATGACTATCATAATTTTTGAGTACTAATGAGCATAAATACCATTTCTAGATATTTTCCATAGCTATGAAGTGATCTGACAATACCTGTGATTCATATTAATGGCAGTGTCAGAAGAATTTCTATTACCACTGTGGTTTGTTTTCTAACATTCAGAGTTTAAGAAAATGCTGAGGAAATGGCAAATTTTAGTTAGAGCTTAATGAACTTAAAGATGCCATTCTTTTTAGAGATGGGCTAATTTCTTTCACAGACCTTTTAGGATCTATGGGCCCCTGGCCAAAATGGTATCTTTGAACTAGAGAAATTCAAGTACTTGTGTCAAAGAACTAAGTATATATAACATAATGCTATCTACATGAACTGAAAATAGTAGAACTATTATATAGTATGTGTGACTATTTTTAAAGTAATAGAATAGCTATTTCAAATTGTCAGAATTAAGTGTAGTAATTTCTCATTATAGTTTTGGAAAGACATTGTTGATGATAATGAAGTACGTGACCTCATATCTGACAGAAACAAGTCTCATGGTAAGTCAATGAGGAAGTATTCTTAAATAAATTTGAAATATCAATAAGTCCAATATCAATTTAAGTAAAATATGTTTTCTTCTGTTGTAGAAGGTACATCAGGAGAATGGATTTGGGAATCTTTATTTCATCCACCTCGAAAGCTGGGCATTAATGATATTGAAGGACAACGGGTACTTCAGATTGCAGTGATTTTGCGAAATCTTTCCTTTGAGGAGGGCAATGTTAAGCTCTTGGCAGCTAATCGTACCTGTCTCCGTTTCCTATTACTTTCTGCACATAGTCATTTTATATCTCTAAGGCAGTTAGGCCTTGACACATTAGGAAATATTGCAGCTGAGGTAAGCATGTGACAGAACCTTAAAACAGTTTTTATAGTTGGCAGAATATTTACTTTAAAACTTTAGGATGTGAGATTATTATATTTGCCATAATTGTAGAATATTAAATGCTTACATATAGTTTTTGCCTAAAGTGGTATTACACAGTTATGTGGAGAAAAATATTTGAAATGATGCTCCAAATTTATTGATGGCTATTTTCACAGTCATTACATATTTAAAATTACACAATCTATTCATTTTATTCAATTTGAAATATGTATTTGGATGTGAATTGGATAAAGCCTCTCTCACAGTTGTGTCCTTTCTTCGTTTCCAGCTTTTATTGGATCCTGTTGATTTCAAAACTACTCACCTGATGTTTCATACTGTTACAAAATGCCTAATGTCAAGGGATAGATTTTTAAAGATGAGGGGTAAGTGCTCACTTAAGTTTCTCACTGTCTAAAGTACATAAGCTTTGTATCATGTTTTAAAAGACAAATACATGTTTGTGTGTGTATGCTTTTCAGGCATGGAAATTTTGGGAAATCTTTGCAAAGCAGAAGATAATGGTGTTTTGATTTGTGAATATGTTGATCAGGACTCATACAGAGAGATCATTTGTCATCTCACTTTACCTGATGTGCTGCTTGTAATCTCAACACTTGAGGTGCTATATATGCTCACAGAAATGGGAGATGTAGCTTGCACAAAAATTGCAAAAGTAGAAAAGAGCATAGGTAAGATTAAACCAAAAAAGAAAAATTAACTTTCTTTATTGAGGAAAAATACTTATTAATGTGCTGTAAAAAAAATCACAGTTGATATTTGGGGTTTACTTTTTATGAGAAATCATTACCCTTTCAGACACACTTGTGTTATTCTTTCTGCCTGTTTTAGATAATAAAAAAACTGTCATAGACCAGGCTGCACGTGGCTATCAGTAGTCTTTATTTCTTCTCTTTATTTCTGTTACTATATATTGAGTTTGAAATCAACAAGATGTCTGTGTCTGACTCTTCAGGAAGCAGGTCCATCCGTTTCAAGTGGTCAGTGCTAGTAGTGGTACTGTTAATGAACTTACCTTCTTAGTGAGTTGTCAGTTTTAAACACACTTATTAAAACATGTCACATTAACATTTTCCTCAGTGATTCAAATTATTTATTTCTTTGGTATAAATACTAAAATCAGAGTTATAAAGATTTGGCTTGAAAAGTATTGAGAAATTAAGATGTACTTTCCATATCAGTGGTTCCTAAATCTACTACACATCAAAATCACTTGGGAATGTTTTTAAAAATGAAGATAATCTAACATCTACCCCAGAGCTTCCAAATCAGTTTTCAGAGATTGAGTCTAAAAATCTAAAATTAAAGATCCACAGATAATTCTGATGTATAGTGATTCATAAACTGGCATTTGAGAAGCAGCGTTTTATATAGCATATATTTTTCAGTGATGTCATTGTTTTACAAAATTATTGACTAACAACTGTTGGTTTTTAATTCGTTTTAGACATGTTAGTGTGTCTGGTTTCTATGGATATTCAGATGTTTGGCCCAGATGCACTGGCTGCAGTAAAACTCGTCGAACATCCAAGTTCCAGTCATCAAGTTTTATCTGAAATTAGACCACAAGCTATAGAGCAAGTCCAACCCCAGACTCATGTAGCATCTGCCCCAGGTTAGTGTTTTTGTATAATCTCTTTCAGTGTGGTTATTGGTATGTAAGATTTAATACTAAGGATAAATTTAAATGGGCTTCCTAGGTGGCACTAGTAGTAAAGAAGCTGCCTGCCAATACGAGACGCAAGAGACGTGGGTTCGATCTCTGGGTTGGGAAGATCCCTTGGAGGAGGGCGTGGCAACCCACTCTAGTATTCTTGCCTGGAGAATCCCATGGACAGAAGAGCCTGGCAGGCTGCTATCCATAGGGTCGCAAAGAGTCAGACACAGCTGAAGTGACTTAGCACACAGCACATAAATTTAATATGCAGTATAGGGAACTGATGTTTTACGACAGAGTTGGCCAAATGAGAATTGAGTATGTACATTAATTTCTTACATATTATACATTCCAGGAGCAGCAGGATCAAGGTGAGCACAGAAGAGGAATAGTATAATAAATAAATGAAGTTGAAAGGATTTAGAGTAGTATGAGGGATTAAGTATTATTCACAGCTATGAGAGCATTAAGTGGCCTAATGGGTTTGTGATTTTTGTCATTAGAAATTGGTAGATCAGGAATAAGTCAATCATATATTACCTTATAGTTCTCTCAGGTGGTTATCAGAATTCATAAGCATATTATTTTTTTATCTTGTAGCAAACCCTTCAGAATCAGAGCTTATGATCAGACGTGTGTGTGTGTTGTTCAGTTGCTAAGTTGTGTCCAACTCTTTGCAACCCCATGGACTATAGCCCGATAGGCTTCTCTGTCCATGGGATTTCACAGGCAAGAATACTAGAGTGGGTTGCCATTTTCTTCTCCAGAGGATCTTCCTGAGCCAGGGATCAAGCTCTAAGTTGGCAGGCGAATTCTTTGCCACTGAGCCACCTGGGAAGCCTGTGTGCATGTATACAAATGCTAATGCATGCACCCTTCCTTGGATTCCCTTGGGTCAATTGTATTTAATTCAAATATTTTTAACTGGAATTCAGACCTGTCCTTCAGTTCTTAGACTGCTTTCTCCTGGCTCATCATGAGTTATTATTTTACATTTTAGCACTCAGCCTTTTTGCGCTCCACTTTCATTTGTCCTAACAAAAACAATCCATCTTTCACCTCACCTTCTTTTTCACCATGGTAACCTACTCTGGTACTCTTGCCTGGAAAATCCCATGAACAGAGAAGCCTGGTTGGCTACAGTCCATGGGGTGGCAAAGGGTCGGGCACGACTGAGCGACTTCACTTTCACTTTTTTCACTTTCTCTCACCATTCCCAAGATAATTCTCTTTCCCTTTTTTTTAATGGAGAATACTCACTTTCTCAGTTGATCTTAACAACTTGATAGTTACTCTGGGAGTTGTGTGGCATGAATTTCCACTTCTTACCCCTTCCCTTACAAACTTACTAGCATTTAAATTCATTCTCCTTCTTTCCTTTGTCTCAGGAAGAGATGTTAACTATCTGTACTCTGAATACTAGTCTTTCCCAATTCCTCTTTTCTGTATCTTAAACCTTTCTTTCTTTACTTGCTTCTTCAGTCTAGAAATACATTCAGATCATTCTCAACCTTTCCCACTATCAAAACAAAAACCTCATTATCCTTAATCTTTAACTACTACATTCATTTAATCACCAAATTCTGTTGAGTCTTCCTAAATAATTTTTTGATTGCCCATACTGATAACTCAGTTTGGACCCTCCTCATCTCTCTCCAGCTATCTTGTTCTTCTCTCATTTAATCATGGTCCCTGTCTCTCTTCCTCTCTTCCACTGTAACCCATATTATCAAAATTATATACTGTATGCAAAGTATGTAATATGTATCACCTATTTAATTTATTTCCATTATGCCCCTCTTCAATATAATGGAGTTGTATCATATGTGCATTTAACTTAATAGAAGGCATGAAATAAATAGGTAATTCTTACTGCTGATTTTAGTGAGCTTTCACCCATAGGCAATAGATGTTAAAGAGCCAATATGTATTGGAGAATTGATGATAAGAATGTTAATAGTTTCTCAGTCTTGAAAAGGAAATGAAACAGTTCATACTGCTAGTTAAGTGGGTGGTGGGCGTATGTTTTTTATCCTCAAAGGAGAAACTTTTAAATTAATTTAAAATATTAAGTTAATGAGGGCCATAGGGAAACTGTTCAACAGAGTGAAACCAGTAAATTATCAGTGATATGCTGAACTATAATAGGTCATTTGAAGAATATTCAGAGGTAATTTTCATGAAAACTCCTTTTGCCTTATTGCTGACTTGTGACCTTAACCCACCCCCCAGCCTAAGAGTTGATCCTCATTGGCAAATGGATAAAATTAAATATTGAGAGTTTCTTGTGTATGTAGTGCCATTGATAGAAGTTTGAATAGGCCTCTAGGAACCTAAAAGAGTTCATTTTTATGCTGGTGAGCACTTTATTACTTACTCATCATAAATGACAACTCTAAATTGTTTGATTAGTTACCACTTATAGTTTAGCTTTCCTCCCCATCATTTGTTTAATACTGTTTTCTAATGGAATGGTTATCTTCAAACTTTTAGCTCACTTCCCCATATCTATCTGCAAATACTGTGTTTTTGTGATATATTAAATTGATACTTACTTTTTACATCCTGTGGAATCTTGATACGTAACATTATCCATTTAAAAAAATAACACATATTCTTAATATTAGAAATTTTATACTATCCCTCTTTCTCCTTGAACTCAGATCCATCACCCTGTCAATACTTACATAGACATTTTAATTTTAAAGTTTTTCAATTTTGTTACATTATAAAACTTTAAGTGTTAAAAATTTATTTTATTGTTACAAGGTTTAATAATAAACAGTCTATAAAACAATAGTAAATATATTACAAACTTTTATAAATAATTAAATAAAAGAAGCAATTATTGGAAGTGCATCTCTTAATGAGATGGACAAGACTTTTCCCCCTAGTTTGCTGGAAAGTATTACTCTAGTGTGTCTCAGAGTATTTTTTTTGTTGCTAGAATTACAATTAGTTTCAGCATTAATTTTATCTGTTTTTCCTTTTTATATATTTAAGTTCACATCATTAAATAGTTTATATCATTAAATAGTTGAGAGTACTTAAACTTATTATTTTTCAGAATTATCTAAAAGTTATTGAAATTATATTTAATGATCTTCTGAAAATTTGAGTTCTGCTTTGTTTTGTTGAACTCAAAGAAATAATAATACTTGATTTGTAAAAGTATTTATTGCCTGGTTCGTATAGATATTTATTTTTAAGTTTATTGAAAACGTCAAAAAATATTAACAAGATATGAGTGTAAATTAAAGTTGCTACTCTTTCAGTTAGGTGCACCTTGTTTAACTTAATATATTCAGGTAGTGTTAGCACAGTGGTTCTGCAACTTTATGGTGCATCTGAGTTACCCAGTGGGCTTTCATGCTGATTTCTTGACTCCATACCCTGAGTTTCTGATTCAGATGAATTGGAGAATCTTCATTTCTAACAAGTTTCCGTGAGATACTGATGCTTCAGGTCAGGGCATGATTACTTTGAGAACCACTGGGTTAGGAAAATTTTAGTGATCTTCATTTCATGACCACAGTATTTTTTGATAAAATGCTTTTTGTCGTGTGCATGAATACATTTTTGTCAGTCTTGGCACTGGAGATTTACCTCATTCAATTATGGAAAATGTCTGCCACATAACCTAACTGATAAAGTTAGTCTTTATTAATCAAGGGTATCTTGTCTCAGTTTCTGTTATTTAGAAAAAAATCCAACTTTATTTTTCAATCCAAAATATGTTGATCTATGTTCCCGTGAAATCTTCCTTATTTCAGAATGCTAAGATAGTTAAACTTGCCGTGAGTTTGTCATATGAATGAAATAACATACCACTACCTTCAGTATTTCTTTAAAATATTCTGTGTGCTTTACTTACTCAAGATTCTAACTTAAAAAGTAATATACTCTGGTAGTAGTTGAAAGATGGAGGCAGAAAGGACATTAAGCAAAAATTGTCATCACTTTATATTAATAATATATCAGAATTTAGAACACACCAAAGGACCAGAATACCCAATTTTTAAGACTGTACATTGCCCTTAACTATAATATGTAAAACACTGGCATAGACTTGAATCCCTACCTTGATACCTTGGTTTAAACATGTTTTGTGGATACTAATGTTTCTACTTCTGTTGGTGTTCCAGAGGTATTCATACAATCATCATCATAGCTAACATTTATGTAGCTATTTCTATGTGCCAAGCATTGTTTTAAGTGACTTATATATTAACTCCTGTAATCCTCATAACCATCAGTGAGGTCAGTGTGCTGTTACTTTGCCCCATTTTATAGCCAGAGGGGTTAAGTAGCTTGCTCATGGTTACACAGCTAGTGAGTGATGGAACTCTAGAGCCAGCCTCTCTGGCTCCAGAGTCTTGCATTTAACCATATCTTACAGTGTTTAATAGAGTTAAGACTTTGTTCCAAAATGGTTAAAGAGCAGTCATCAAAGAGGAGGTCTTGCTTTCATGCACAGCAGTTTTAGGAGGGAATATATACAAAACTTTGAAAATCTGGAAATTGATTCCATCTAAAGTATAAGTGCCTTGTATTCTTTGGAAGGTCTTCAGGTATCCTGAGGACAAGGATTCTCAGTTTGGTAGCCACTTTCATAGTAATTATATATTTCTAGTTTATACTTTTAATTTAATTGTGGCTATATTATTTTTCCTTATGCATTTATAAAGTTTCTCATAATTTCAACATAGTTTGTAATGTTTCCTGCAATTGTTTATTAACTGATTCAGATTTCAGAGTAGGGTATATTCTTGCAGTATAATTGATCAAGAAAAGGGAAATTTCTACATGGATTTAGGCCTTAGAAAGGTATTTTCTGTAACTGTCATCAAGTTAGGAGAAGGAAAAGATAGGCTGGGGTTGCACAAGAAAAATACCTTCGATTCTAATTATGATGTTCTGTTAAGAAGCAGAATATCACAATATGTCCTCTGAAATGTGACAGACCTGAATTCAAAGTCAGCACTCCTAAAAGAAGGCTTTCCAGCTATACTCAGCTCTGCTGTCTCCATCATGTGTTCTTTGTTAATCTCTGAGCTTTAATTTTTTCACTTGCAAAATGAGGACAATTAAATTTAGAACTGTATATAAGATTAAAACAAATCATGTAAATGTAAATGGTTTAATAGCAAGTATGTATTTAAAAGTGGCTGGCTGCTGTTAGCTGTATCCCAGTGGAAGCCTGGGGTCTCACCAGACAAAGGTCAGGATTGCTTCAGATCATTCACAGATTGGACTGACTGTGGGGCTCTAGAAGTTGCAATAATTTAGAAATTTATGTTTTGTTTGAGGGTTCTGAGAAGTTTTGCTAAAATGTCACCTGAAAAAAAAAAGGTACATTTTGTAGGTTTAAAAAGCATATATTAATAATGCTGATTCAGTGGTGAAACAGTATCATTTTTAATCTATAAATATGTAAGATTCATATTTCATTATAAACTTACTGTAATATGATCACATTTCTATTATCCCATGTTTTTCTTATCTTTATTAGTTCCAACATAGAAGTTAGCTATTTGTTCATTATATCTGGAAATTTTATATATGCCACTTACAGAGTTAATATTTTAAATTCAAAAGTGAAATTATTTTTGATGCAATCTGCTTCTGTAACTAATCTGAGAGAGATGCTTATTTACTGATACATTGTGCTGTGTGTCCTCTGGCTAATTATTTTAATCAAGTTGAGTGTTAGTTTCTTTATGTATACCCACCTCACAGAAGAATTAAAAAGATATTAATAGTATAAAATTAAAACTCAGTGTCTGAAAATGGGAAAAACAGAGTTTATATTAGTGAAATAATCCATGTTATTTGAATGGTTGTGAGGTTAACAAAAAATAATTCATATGAAGGATCTAAGACAGTGCCTGGTATAATTAATATGTGTTCCATTCTAAGTTTCTTTTTCAAATTTCTATATTTTAAGTATGTTTATACACCTTTTAAAAAGGTATTCATTGTGAATATTAATTGGTTCCATATCTATGAACTAAATATGGCCTGTAGTTTTAAAAAATGATGTAGCTAATGTATTTTTTTCTTTAGCTTCCAGAGCAGTTGTAGCACAGCATGTTGCTCCACCTCCAGGAATAGTGGAAATAGATAGTGAGAAGTTTGCTTGTCAGTGGTAAGTGGTTTATTTCTATTAAGGCTTTATCCTTGGGAAGAATAAAGCAAATGAGAAAAGGAAATTATTTCAGCAGTCATCCAGAATGTTTTACTCTGTATTTCCTTCTAGTTAGAGTAGGATATCATTTATACAAGAAAGGACAGTATAAAATCGCTTCACCTGTATTTTGGAATAGTTTGAAAGTAAAGTATCAGAATCTTCAGAATTAAAATAGTCTTTGATTAACATTTCATTACATTACACCACTTCTTTTCAAGTAAAATTTGTAAAAAATTGTCATTGATTTTGTAGAAAATAAGGTTTGTCTTCTTATAGAATTTGTTTTTCTTAATATTTTATTACAACTGAATTGGACTGACTTTAAGAAAATAGAACCAGATTTTGTTATTAAATGTCCCTTTTTTTTGACCAAAAGCAAAATTTCTTGTTCACTGCTAGTTAATTTTTCCTTTTTGTGAGTAGTAAGAGGTAACTAATCAAATGATAGAATAACCAGTATGTCTACATTGAAATACCAATTTTAAAATAATATTTTCTTGAGAAGACTGACTGGTCACATCTCAGCCACTTCCTGAAAAAAATAACTGTAGAATTGGTTAGATTTCATTTTTTCATGGCTAATTGCCTCTACATTGTTTATGAATTTCAACTTAAATTCTTTAGAAGATTAACAGATTGAAATGTTAGATCACTTTTCAGTGATGTATTACTTAAAAAATTTTCTTTCTCTTTTCCCCCATTCTCTAACATTTTTCTCCCATTCCATGCTCCTGTCACTTTATGTTCCATATTTTTGGTGCTTTCATATCTGTGTTCCTATGACACTTTTCTCTTTTCTTACTTTTATTAAATCAGGTTTATGGTAATACCTCTAATTTTTTGCTATTTCCTCATATTCTGTACTGTTACACCTGACCCTTTATACTTGATAAATATTCCAATGATATTTGAAAATATTTGTCTTCTATATTGAAACCAAACAGTTTTTTGTTTCTGGTCTATTTGAAAACTCGATACTCAAAGTAATGAAAGTTGGAAAAAATAAGTACAGCATCCACTGTAAAATGTGTGTGTGTTAGTTATAGACTTGGTCTTATAAATTCTTATTCCTGCCATTTCAGGGAGGAGGAGAAGTATTTTAAATTATTTTATCATAATTATCATTTGATTCAGTTAATAGGAAACAGCTGTAGGTTGGCCTGTCTTGTATATATATAGTGAGTCCTAGAAAGAGTCCTATATGGTTAACTAGGCCTCCAATCCTAACTTATAGCTGAAGTCATTTTATGACAGAGACAAACTGAAGTTTGAATTACCTTGTAATTAGTTAGGAATAGAGTCTCTGAGGTGGGGAAGGGGAGTGTGCAACATGAGAAGTATCACTGTTTTAGGAAGTAGTTAAATGTTTTAGGAGAGTTTTTTTCTGAAGAAATTTGATCCGAGAGCAACAAAAGTTTAATTGTTTTTCCTTCATTTTTCACATCACCAATAACTCATAATTGGGAGCTTCTGTTATATTTTGATTATTACAAGACAGGAACCTGAGTATTCACTGAATAAAATTAATGTGTTGTAGAATATTTATTGCCAGCATACCATCTCTGCTGATGTATTCACATATATTTGTGAATATTGGTTTTTATATTTGTGGATAATGATTTTTTTATACTAAAATAAGAATGAGTAAGTGATCTCTTTTTATTTGATTTAGTCTGCCTAAAACCTAGTATATATTTTTGCTAATAGCATGAGATAGTGACATTTGATCAATAGATATAATTATTAATTTATAACACATTGTCTTCAAATGGTTACGTATAGACTCCGTAGTATATTGCATAATGCCATGTATTTTTTTTTTTCCTCTTTTAGGCTAAATGCTCATTTTGAAGTAAATCCAGATTGTTCTGTCTCTCGAGCAGAAATGTATTCTGAGTACCTATCAACTTGCAGTAAATTGGCTCGTGGTGGAATCCTAACATCAACTGGATTTTATAAATGTCTTAGGTAGGATTTATATTTCTTAACTTTGACGTTAATTTACACACCCCTTGCTCTGTAGAGAACATAACAACTATCTGTGCTGTGTTTAGTTGCTCAGTTGTGTCCGGCTCTTTGGGATCCTATGCACTGTAAGCCTGCCAGGCTCCTCTGTCCATGGGGATTCTCCAGGCGAGAATCCTCAAGTGGGTTGCCATGCCCTCCTCCAGGGAATCTTCCTAACCCAGGGAATGAATCTAGGTCTTCTCCATTGCAGGCAGATTCTTTACTGTCTGAGCCACCAAGGAAGCCCAAGAATACTGGAGTGGGTAGACTATCCCTTCTTCAGGGGAACTTTTGACCCAGGTTTTGAACTGGGGTCTCTGGCATTGCAGGTGGATTCTTTACCAGCTGAGCTACCCAGGAATGCCTACCAACTATCTACCTAGTCTTGAATATCTCCACTACTTAAAATTTTGTATGGTTAGATTGTAGTGTGTGGTGGAAGTTTAAATTCAAGGGAATTTTGGTATCAAACATGGTATTTGTGTTTAAACATTCTGAGGTTTATCAAAGAAAGAAAAGGAAGAAATTAAGTTTACTTTTTTCCTGCTACTTATATGTGTTAAAGACATAGCTTTCGCCCTTTTAAATCTTGAATAATAGTCTGTGACTGAGCTGTATCTTCAAACATCATGACTTTTTGATATTTTGCAAAGTTCATAAAATAGGCATTGGCTTGATGCAGCTTTTTTATTAATTATATATACAGTAGAATTGTGTTAAACCCTATAATGTTAATAATAATGATTTTTGAAATTGGAGAATCGATCTTTTACATTAATATTTAATTCCTTGTTTCCCATCCTTGCAGAATATATGATTCATACTGGTTCATATATAAGTGGCAGTGAATATACTATTGCTGTTGGTGTAAACATTGTTAGAATTTAATGTTTTTTTGTTAATGTGCTAGTTTTTAAAATTGAATGTGTGTATACTTTACAGAACAGTCTTTCCAAATCATACAGTGAAGAGAGTGGAGGATTCCAGTAACAATGGGCAGGCGCATATTCATGTAGTAGGAGTAAAACGTAGGGCTATCCCACTTCCCATTCAGATGTACTATCAGCAGCAACCTGTTTCTACTCCCGTTGTTCGTGTTGATTCTGTACCTGATGTATCTCCAAGTCCTTCACCTGCAGGTATTAATTTTTATTGTGATTAAATATTACCAATTTAATAAGAAGGCTAAATGAAAACATGTATTATATGCATTCAAGATGTATAACTTGTCCTTGTTTTTCAGTAACATTTTATTTCTTGTTCTATTATTTTATCATATCCATATGATGCAAAGTTGTTAATTTCTTTAAACTGTTTTCTCTTGAAATTAAGTAAAATAATTTCTGCATGCTGCTTTTCAGTCATTTCACTGTGAATTTTAACTTTTCCTCATATTTTCAGGAATCCCTCATGGACCACAAACTGTAGGAAACCATTTTCAGAGGACTCCTGTTACCAACCAATCTTCAAGTTTGACTGCAACACAAATGTCGTTTCCAGTACAAGGTGTTCATACTGTGGCACAGACTGTTTCAAGAATTCCACCAAATCCTTCAGTTCATACCCACCAGCAGCAAAATGCTTCGGTGACCGTCATTCAAAATAAAGCTCCAATTCCTTGTGAAGTCGTTAAGGCTACAGTAATCCAGAACTCTATACCCCAGACAGCAGTTCCTGTTAGTATTGCTGTGGGAGGAGGAGCTGCACAGAGTTCTGTGGTTCAGAATCATAGTACAGGGCCACAGCCTGTTACAGTTGTAAATTCCCAGACACTGCTTCACCATCCATCAGTAATTCCACAGCAGTCTCCATTACACACAGTGGTACCGGGGCAGATACCTTCTGGTACTCCTGTTACAGTGATTCAGCAAGCTGTCCCACAGAGTCATATATTTGGCAGAGTTCAGAACATACCAGCATGTACTTCTACAGTTTCACAGGGTCAACAGTTAATCACTACATCACCCCAACCTGTACAAACTTCATCTCAGCAGACATCAGCTGGTAGCCAGCCACAGGACACTGTTATCATAGCACCCCCACAGTATGTAACAACTTCTACATCCAATATTGTCTCAGCAACTTCAGTACAGAATTTTCAGGTAGCTACAGGACAAATGGTTACCATTGCTGGTGTCCCAAGTCCACAACCCTCAAGGGTAGGGTTTCAAAACATTGCACCAAAACCTCTCCCTTCTCAGCAAGTTTCATCAACAGTGGTACAACAGCCTATTCAACAGCCACAGCAGCCAGCCCAACAAAGTGTAGTGATTGTAAGCCAGCCAGCTCAACAAGGTCAAACTTATGCACCAGCCATTCACCAAATTGTTCTCGCTAATCCAGCAGCTCTTGGACAACCAAACATTACTCCATCTTCCTCACCATCACCTGTCCCAGCTACTACTAACCAGGTCCCTACTGCCATGTCATCATCTTCCACCCCTCAACCACAGGGACCACCTCCTACTGTCAGTCAGATGCTGTCTGTGAAAAGGCAGCAACAGCAGCAGCATTCACCAGCACCTCCACAACAGGTACAAGTACAAGTTCAGCATGTTCAGTTGGTCCAAAGTGCAATGCCACCCACCGGGGGAGTGCAAACCGTGCCCATCTCAAACTTACAAATATTGCCAGGCCCGCTGATCTCAAATAGCCCAGCAACCATTTTCCAAGGGACTTCTGGCAACCAGGTAACCATAACAGTTGTGCCAAATACAAGTTTTGCAACTGCAACTGTGAGTCAGGGAAATACAACTCAGCTCATTGCTCCAGCAGGAATTACCATGAGCGGGACCCAGGCAGGAGTTGGACTTCAGGTGCAAACGCTTCCAGCCACTCAAGCATCTCCAGCTGGACAATCATCTTGTACTACTGCTACTCCCCCATTCAAAGGTGATAAAATAATTTGCCAAAAGGAGGAGGAAGCAAAAGAAGCAACAGGTTTGCACGTTCATGAACGTAAAATTGAAGTCATGGAGAACCCGTCCTGCAGACGAGGAACCACAAACACCAGCAATGGGGATACAAAGGAAAATGAAATGCAGGTGGGAAGTCTTTTAAATGGGAGAAAATACAGTGACTCAAGTCTACCTCCTTCAAACTCAGGGAAAATTCAAAGTGAGGCTAATCAGTGCTCACTAATCAGTAATGGGCCATCGTTAGAATTAGGTGAGAATGGAACATCTGGAAAACAGAACTCAGAACAAATGGACATGCAGGATATTAAAAGTGATTTGAAAAAACCTCTAGTTAATGGAATCTGTGATTTTGATAAAGGAGATGGTTCTCATTTAAGCAAAAACATTCCAAATCACAAAACTTCCAATCATGTAGGAAATGGTGAGATATCTCCAGTGGAACCACAAGGGACTTTAGATGCCTCTCAGCAAGATACTGCCAAAGGTGATCAACTAGAAAGAACTTCTAATGGACCTATATTAACTTTGGGTGTTTCACCATCTGTGAGCAGTATACAGGAGGCCTCAAATGTGGCAACACAGCAGTTTAGTGGTACTGATTTGCCTAATGGACCTCTAGCTTCAAGTTTGAATTCAGATGTGCCTCAGCAACGCCCAAGTGTAGTTGTCTCACCACATTCTGCAACCTCTGTTATACAGGGGCATCAAATCATAGCTGTTCCCCACTCAGGATCAAGAGTGTCCCATTCTCCTGCCCTGTTGTCTGACGTTCGGTCTACAAATGGCACAGCAGAATGCAAAACTGTAAAGAGGCCAGCAGAAGATAATGATAGGGAAACAGTCACAGGAATTCCAAATAAAGTGGGAGTTAGAATTGTTACAATCAGTGACCCCAACAATGCTGGCTGCAGTGCAACAATGGTTGCCGTGCCAGCAGGAGCAGATCCAAGCACTGTAGCTAAAGTAGCAATAGAAAGTGCTGTTCAGCAGAAGCAGCAGCATCCACCAACATACGTACAGAATGTGGTCCCACAGGTGAGTCATTCTCCTGTCACATTTCTCTTAAAAAATCCTGATGTGTAAATATGATTTTAGGAGGAAATGCACTGTTCTTCCATGTTTTACCTTGAAAAGGTAATTGGGAGGACCTAGCAATGTTCTCAATCTGTCATGCTCTTTTATTTTTCTCTGTTCTTTGTAATACTGAACAGTTTTCAGTTGTTAACTTACACACATGATTTCAAGCAGTGGCCCCCAACCTTTTTGGGACCAGAGACCTCTTTCATGGAAGACAGTTTTTTCCCGTCCCTGAGGTGAGGTGGGGGAAATGTGAAGGTTCAGGGGGTAATACAATCACGGGAGCAGCAGGTGACCCTTCCCTTGCTAGCCCACCGCTCACCTCTGCTGTGCCACCTGATTCCTAACAGGCCACTGACCAGGAGGTGAGGACCCCTGGTTTAAAGCATTTTTCTATTAGACATGCAAATTAGTAATTTTGTAGAGCCAAGATAGAGAAGTACTTGTCATCTAACATTTTGGGGGGTATTTTTAAAATGTGACTTGGTCTTGGTTGGGAGAGGTTTGCTGAGAGTACACCAGAAGGGAATTTCTGTATATGATTTTGACATGAGTGTATTTTTGAGGCTTCTTTCACAGTACTGTTGTAAAAAAGGTGAATTCCATAAGAATTTTATCAAGTGTGTTCTTATTATCATAGGTATTGAATTAGTTGCCTTTATTCTTTAAAAAGGTTTATTTCTTATAATTTCAATTTGTTTCAGCTATTCTGGTATTTAAAATTTTATATCTCTTATTCCTTTGCTCTATTTATTCCCTTTTAAATATCTACTATCCCCTCTCTGCATGCCTCAGTAAATAAAAGTGTTTTCTAAATTCAGTGCTACTGAATTGAGGATCCAATCAGCCTATAAAGATTTTAAGGACAATCTTATATGTTATTTCCTGGATTACTACCACTTCATTCTTTGTTTCCTAATTACTACACAGCCAGAACCTTCTGTGACTCTTGCCAACTCTGCTAGCACTCTTCTGTCTTGGGTTTTTTCTCTGTGCTTCTGATGATAACAGCAGATTGTGTTGGTATTGATACCAATCTAGATGACAAGAGAGGGGTGGGAGTAGAGAAGCAAAACGGAAGGTGAGAAAACAAAGAATCCCTTGCTTAGAACAACATTCACTACTGTGCGTCTTTCTTCATGTGAATGGGTAAAGCTGGACAGTGCTGCTCTGGGAGCGTAATGAGTTTTTTAATTCATATATTAGTATTGCTTAGATCTATCTCAAGGTATCTAAATAGGTTGAGGATTCTTCAGTGTATATTGTGTACATGGCAGTAACTAATATGGGGTTTTTGTGGAAAATACCAAGTCATTTTTATTCAAGCTTCTACAGGTTGAGTTTTTCATTTATTGTGTTTATGTTAGTTGCTCAGTCGTGTCCGATTCTTTGCAACCCTACGGACTGTAGCCCGCCAGGCTCCTTTGTCCATAGGATTCTCCAGGCAAGACTACTGGAATGGGTTGCCATTTCCTTCTCCATTTCATTTATTAAAGCACACTAAAAAATTTTTTTAATAATGCAATATCTAACATATACTAAGCATTCAGCACATTTTTTTTTATATATTTAACAATTTCCCAGTTCATCTTATGTGTTCCACTTTTTTCCTTTTCGATTCCCTTATAATCCTAAAGAGTTATAGTAGACCAAACCAGATTAGAGAAAACCTCCCTTACTATGAAAGTGTTTCATCCACCTTTGTTTATTGTGTCCTTTAACCCTCCCAGTGTGGTTATGTTCAATAATGATACCTAAATAACAAAAAACAAGCAATACTAGCTAAGACTAGGACCTGTGTTATGAATTTTGCACTATTTTGTCATTTGATTCACAAAGAAACTCTATTAGGTAAACATTATAATTTCTATTTAAGAGAAGGGGCCTCTCAATGCTAAATAACTCGCCCAAAGTTACCAACTAATATGAGGTGGTACAGGACTGAAATCTGGTGTGTGTGAAACAAGAGCTCGTGCTCTTAACCCATTTGCCACTCTTCTAAAAGATTTCTTTGTAAAATCCTAGATATTCCTTTTATATGTAACATTATTTTAATGACTAGGTTATAGGATATAAGTATCACTGAAAGACAATTTCAGGATCACAATGCTAGAATTTAACATACTGGACATATATACATCTAATTCAAGCCACAAAATTAATATATTTTACTCCTAATCTAAAAAATGTGTATCAACTTTTATGTGTTCTCCCCGAGAATGTAGTTTATTTCAAACAGCTATAGTCTTTATTTTTGAAGTTGGTATTTTGTTGGCATGTAGAAATGTAAAACTTTGCAAGGAAAAAGAGACATAGCATACATACATGGTGTCTATAAGAATAAGAAACAAACAAAACAGGATATCTGTGTATAACTCTTAGCACACAATGCCTAATACACAGTCTGGCGCTCAGTAATGGTGCAAGTATATTTTATCTTTGGTGGCTCAGACAGTAAAGAATATGTCTGCAACGCAGGAGACCCAGGTTCAGTCCCTGTGTCGAGAAGATTCCCTGGAGAAAGGAATGGCGACCCACTCTAGTATTCTTGCCTGGAGAATCCCATGGACAGAGGAGCCTGGTGGGCTACAGTCCATAGAGTCAGAAAGAATTGGACACGACTGAGCAACTAACACATAGGATAAAGTACCTATAAAGGCTAAAAAATTACCAGCTGCTCAAGATGGTATCAAAAGTTTCCTTTGAAGAGAGGCTGTTGGACCTTCTTAAGAGCCTGTTAATAAAAACCATTTCCACTGTTGCCCAGATTCTTTAAATTTCTTTATATAGTCTTAGAATTGCATTTTAGACCTTGGTTTAATACCATTTTATCCAGTATTTGATTTGGCACTTTAAACAGGTAGATGAAATAGAGGAATTTAAATGTGATTTTTTTTTTTTTTTAGCTGTACTTTGTTATTTCCACCATTTCAAGGGGTGGGGGATTTAAGCAGTTACCTTTACAGCAAAAAGGAACTTCTAGACTTGCAGGATGCTCAGGGCTGGAAAGACTGTAGGGAAATATCCCTGCTGAGAATGGCCAACAGGTAATCCTTCCTAATACCATTGTTATTTAATATTTCTATTCTCAATTTTGTTCCTTCTCACTCCCACTAATTAGCTGTATTTATTTTATTACAGAAAAGATACTAGGAACAAATAAAGGGGAAAGAAATATGAAAGTAAATGGTATAACCATATATTTTGTATTTAAATGGTATTTAGCTGAGTATGAAATAACTGTACTTAACTTCAAGGTACATTTCTTTATTTATAACTACTTATTTTCAATCAGTTTTATTTGCAAGTTAAAGTGCCACAATATGGATACTATTTCTGAGCCCTACTCTCTTCCACTATTCATGAAATTGTATCTGCTGAAGGCATGGTACTAGATTGGCATATAAGATAATAAAAATGGAAAAAATTAATTATACTTAACTGAAGACTTGTCTTTTTTAGAAGCATATAAAACACATGTTGAATATATCTGTATCTGTTCATCCTGTGATCTGATGTCATGCCTAATTCTTGTATATAAAAAGTTTACTTAAGCATGTACTTATTTAAGGCATTTTATAGATGCTGCTCCTTAGTTTCCTGTCCTTCATACATGAATCCTTTCTGACATGGTGCTAACGTTGAATATGGATATCTTCCTGGTCCCTTTCATTCTTTGATAAAGAGTTTAAAAAGTTACCTAACCCATCAGAAAGCATATCTGCAGTCTCAGGGGGGCTATGTCTACTCATAACCATAGAAGATAATTTTAGCAAGAGTCACAGGAATGTCATTTCAATTTTTTTTGAAGCGTATTACTGCTCAGATTTGTAGACTAGTAGTACATTGTAATAATTAAGAAAATCATTAGCACTAAATGTTTTTTCATTTACATTTCAATGTGTTCTGTTGATAAGATAGACTTTGTATGTGTTGACTGTCTAGTTATACTTAATAAGAGGACTTGGATAGGTTACGAAAATGAGGGAATATTAGAGCAGAAAGAACCTTAGATATTATCTTGTTCATAACCCTTTTTAAAGAGTTGAATTAACTTTCCCACACTCACAAAGATCTCTTTTCCAGTGATTGTCTTCATTCTATTCTTTAAAGATGGGTATTTTGTTTAGACTAAGTGTAACCTCTTTAATACCACATTTAGAATAAATTTCTTCTTGTTCCTTACAAGCGTTTAAAAGTATCTCTACTTACTCTTTAGAGTGTATTTTCCTAATTCTTTCAATTAGACCTTAGGTGTTATAGTGTCTGGTTTATTCTTCATTAATATGTAAGTGTTTAAGAACTTCAAATCCCAAGTCTTATATCAGAAAATAACATCAGTACAGTCTAGAAGTTTCAGCCACAGTTTATTCTTGAAAAGATGATAAAGGAAGGCAAGATTACAATTTCTTATTTTAACAAAAAGAAATATCTTTTCCAAAAATAAAACTGCTAAATTAACGTTTTAGATAATTTTACATTACAAAAGGAATCACAGAATTGTTTCATATTCTTTGTATAATTTTACTTTTCTGGTCACACACTACTAGAGAGGTACTAGAATGTGAAAAGTTAATTCTTCTTCAGTAGAGCAGAACAAAGAATAGTATTGAACAATATTCCTCGGGAGTGATCATTCCAAAAACATGATTTTGAGACCACTTTTACATTTATATTTAAGTTAGGGTTATGGTTAATGATCAGGCACTTTTACATCCTAAAAGAAATATATTTTGCATTTTATGTAAAAGACCTAGTTCTTAAAACATAATTTAAATAGTACAATACAGTGTAAACAAACTATTAAAAATTAGTTTTGTTGAAAGAAATATGTAATTTTCTAATATAGGAGAAAATAAAAAATACTACTTTCAGTTCAGTTCAGTCCCTCAGTCGTGTCTGACTCTTTGCAACCCCAGGGACTGCAGCACGCCAGGATTCCTTGTCCATCACCAACTCCCAGACCTTGCTCAAACTCATGTCCATCGAGTCAGTGATGCCATCCAACCATGTCATCCTCTGTTGTCCCCTTCTCCTCCTGCCTTCAATCTTTCCCAGCATCAGGGTCTTTTTCCAATGAGTCAGTTCTTCGCATCAGGCTGAAGTATTGGAGCTTCAGCTTCAGCATCATTCCTTCCAATGAATATTCAGGACTGATTTCCTTTAGTATTGACTGGTTGGATCTCCTTGCAGTCCACGGCACTCTCAAGAGTCTTCTCCAACACCACAGTTCAAAAGCATCAATGCTTCGACACTCAGCTTTCTTTATTCCAACTCTAACATTCATACACGACTACTAGAAAAACCATACCTTTGACTAGATGGACCTTTGTTGGCAAAGTAATGTCTCTGCTTTATAATGTGCTATCTAGGTTGGTCATAGCTTTTCTTCCAAGGAGCAAGTGTCTTTTAATTTCATGGCTGCAGTCACCATCTGCAGTGATTTTGGAGCCCAAGAAAATAAAGTCTGTCACTGTTTCCCTTGTTTCCCCATCTATTTGCCATGAGCTGATGGGACTATGTGCCATGATCTTAGTTTTCTGAATGTGGAGTTTTAAGCCAACTTTTTCATTCTCCTCTTTCACTTTTATCAAGAGTCTCTTTAGTTTCTCTTCACTTTCTGCCATAAGGGTGGTATCATCTGTGTTTCTGAGGTTATTGATACTTCTCCCGGTAAAGTAAATATATTGCTTTATTCAAAGAAAATGCGAGTCTTGGAA
The DNA here is from genome assembly GCA_024291935.2 of Okapia johnstoni. Classification (NCBI taxonomy): domain Eukaryota; kingdom Metazoa; phylum Chordata; class Mammalia; order Artiodactyla; family Giraffidae; genus Okapia; species Okapia johnstoni. The sequence goes on from CM044320.1 coordinate 75,114,291, forward strand.
TTTTTCATTTGGTATTTTCTATAAGTAGTTTAATTCATTTTGTTTTATTGATACATTTAGCTCTGTTTTTTTGTTGTTATTTGTTTACTTTTTAATGTGAAAATTTTAGACACACACAAGAGTAGAGGTTTACTGGCCTTCACCCAACCTTATCCTTCACCCAGCTTTAAATATTGTCACCGTTGCCTTTCTAGTTTCATCTCTTCTTCACCACCGTTTTTTCCCTGCAGTAGAGTAAGTCCCAAACATTTCAAGTCACTAATAAATACTTTAGTATATATTTATAAGTATTTATAATACCAAATCACACCTAACAAAAATAGTACTTTCTTAATATTGCATGACACTCAGTTTGTTCTTAGTGTTTAAAAATGTGTTTTTATAAATTTTGTTTGGATTAAGATCCAGAGAACACCAGATGCAATGTGTAGACAATTTTCTGCACATTGCATTTGGTTAATATGTCTTTTATTCATTCTTAATTGAACAGTTTGGATTAACTTCAGTCATCCCTGCCACATCCTCATAAATCATTAACAGCTGGGGGTAAAACCCTATGATTCCCTGTTATTTAACTTTCCTGTATGACATCAGTTAAGGAGTTCTACAATGAAGAAGAAAATAGGATAAAGCTTTGTTAGCATATAAAAACAAAAATAAGCTTAATTTAAAAGTATATGACAAGCTAGCCAATAAAATACCTAGGGTAAATGGTAATAGTATAGGGAACCAGAAAGTTCATTCTGAGGGAATTTGATAGCTCTGACAGAGTTACTCTTTAATTATAATTCTGAGATTATATTTCTGTCACTGTTCAATATTTGTATTTGATTGAAACTGATCCTCTTGGTTACTCCTACTTACTGGAATTTCATGGATTTTTTAGTGCAGTAGTTTCATTTCAAGGAAACAGTTTGACTTGTTTTTTCCTGGTAAATAGATTGATTCTGTTATTCTTCCCTTCCTTTCTCTCTGATCCCGACCCCTGTGTCTGCTTTCTCACTGTTAGTTTTATGACTTTAAGAATTCACAGGTGAATGATTGTCAGATTCTTGTTCCAGCTTTAACTGTTGCTAGATGATTTAACTGTTGCTAGATAATTAACTTTAACTATTGCTAAATAATTGCACTTACTGATCTGTTCTTGTCCCCAAAATGAATTCATCATCTTTCCTCCAAAATGTGGTTTCACTCTGGACTTCTGTATTAGCATAAATAATAGTAACAATTGCCATTTATTGAGAATCTAGAGCTAGGCTCTTCATGTAGAGTTTCTGTAGTCTTCCTGCCATCCCAGAAGTTAGATTTTATTACACTTTCCGGATGAGGGAATTGAGGATCAGAGATGTTACGTAGTTTGCCCAGGGTCACACAGCTGGTTAAAAGGCAGACTGAAATTCTGAGTCCTGTTCTGCCAAGCTGGAAAGTCTACCTTCTAGCCATTGATACCTGTACTGCCCTAAAATGCATGGTTTTCATGCGTGTATATATTTTGTCACTAATAATATTAGAAAATCATAAGAATGAGACCCTATTTATTATAAAAACAACTTCAATCACATCCCAAAGTGTTTTGTTTTCTTAGAGCTTAGAACTCGGAAGTCCTTATGACCCCACATTTCACTCTGGGCGGTTCATTCTTTTCCTTTATTCATTTTTATGCGATGGCTTATCTGTTGCTGTTTTGTCTGTTTTTTAAAAATTACTATGACTTTCCAGTAAGAGTTTTTCAGCAATTTTTAGCTTAGTTTTCCTCCACTGTTTCCAGTATCACTTTATAAATAAGCAAATATGTTTAATATTTTCCCATGGTTTAAATGTATTTCCTTTAAACAGTGCTTTGAAAACGGTATGCTAATCATTTCTGTGAGGAATGTAACATTATTTTTTCCTTTGTGCTGTGTGTATGTTATGAGTGAAATCTGAGTTAAACCTCAAAATGTATTGTTTCAAATTGTTTTAAGCTACATTATAATTATTATGTGTTTTTCAGAGAGAAAAGGATGGGATATAAAGGAAAAAATATATAGCTTATATTTAGAAAACTTATGCATACAATTAGAATCCTTTTCTTGTATAATCCATCAAAATTTATAACTGAGCACCTTTCAAGATTGAAGTTGTTAGTTAAAATAGCTTTTACTGCAAAGTAATATTTACAACATTCTACTTAAATGGTTACATCATTCTTAACATCTGAAATTTCCTTTGATTTTTACTATATATGGTTTTATGTTACTCATTACAGTCTTAAAGGAGATATTATACAAAGAAACAATAATTTACAGTTGATTTTTTGTCTTGTGAAGAATATATGTAAGTAAATCAAATGGGTGCATTTATAATTTTTTTCTCTGTTTAATCTATAGTTGTATTTCTACCCAATTTTATTAATATAAAAATCTTCAAGTTTTGTGTATTCTGTGACAGTAACAATGCAGTCTTGCCTCTGTGATTCATATGAAATGAATTTGACTTCCTGAATATGTTTCTGAAATTAGTTACCCTCTTAAAGAGTATCCAAAAGCTAATCATTAGAACTCCCAAGTGTGAATTTTATGTTGAAAGTGCATAACTATCACTGTAATCAAATTCACAAACCTATATATGAATGTTTTTCAGTGTCGTTTCACAAACTATGTGGTTTGTCTTTTTCACAGAACACTCCAATGACACCTTCACCAGCTGTTCAAGTTCAGAGCCAGCCTAACAATTCTCAGCCTTCTCCATTCAGTGCATCTAGTCAACATGGAGATCCAGTGAGAAAACCTGGGCACAACTTCATGTGTCTGTGGCAGTCTTGTAAAAAGTAAATGGCAATTCTGTTTGATATACATAAATGCTCTTTTTTCTGGAATGTCTTTGTGTTTAAATTTCTATTTATGATTTCATGAAAATTTTCTTTTGAAATCGCTAACTTTTTAGCAAAAATATTTCCTGTTGAAAGTAATATTTATGCAGATCCAGTGTTACCTAAAGAAATTTATATAAATGTTGGGAAGAGCTTCATTGCCTTATGGTAGTTACCAGAGAATGTTTAACTATTAGATTTTAACAAAAGAAAATCAGCTAAGAATTTTATGTTATATTTGGCTATGATAAGAAATAGGTTTTTTAAAGTGGCTTGAAGTTAGTGGAAGACATAGGATTTCTGTATAACAGACACTTAAAGATATCTGTTAGGAAGAATGATTTGTCTTCAATTGAAGTTTGAGATGGACACACCATGAAAATTTTTAACATTATCACAGTTTAATAATTAATAAGTGAAATTGAATTTCTTAAACAAAGCTTTCTTAGACTTGAAGGAAAACTTGAGAATAATACTAAACTTGAGAGTAATATTGTTTAAACTAAAATCTCAGTTCCTTTAACAGTATTCAGCTAAGAATCTTGGCCTTATCATTTTTAGAGCTTGAAGACTAAGGTGCACACAATATCCCTCATTTTCTTTTTTTTTTTTCAGATATAAAGATTCCATTTTACTTTTCCTAACTATAGCAGAAATTACCATGTCCTATTAAAAATTATATTTCCTATTCATAATTTTTCTGATATAGACATATTTCATATATAGGTTTGTTGTAAGATTGTGGCTATCAGTGTAGCCTGGGGATTATTGATAATATGCAGAATTTCTTTGGACAGTGTTAACCAAACTTTAAATCTCAACCCGTTAGTGGGGGATGAAATCATTTTGGCAAGTCTACCAGGAGGGTTTTCCTTGTTTTTCTTTTCAATGAAAAAGTGAATAAAATATCTCAGATTCCATTATGTTGCTAGGGGTAAGTATTGTTTTCATTTATATATGTACATAAGTATGTGTATCTAGGTCATAGTGTAAAATCTGTCAAAAGGGTTTTGGAAAATTGGTGCTTTATGTTTCCTCTGATTGTTTCTTTCATTTATTTAATTTAATAACTTTTTTAATGTTTATGTTGTAAGTTAATTTGAAACTTTTTTCACTGATGTCAGTTCTATACTTTTTTTTTTTTAAGATTTTTGTTTTTGTTTTTCATCGCAAAATAGTAGCTGATGGAGTAGGTAGTCAGTTAATGCTGTTTGTTCACTGAAATGTTTGGGAGTAGCTTCTTTAGATGAAGTGTTGAGAGTATTTCAACAAAGAAAAATCACTGAAAGGGTTAATTCATCTAAATGCATGGCAGTTTCCCATCTTGTTAGTAAGATTGTTGTTACAGAATTTGAATGGTATACCTTGTCTCTTTAAGTCTTTTCTGAAAAATACTCAAAAAGACTTCTTAGACTTTGTCAATTTTTAAAGTCAGTTTTAGATACTGCATTGATAATTACTTGAGTTTGATTCTGAAATATATATTGAGCACCCTCTAGAAGGGTGTTAGGAGGTAGAGATATAAAGATCACTCTCAACTTTTAGGGAAGCACATGCAAAAAAGAAATAAATAACAGTTTAAATAAGTACTATAAAAATAGTGTCTATGTTATAGCATTATTGGCAGTATAATGAACAGAATGTAATGCTGGGGTGGTTAGAAATGTTTCGTTATAGACATTACTTTTGAGTTGGTTCTTTAAGTATGAGTAGGAGTTTGTCATGCAAAAATAATTTCATCCATAATAGCAAGTGCAGGGAATTATAGAGGAACTATTTATGCCCAGGGAACTGTGAGAAGCTTAGGATATCAAGAGCATGAGGAGGACACGAGGAAAATAAAGGCTTTTATTACAGTTGACCTTTCATATCTTCAGGGCTTCCCAGTTGGCTCAGTGGTAAAGAATCTGCCTGCAATACAGGGGATGTGAGTTCAATCCCTGGGTCAGGAAGATCCCCTGGAGTAGGTAATAGCAACCCACTCCAGTATTCTTGCCTGGGAAATCCCATGGACTGAGGAGCCTGGTGGGCTAATGCCCATAGGGTCGCAAAAAAGTTGAACATTGACTTAGCAACTAAACAACAACTTCATATCTGCACTTGAAGTTTCCAACAAACAGGAATTTAAAATATTCTCCCCAAATTCCAGAAAGTTCCAAAAAGCAAAACTTTGCCCACATGCTGGCAACTATTTACATAGCATTTACAGCTGTTTACATAGCATTTACATTGTATTAGGTATTATAAGTAGTCTAGAAATGATTTAAAGTATACAGGAAGATATTCTTAAGTTATATGCAAATATTCACCATTATATATAAAGGACTTAAGTATTTACAGATCTGAGAGGAACCTAGAATCAATCCCCAATGGATACTGAGGGATGACTGTTCATTTTTAGTTTAAATTCCAGGTGGAAAAATACATGTAGTAGCTATTGTCCCTAAATAACTATGCTCTGATTTCTTTAATATCCGATCAAAAATATTAACGATGAATCTTCCTTGATTCATTCAGATTTAGAACTAAAATTATATCTTTCACTGATAAATTATTGTGAAATGCACTACTCACCCTTACATCACACATGTTAGTAATTTCTTTCTTAATCTGCAGGCATGTATCTCTAAAAAATTAGGACACTACTCTTTAACCATAATTTATAACCCTGCAGAAAAATAACATTAATTGCTTCCATTTTATGAGTTCTTCAAATAGGCAGTCAGTGTTTACATTTCTCCACTTGTCTTCTGTTTATTTAGAGTTTGAATTGGAATCCAAGATTCAAACATTGACTGAGGTTGAAAAGGCTGTTATGTCTTTTTTAATCTGTAGATTACCCTCCGTCTCTCAATATTTCTCCTCACAGTTTCTTGTTGATAAAAGCAGGTCATTTGTCCTGCAAAGCATCACAGTCTGATTTTGCTGCTGTTGTATAGCATGTTTCTCTGACTTTGAATTTTCTGTATGTTAGTAGTTAGGTCCAGATGTTTGATAAGATTCCAGTTTGATTTTTATGAACAGCGTTTTAGAAATGGCATTGTGTTCTTCATCAGGCAATAGGTACTATCTCGTGTCTCTTTTTGTGATGGAAACAGCCATTGAAAATCACGGCCTAGATACATTATTTTATTGTTTATAAAATGTAAGTTTCCTTTTTATCAATTGTCTGATTTCTCTGAGGAATAGTTAGTTTCTAGAGAAAAACTCCAAATTATTGAATATTTCTATTTACCAATTTTCAAAATAAGGAGTTGTTTACCAACTCCACAAAGATGTCTATGAGATGAGGTGTTTCTTTTTTTAATTTGGTTTTTGATTTTTAGCATCGTTGTGAATGAACTTGTGAACATAAGCATATTTGAGATATTTCAATCCATTGTAGATACTATATCCTTCTTAATGTTCAGATTGTCCCATCTTTGGCCACTGAAGGCCTGTTCAAGCTGGATATGATCTTAATTTGTCTTTGATAGCTTCCTTTCTCCCTGTTAGATGAAATGTTCTGTACTTAATTTCCTGCCCCATACGAGGAATCAACTGTTTCTCCAAGGACATCTGATGTCTTTTAGTGGGAAATGATATTTAATCTGGGCTTCAGGGAGTATGCATTGCTTTTACATTGGCTATTGTTTCTAGGACTTTTCAGTGAAGAGACTAGAAAAACCATGTTTCATGTTCAGAACGACCTTCTCAACTCTTAGATCATAACTTACATGTTTTGTTGCCTTCTGCACTTTAATATTTTAACTTTTTGATCCATCAGTAATTTAGTTTCTGTGTAAAGTGAAGTATGATTGTTGTTTTCCAAATGACTAATATTTGACGAGTTCATTTTTCCCTTAGGTATTTGAATGGCCACCTTTGATATGTACTTAATTACTGTATGCTTTTTCTGTTTCTGAATTACTTGTTATCCCAATGTTCTCTGTCCTTATCATACTGTCACTTTCAATTTTGATGTTGGATGGCAAGTTCCTCCTCCTAATTTCCCTTTTCAGGGTTTCTCATTTTTTCAAGCACTTACCTTGTATCAGACACTCTGTTAATTTTCAAAATTAAAGTGATATATAAATCAGACTTGGTTCCTACACAGATACTTATCCTTTCAAATGAACTTTAGAATGTTTCCAGAGATTCCCCCAGGGAAGTATGTTGGGATTTTTATTTTAATTGCTTTTAATGAATGGCTATTTTTGTTTGTTTTTAGGTAGTGAATATTTTTCCAATATTGATTTTTTTCCTTAGAAGAAAAAAGTTTCACTCCATGGTATTATAGTCTTTTTCAACCCAGTAGAGCTTTACTATTTGTTCCCATAAATTCTACAACTTTCATAATTTTATTGCTAGTCATAGTTCTTATTTCTTATTATCCATAAATGATCTTAACTTCCAGTATATTTTTAACTGGTGGTGGTTTTCTATATTTATGCCTTAGTTAGTCCTCTCATCCAATTATAATATCTAATGTTTCCAGAACAGCTATATAATAGTAGTGGTAATATTTATCTTATTTCTTCAAAAACATTAATAGACTTTAAAAAAAATTTTTATTTTTAATTGAAGGATAGTGTTAGTGTTACTCATTCAGTCATGTTTGACTCTTTGTGACCCCATGGACTGTAGCCCACCAGGCTCCTCTTATCCATGGCATTCTCCAGGCAAGAATACTGGACTGGGGAGCCATTCCCTTCTCCAGGGGAACTTCCTGACCCAGTGATTAAACCCAGGTCTCCCACGCTGCAGGCAGATTCTTTGCCATCTGAGCCACTGGGGAAACCCAATTGAAGGATGATTGCTTTACAATATAGTGTTGGTTTCTGCCATACAGCAGCACAAATCGGCCATAGCTATACATATGTCCTCTCCCTCTGGAACCTCCCTCCCACCTCCCACCCCATCCCACCCCCTAGGTTGCCAGAGTCCCAGTTTGAGTTCCCTGAGTCATATAGCAAATTCCCTGGCTACCTATTTTACATATGGTAGTGCATATGTTTCCATGCAACTCTCTCCATTCATCCCACCCTTTCCTTCCCCCTCTCCTTGTCCATAAATCTGTTCTTTATGTCTGCATCTTCATTGAAAGTGAAAGTGAAAGTGAAGTTGCTCAGTTGTGTCCGACTCTTTGCGACCCCATGGACTGTAGCATACCAGACTCCTCAGTCCATGGAATTTTCCAGGCAAGAGTACTGGAGTGGGTTGCCATTTCCTTCTCCAGGGGATCTTCCTGACCCAGGGATAGAACCCGGGTCTCCCGCGTTGCAGGAAGACGCTTTACCGTCTGAGCCATAGGGAAGTCCTCCCTGCAAATAGATTCATCAGTACCATCTTTCTGGATTCCATATATATCTGTTAATATACAATATTTGATTTTCTCTTTCTGACTAAACTTCACTCTGTATAATAAATAGGTTCTAGGTTCATCCCCTTCTTAGCACTGACTCAAACATGTTCCTTTTTATGGCTGCTTAATATTCTAGGGGGGGTGTGTGTGTGTACACATGTACCACAGCTTCCATGTCCTAGCTACTGTAAATAGTACTGCAGTGAAAACTGGGGTACATGTGTCTTTTTCAATTATGGTTTTCTAAGGGTATATGCTGAATAGTGGGATTGTTGGGTCATATCATAGTTTTATTCCTAGTTTTTTAAGGAATCTCCATACTGAATAGCCTGCTTTTTAAAGCAGTTCTAGATTTATAAAAATGTTGAACCAATAGTGCAAGTTTTCTCATATACTTTCTCTTCCCTGCTCAGTTTCCCTTAATATTAACATCTTGAATTAGTGTAGTACATATATTATGATCGATGACTAGAACTAAGTCCATAGATTCCATTAAGATTCACTCTTTGTGTTATATATACTTCTCTGGATTTTGACCGTGCATGATATCATGTATCTACCGTTATAGTGTCATACAGAATATTATTACCACTCTGAAAATCTTCTGTGCTTCACATATTCATTTCTCCTCACTGCCTCCCCCCTTTCTAACCCCTGCTAAATACTGATTTTTTTTTTCACTATCTCTATATAGTTTTGCCTTTTCAGACTGTCATGTAATTGGAATCATATAATATGTAGCCTTCTCAGATTGACTTCTTTCACTTAGCAATAAGTATTTAAGGTTCTTCCATGCCTTTTGTGACTTGATAGCTTATTTTTGTTGCTGAATGATACTGCATTGTATGGATGTACCAGTTTGCTTATCCATTCAAATATAGAAGGATATTTTGGTTACTTTTGGTTTTGGACAATTATGAATAAAGCCACTATAAACATTTGTATGCAGGTTTTTGTGTGGACATACTTGTCAAATAATTTGGGCAAATATTTGGGATTACATTTGCTCGATCGTGTGGTAAGACTATGTTTAACATTGTGAGACACTATCAAACTTTTCCAAAGTTGCTGTGCTGTTTTGCATTCCCACCAATAATGAATGAGAGTTCTGTTGCTCCATATCCTCACCAGCATTTGATACGGTCAACTTTTTAGATTTTAGCCATTCTATGTCTCATTTTAATTTGTATTTCCTTAGTGACAAAAGATGTTGAGTATTTATGTTTATTTACAATTTGTATATTCTTTTTGGTGGGGTGCCTGTTTAGATTTTTAATTCATTTTTTAATTGGGCTGTTCACCAAGTTTTTAGTAATCCATTGGTGTTAAACTTTGTCAGATGCTTTTTCTATATCTGTTGATATAATTATACAGTTTTTCTAACTTAGGCATTTTTTTTCCAGCTTTCCTTAAGATGCTTATTCAGGGCTTCCCTTGCGGCTCAGCCGGTAAAGAATCCGCCTGCAATATGGGAGACCTGGCTTCGATCCCTGGGTTGGGAAGTGCCCCTGGAGAAGGGAGAGGCTCCCCACTCCAGTATTCCTGCCTGGAGAATTCCATGGACTACGGTCCATGGGGTTGGCAAGAGTCAGACTTGACTTAGTGACTTTCACTTTCACTCGCAATTGGCCTCAATGGCTTAGCAAAGGAGTAAAGTAGGGTAGGGGGGCCACACTGACAAAGTGCATCATTCATTTCATTCATTTTTGATTAGCATATAGTTCTTTTTATACATCGTTTACTTTGATTTGTGAAGTTTTTTTTTTGATGATTTTTACATCTGTGTTCATGAGAGATACTAGTCTGTAGTTTTTCTATCTTTGTGTGATTTTACTACTACAGTAATTCTAGCCTCATAGAATGATTTAGGAAATATTCACTCCACTGCCATTTTCTGGTAGGGATCATAGAAAATTGGTATCATTTCTATCGTAAATGTTTGGTAGAATTCACCAGTGAAAGCATCTAGGTCTAGTGCTTTTTTTTTTTGTCTTTGGAAGGTTATTAATTCACTTTCTTTCAGATTATCTGCTAATCCTTTTGGAGTTTTGGAAGATTATGTCTTTTTTTGTTCCACTTCATCTAAGTATCAAATTTGTGGCATAAAACTATTTATAATATTCCTTTATTATCCTTTTTATCAAGGGTCCTCAACCCCAGAGCCAAAGACTGGTGCTGGTACTGGTCCGTGGCCTGTTAAGAACCGAGCCACACAGGCTTCACAGTAGGTGGTGAGTGACAGGCCAGCAAGTGAAGCTTCATCTGTGCTTACAGCTGCTCCCATCGCTTGCATTACTGCCTGAGTTCCACTTCCTGTTCATCGAGTTCAATAAATGTAATTTGCTTAAAAAATCTCAATACCTTCCCCAGTTCATGGAAAAATTGTCTTCCACTAAACTAGTCTCTAGTGTCAAAAAGGTTTGGGACTGCCGCTTTTAATACCTGTGGGCAGTAGTTAACACCACCACTGCGCCCCCCCCCCCCTTTATATCTGGTATTAGTAATCTGTATTTTCTCTGATTTATTTTCTTGCTTAAACTGGCTAGAGGTTTATCTTCTCCAGCTTTTGGTTTTGTTGATTTTCTTTCTTGATTGTCTGTTTTCCTTTAATTGATTTTTGCTCTGATTTTTATTCTTTTCTTTCGTTTGCTTTGAGTTAACATTGCTCTTCTTTTTCTAGTTTCCTAAGATGGAAGTTTAGATGATTGATTTTAGATGGTCTTTTCTAATATATACATTTAATGTTATAACTTTGCTCTGTATACTGTATTAGCTGTAGCCCACAAACTTAGATAAGTTGTATTTTCATTTTCAGTTAGTTAGAATGTTTTAGAAGTTTGTTGTTTGATCTCCAGATATTTTGAGACATTTCAGCTCTCTCGTTGTTAGTGGTTTCTGGTTTAATTCCATTGAGATCTTAAAGCTTATTTTATGTTATTTGTATTATTTTAAATTTGTTAAGGTATGTTTTATGTGATCTATTTTGGTGAATGTTCCTTTAAGCATGAGAAAAATGTGTTTTCTGCTATTATTGAATGAAGTCTTATATAAATGTCAATTAAATCCAATTGATTGATGGTGCTGTGTAGTTCAACTATATCCTTAGGATATTCTGCCTGCTAGAATTACCAGTTACAGGTATAGGTGTGCTGAAGTCTCCAAATATAATGATGGATTTTTCTATTTCTCCTTGCAGTTCTATCAGATTGTGCCTCATGTTTTGATGCCTTGTGTTAGAATTATATACCTTAAGAATTGTCTTTGTGAAGAATTGACATGTTTATCATTATGTAATAATGTCCCTCATAATATCCTTGCTCTCAGGTCTGCTTTTTTGAAATTAATGTGATTATTCCAGTTTTGTTTTGATTAGTTTTTGTGTTTCTCCTTCCCTTTACTTTTAGTCTGTGCCTTTTCATTTAACCACACATTGTTTTATATTTCCTTTGCCAGCCTTTGTCTCTTAAACAGTGTTTTTAGACCAGTCATATTTAAAGTGATTATTGATACAATTGTATTAATGTCTATCATTTTTGTAAATGTTTTCTGTTTATTCCACTTGTTTGTGTTTCTTTTGTCCATGTTATTCCTCTTTTTTCTTTTAATTGAGTACTTTATATGGTTCCATTTTCTTCTTTCTCAGTATAATTGCTTCTTTGAAAATTTTTTATGGTTTTCCTAGAGTTTGAAATATATATTTGTAGGTATTCTAAGTCTACTTTCAAACAATACATGGCTTCCTGGATATTTTAGATACCTTGTAACAGAGTATTCCTCTTTCTTGGTGTCCCTTATGCCATTGTTGCCCTTCATTTTACTTATCCAGAAGTTAATAATTGCCAAATACATTGTTGCTTTATCAATATTTTGAACAAACATTTGTCTATTAGATCAGTCAATAAGAAATATGAAGTATTTTATCTCCATTTGTTCCTTCTCTAGCACCCTTACTTTCTTTATATAGATCTTGGTTTTTTACCTCTACCACTTTCTCTGTCTCTAAAGAACTTCTTTTAACATTTCTTGTAGGCAGGTCTACTGTGCAAATGCACTCAGTTTTTGTTTATCCAAGAAAGTCTTTATTTCTCCTTCACTTTTCAAAGACAATTTTGTGTACACAAAATTCTAGGTTGACGAATCTTTTTTTTCAACACTTTATATAAATATTTCACTCTACTCTTTTCCCTCGCATAGTTTTTCAAGAAGCATCCAGTATAATCTTATCCTTGTTCTTCTATTAGTAAGGATTTTTTTCTCTCTGGCTTCTTTAAAGATATTTTTGTCCTTGAATTTTAGCAGTTTGAATAAGATATGCTTAAGTGTAATTTTTTTACATTTAGCCTATCTGATGTTCTGTGAGTTTCCTAGATCTGTGGTCTGGTGTGTTGTTAATTTTAGAAAATTCTCAGCCATTCTTACTTCAAATATTTCTTGTTTTTTCTCTCTCCCCTCTTTCTGCTATTCCCAGTATATGTATGTTATGCCTTTTGTAATTGTCTCACAGTTCTTGGACATTCTGTTTCTCTTTTTTTTTTTTCCAATTCTTCTTTTCTCTTTGTTCTTCAGTTTGGGACGTTTCTGTTGACATATCTTCAAGCTCACCAGTTCTTTTGCCATGTCTAGTCTACTGATGATTTTCATCAAAGGCATTCTTTGTTTCAGTTGTTTTTTTTTAATTTCTAGCATTTCCTTTTGATTCTTAATATCTCCATTTCTCTGCTTACATTACCCATCTCTTCTTACGTGGTACAACTTTTTTCATTAGCATCTTAACCTATTAATCATAATTATGTAAAATTCCCAGGGTGATAATTCCAAGATCTCTGCCATGGCTGAGTCTGGTTCTGATGTTTGTATTATATCTTCAGTCTGTAGTTTAATTTTGCTTTAACACATAGCATACCTTTTTGTTGAATGTTGGATGTGTTATCAGTTAATAGCAACTGAGATAAATAGACTTTAAGTATGAGTTTCATGTTTATTTAGCAAGGAGTTACGCTATGTTAATGTTTGCTGTTGGGTTTGGGTTTCCTTAGATATTCCTTTTATTTTTTTTTATTAATTTATTTATTTTAGTTGGGGGATAATTACTTTACAATATTATAGTCATTTTTGCCATACCTTGACATGGGTTTACATGTGTTCCCCATCCTGAACCCCCCTCCAACCTCCCTCCCCATCCCATCCCTCTGGGTCATCCCATTGTCCCAGCGCTGAGCATTTGTCTCATGCATCAAACCTGGAATGGCGTTCTGTTTCACATATGATAATATACACGTTTCAATGCTGTTCTCTCAGATCATCCCACCCTCACCTTCTCCCACAGAGTCCATAAGACTGTTCTATGCATCTGTGTCTCTTTTTCTGTCTCGCATATAGGGTTATTGTTACCATCTTTCAAATTCCATATATATGCATTAGTATACTGTATTGGTATTTTTCTTTCTGGCTTACTTCACTCTGTATAATGGGCTCCAGTTTCATCTGTCTCAATAGAACTGATTCAAATGTATTCTTTTTAATGGCTGAGTAATATTCCATTGTGTATATGTACCACAGCTTCCTTATCCATTTGTCTGATGATGGACATCTAGGTTGCTTCCATGTCCTGGCTATTATAAACAGTGCTGTGATGAACATTGGGGTATACGTGTCTCTTTCAATTCTGGTTTCCTTGGTGTGTATGCCCAGCAGTGGGATTGCTGGGTCATATGGCAGTTCTATTCCCAGTTTTTCAAGGAATCTCCACACTGTTCTCCATAGTGGCTGTACTAGTTTGCATTCCCACCAACAGTGTAAGTGGGTTCCCTTTTCTCCACACCCTCTCCAGCATTTATTGCGTGTAGACTTGTGGATAGCAGCCATTCTGACTGGCGTGAAATGGTACCTCATTGTGGTTTTGATTTGCATTTCTCTGATAATGAGTGATGTTGAGCATCTTTTCATGTGTTTGTTAGCCATCTGTGTGTCTTCTTTGAAGAAATGTCTGTTTAGTTCTTTGGCCCATTTTTTGATTGGGTCGTTTATTTTTCTGGAATTGAGCTGCAGGATTTGCTTGTGTATTTTTGAGATTAATTCTTTGTCCATTGCTTCATTTGCTATTATTTTCTCCCATTCTGAAGCCTATCTTTTCACCTTGCTTATAGTTTCCTTTGTTGTGCAAAAGCTTTTAATTTTAATTAGGTCCCATTTGTTTATTTTTGCTAGTATTTCCAATATTCTGGGTGGGGGGTCATAGAGGATCCTGCAAAGTAGAGTCTGTATCTGACAGCTTTCTCAGTTGTAATTCACAGTTCTGCTGGAACACTGTTGATGAAGTGATAGCATACTAGGGAGAAGAAACATTCTGTACTCTCATGATTAAATTTTACCTTTTTGAAAGGTGGCTTTGAGTCTCTGGAGCTATGACTTTGAGTAGAGTTTTATATCCATTGTTTTTCTCCCCTTATATGAGACAAGGAATCTGAAGGGGCTCAAATTATCTGATTGCTCTTCCCCTAGGTCAGATAAGTCTCTGGTAATTTTTCTTGAGAGCAGGCCTTAATTAAGGAGAAAAGAACACCCCAGCATATTTTAAAATGTTACTTTCTCCCTCTCCCTGTTGTAAGTATTAGGGAGTTTTTTTCCAGTCTACCACAAGAACCTGCTAGGGTTCCTGGAAATAAAACTCACAAAAGTGTGGGCTTTGCCCAGAGATTGGCCCTTCAGGATTTTTACCTTTCAGGATCGTCCATACTGGGTCCCCATCAATTCATAGTTCCTGCTTCAGTACTCCTCTCAGTTACTGACTTAAGCAGTTATTTGTGTTTCTTTATACTCAGCAGTCTACTTAATTCTCAGGGAAACAGTTTGCCTTGTGGCCTCAGTTCTCTGATGATTTTAAATGTTGTTAATTTTCATTTTGTTCCACAGTTTTTCTTGTTCTGAGGATGGGAGTGACAACTTCCAGGCTCTTTATATGTCTGAAGAGAAACTAGAAGTCCTTATTCTTATCTTTATTCTTATTAATATATTGTCAGCATGATGTTAATGTCAGTTTATAATTGAAATATATAATGTATCATTATATTTTGTCTTTGATTTTTTGTTTTTACCTTGCTTTGTTGTTTCAAACACTGAGTACCAAAGACTACTTAAAGATGGTACCTGAAACCAAAAAGTTACATACCATGAGACCAGTTTGCAAATTGTATTGAAGTCCTTTTCAGTGTTCCTTAAAATATTTGGGAAAAGAATTTCTTAGGGTCAAAAATCTAGCCTGTAGCTTATTAAACAAACTTTATTCTTTGAGAGTTGTGAACACAATAAGGAGAATTATGTACAAATGCTAATCTCAAACCTAGTATTCTTGCAGAATTTTCCAACATTTAAAGAAAAAAAATCATAGTATAATGGGTGGTGTGTATAAAAGTGTAATGCTTCAGTTTTTACCTAGTAATGAATGTGTACAAATTATCCAAGTAAACAATCATGTATTCTAGGATAGTAGAAAAAAATCAGATCTTTAGTGTTAGACATATCTGGTTTCAAATCCCAACTCTTGCCACAATGCTCTAGAAACTATGACTCTAGAAAGTTACAGAAAGCTTGAAAGCTTGTTTCCTCAGCAGTATAGTAGTGATAGTTTTGCCTTCTTCAGAAGGTTATCACAGAATTCAAGTAAGATGATGTTTGTGAATATATGAATACATAATAAGTTCTGAACAAACAGAAGTTCATATAAAAAAGGTGCTTTACACTGTGTGCAGCTTTGTTGAGAATAGTGTGAAGTAGTGCACTGCCATAACTTTCAAACAATTCAAGTAAGAATCCAAAGATTCAGTGTATTTGCGTGCTTTATTTATCTTATTGAAAATAAACAAACACACACACCATTCATTGTTATCTCCAAGCTTCTGTTTAGTTTATTAAGCATAATATTACTGTAATGCCTAACTTGTACAAATATGTTTCCATACTACTTTTCAACTGTGAACTATTATTTTATCCCATATTCAGATTTTACTGGAGGGTTCATGTTTTAAAAGCGTATTTAAACAAGATCCCTGACAATACATTTTCTGTTTTGCTATATAAAATATGTAACTGTATTACAGAACAGTAGGTTAGTAATGAGTTGATTGTTAATAATATTCTACTATTATTAATATTTTATTGTTATTGATATTATTACTTATTAGGAGGAAAAGAAGCAGAGCCAAAGATTGTTGGTTTTGGCTGTCTTCCACTGGCACCCTCTTCCTCAGTTGAGATACTTTCCATAAATTGAGTATTACTGGGAGGTACTATATCTCTCTCTCCAAAAGCCAAAAATAGACCAAATACTTGCATCTTTCCTCATTTCCTTTGGCAACTAAGCCAGTCAGTCAGTTGTTTCTGTCTGTGGCTTTGAATCTGGGCTGACTGGGGCAAAGAAGCTTAGAATGGAGAATTCACGTCTGCAGCAACAGAAGCATTTAGTTTCCAACTAGTAATATTGCTTTTTACAACTAATAGTACAGCTGTTTTAAAAGCTAAAATGTGTTTGTAGTGTAGATTTTTTGATATATCATTTAGTGCATTTATTAAATGCATATTTTGCTTTTAAATGAAAATTTTCCTGCAGAGTATCTATCCCATGTGTTTTAAGTCAAATTAAATTTTTTTTCAGGAAGAGGGCTATTGAGAGGGACATGAAATACTTTTTGGTCATTAAGGAAAAATAACTTGCCAAGAACTTGAGTAATTAAGAAAACTAAATGAGAATATCTGAACTGAAGTGCTATTTTCAGCCCTTTTAGTTTTGCTTTAAAGACAGAGGAAATAATCTTAGCTTTATAGCTACAGATGTTTGTTTTTAAAGTGTTCTTTTACATATGGTGAATCATTAAAATATTATAATATATACTATTAATATATAACCTCCTGCATTGATTGAAGGATTTTAAATAATGACATCTTAAAGTAATAGAAAAAGTGTACCATATCTGCTTCACTTATGTTTTCATGATGCCTAAGAAAGTGTTTGATGGTAGGAAAAATGATATTAGTAATAATAGTATAGATTATACCAATAACGTCATGGTTTTTGGCTTTTAAAAGTTCTGGTAGAAAGTGTTTTAACCTCAAGTGTTTGCTTAGGGGAGTTAAAATCAGAAAACTTGTACCTAGTAGCCTTATTGAATAACTTGTTCAGTTGAACCAAACAGCTTTTCACTAGGATAAAGGAAAAAAAGAATTTGGCTGAAGGGGATTTCAATGAAAGAATAAAAGCTAATCCTGAGCTTTAGCTGTGACTGAGTAATGAGCAGGAGATTAGGCATTATAAACTGTATTGATGATTTAATTGAAAATTATATATATATATCTATATATATATATATATATCTTTGAAAGATGGCCAGTGACTGAGAAAAAATGTCAGATATATATACTGTAATAAATGTACTAGGTATTAAATTTTGTGTCACTTTGCTAGATACTGTAAATCTAGTTTCTATCTTCTGAGAAAGTAACAGGATCCAAAAAAAGTGTTTCTACTGTTTTTAGTTGGAGTAGCATTTATATTGTTACACTTAAGTATAAGATTCAAGAGAAACAGAAAGATAGAAGATACAAAAGAAAGGATAGTTTATGAAGAAACAAAATAGAATTCAGTGTGTAATTTAAGGAGTTAACCCTGGACACAGTGGCTACTTCTGGCTAATATCCCAAGGAAGGAAAAATGATTAATGACAGAAGATGTAATATAAAGAAAAAGGAATTTAAGGAAGCTCTAACAGAGTAACTTAAATTCTTTCAGTAATAACCCTTCCCCCCACCCAGAGATGTAAAAATCATTTAGTTCACAAACTCACATGAATACGGGTGAAGACGAGCTGTAATAAGATTGAAGTTCAGTGTTTAACAAAAGGTGAAAAGTTTGGAGCAGTCTCTGTGGGGAGTGTTTTTGGGTGCAGGAATTAATAAAATGAGTTGTGAGTAATAGTTGATAGTAGGGACCATTAACTTGGAGATAGACTAATAAACTTCACTGAGCAAGGTATGATAATGTTGAAATAGCTGGGGAAAAGGTCTCAGTACATTATTAACAAGGTGGGCAAGGTTAAAATGAAAGAGGTTACCACTGCTACCACTACAACAACTACTACTAATAATAATGATTATGTTGATAATAGTTCTCATTTATTGTTGGCATACTATTTGCCAAATAATTTTACAAGTAGCACCATATTTAATTCCTACAACCACCCTGAAAGCTAGAGTAACAGTAAGTAAAATGAGTTTCGGAGTGAATTTATTTGCTTAGTTCCTCTACCTGTGGTTGTTTGTCCCCAAAGTGTGTGTGGGGAGGAGGGGAGGCAACCTTCACACTGTACATGCCAGAAGTTGCATATTTATTACAACAGGTTTTCAACAGATGGTGATAAAGAATCTTAAGGAAGGACATTCTTTTTATTTGTACAAAGGCATCATATAACCATACAATGGCAGTGGTATATAAAATTATATTAGTAACACACCCAGTCTTAGACTCACAGACGTAGAAAACGAACTATGGTTATGGAACAGGAAAGGAGGTGGGGCATGGATAAATTAGGAGTCTGGAATTAGCATATATAGCTTACTATGTATAAATTAGACAAACAGCAAGGTCTCACTATATTCAGTGAAAGTGAAAGTCACTCAGTCATGTTCTGACTCTTTGCAGCCCCATGGACTGTAAAGCCCATGGAAGTCTCCAGGCAAGAAGAATGGAGTAGGTAGCCTATCCCTTCTCCCAGTGGATCTTCCCAACCCAGGAACTGAACCAAGGTCTCCTGCACTGCAGGTGGATTCTTTACCAGCTGAGCTACCCGGGAAACTATATTCAGTGAAAGTGTAAAGTGAAGTTGCTTAGTCATGCCCGACTCTTTGCAACCCCATGGACTGTAGCCTACCAGGCTTCTCCGTCCATGGGATTTTCCAGGCAAGAGTACCAGAGTGGGTTGCCATTTCCTTCTCCAGGGGATCTTCCCAACCCAGGGATCGAACCAGGGTCTCCCACGTTGCAGGCGGATGATTTACCCTCTGAGCCACCAGGGAAACCATTATGGAAAAGAATATGAAGAAGAATATGTATATAACTGAGTCACCTATTGTATACCAGAAACTAACACAACATTGTAAATCAACTCTGCTTCAATTAAAAAAAAAAAAAACCAAACAACTCGGTTTTGTTTAAAAAACACATATACAAAGTGAAGACTTATGGTGTCTCAGCAGTAAAAAACCCGCCTACAGTTCAGGAGATGTGGACTTGATCCCTGGGTCAAGAAGATCCACCGGGGAAGGAAATGACAACCCACTCCAGTATTCTTGCCTAGGAAATCCCTTGGACAGAGGAGCCTGGTGAGCTACAGGCCATGGGCTCCTAGAGAGTCGGACACAATTTAAGATTAAACAGCAGCAGCAACCAAAGTGTTAGCAGTTTAGGTAATTGAATCACAGGAAATTTTTATTTTCATTTGGTTGCCCTTTTGAATTTTTCTGATCTCTGTAAATGAACGTGTTGTTTGTTTCAGGGGAACGGGTACGTTGTTGATAGAAAGGTAGTAGTAAGGGAAATTGTTTAGACACTGTAGTAGACAGTAATGGCATCTCACTTCATGTCTTATTCTTCTCCATCTCAGAAAAAAATATAGTTCTCTGAAAACTCATTATTTTATGTTGAAATTACATTTATGCATTTTAAGTCCAAATATTCCACTTAGTGGATTTGGAAACCTTAATTTCTTTCCACCCTCATATGATCATTGTAGCCAGCTTCATCACTATTTTAGAACTTCACCTTGTACCATATTCAGTCAAAGTCTGGTTTGTATGACTTAAACAATTAGATGAATAGAAAAAAACTATAATTAGGATGAGTGGAAACATCATAGGTAAGAGGGACATAATACACCCTGTGTTTAGCAGGTAAAGTGAGCACTTAAAAATTCTTGTTGTCTTAAAACCACATGCGCACAGAGTTGTGTGTGTTTAGTAGTTTAAATTGGTTTAAAGAAGGACTAACTTCATCCTTTTTTCTTTTCACCAGTAGATTCATCAATTTTATGTATTATAAATAAACTTGCTTCACTTAATGTATTGCAAAATAGTTTAAAATAGATAACATTTTGACTCTGACAAGTCGTAGTACATTTGGAGTTTGATTTGTGCATGTGTTTGTCTGGTATGTGTAAACAGTTTTACTTTTCAGTTAATAAATTAATAGTATTTAGGTAAAATCTTAAAAGTACAATGAGAACCGTCTTCTTGTAATAGTAGTGTTCCAGTTGTTATTTCATATTAATGAAATAGCATTATGAGTGAAAGTGTTAGTTGCTCAGTTGTATCCAACTCTTTGTGACCTCATAGACTATAGCCCACCATGGAATTCTCCAGGCAAGAATACTGGAGTGGGTAGCCATTCCCTTCTCCAGAAGATGTTCCCGACTCAGGGATCAAACCTGGATCTCCCTCATTGCAGGCAGATTCTTTATAACTAGAGTTTTGTACTTTTTGGCTTCCTTCACCTATTTCATTATCCTGCACCCATCGCCGCCTCTGACAACCACCAGTCTCTTCTCTTTACCTGTGACCTTAGTGGGAGGGTTTGGGTTTTTTTGTTATTCTTTTTTTCACCTTCCACATATCAAGTGAGTTCATATGATACTTGTCTTTCATGGTTTGACATATTTCACTTAGCTGGATTCCCTTGAGGCCATCCAGATTGTCACAGCTGGCAAGATTTTCTCCTTTCTTCATGGCAGTATAATATTTCTCTCTCTGTGTACCACATTTTCTTTCCATTCATCTGTTGATGGAACCGTGGTTCAGTCACTAAGTCATGTCCAACTCTTTGCAAACCCATGGACTGCAGCACACCAGGCTTCCCTATCATTCACTTCTCCCAGAGTTTGCTCAAATTCATGTCCATTGATGCCTTCCAACCATCTCATCCTCTGTCGTTCTCTTCTCCTCCCACCATCTATCTTTACCAGCATCAGGGTCTTTTCCAATGAGTCGGCTCTTCACATCAGGTGACCAAAGTATTGGAGCTTCAGTTTCACCATCAGTCCTCCCAGTGAATATTCAGGGTTGATTTCCCTTAGCATGGACTGATTTGATCTTTTTGCAGTTGAAGGGACTCTCAAGAGTCTTCTCCAGAACTGCAGTTCGAAAGCATCAGTTCTTCAGTGCTCAGCCTTCTTTATGGCCCAGCTCTCCCATCTCTACATGACTACTGGAAAAACCATAGCTTTGACTGTACGGATCTTTGTCAGCAAAGTGATGTCTATGCTTTTTAATGCACTGTTTAGGCTTGTCATGGATACTTAGGTTGTTTCTGTATCTTGACTTTTGTAAATAATGCTACAGTGAACATGGGGGTGTACATATCTTTTCAAGTTAGTGTTTTCATTTATTTGGTAAATATCCAGAGTGGGAATTGCTGGATCATATGGTAGTTATATATTTTATATTTTGAGAAATCTCTATATTGTTTTTCACAGTAGCCACACCAGTTTACATTCTCACTAAGGGTGCACAGGGACGGGGGTTTTGTTTTTCTCCATATCCTCACCAACACGTCTTCTTTTTTGTCCTTTTGATAGTAGTCTTCCTAACATATGTGAGGTGACATCTCATTGTGGTTTTGGTATTGATTTCTTCATGTACCTGTATGTCTTCTTTGAAAAGTGTCTAATTAGAACCTCTACCCATTTTAAAATTGTGGGATATTTGCTGCTGAGTTATATGAGTTCCTTATGTACTTTGGATGTTAACCCCTTATGAGATATATGATTTGTAAATATTTTCTCCCATTCTGTACATTTTCCTTTTACTTTGTTGATTGTTTCCATTGCTTTCACAGACACTTTTTAGTTTGATGTAGTCCCACTTATTTATTTTTGCCTATTTTTGTTTATTGTTGCCTTTGTTTTTGCTATCAGTATCAAATCTGCAAAAATCATTGCTAAAGCCTGTGTTCAGCAACTTACCACTTCTGTTTTCTTCTAGGACTTTTATGATTTCAAGCCTTACATTCCGGTCTTTAATCCATTCTGAGTTAATTTTTTTTTGTATGGTATAAAAGAGTAGTTGAGTTTCATTTTTCTTTGCTTATGGCTATGCATTGTTACCAGCATTTCTTATTGAAGGCATTGTTTTCTATTATATATTTTTGACTTCTTTATCATAAATTAATTGATTATATATCCATGAATTTATTTCTGGGCTCTCTCTTCTGTTTCATTGATCTATGTGTCTGTTTTTATGCAGATACCATACTGTTTTGATTACTATAGCTTTGTAGTATAGTTTGAAATTAGGGCACATGATGCCTCCAACTTTTCATGTTTCTCAGGATTGCTTTAGCTTTTTGGGGTCTTTTGTGATTCTGTACAGATGTTAGGATTAATTGTTCTATTTCTATGAGAAATGCCATTGGAATTTTGGTAGGGAATGCATTGACTCTGTAGATTGCTTTGGGTAGTATGTCACTTTAAACTGTATTAATTCTTTGAATCCATGATAGTTTTATAATAAAACTATCAGGAATTATTTATATAGATAAAGTATTTATATAGATGGAATGAAATATGTCAGTTACAATGGTTTTTAACATCATCTTTTATACTTCAGTATTCAGTTCTTTTGATTAAAATTTGTTTTAAAATGCCTATCATTTATTTCCTGAAGGAATATTAATTTGAAATATTATGTATGTGCTCCGCATCAGAAATTGGCTCAAATATAGACATGTTTATCTGACATCCATAAAAAGTTCAATTCTGAGAGAGTTCTGCTATAAACTTTAAAGATACTGACTATATAAATATTTGAGTTAGTAGTTAGTAATTGAAGTCTTTTAATGTAGTCTTTGCTGTCTGGATTCCAGTATTCTCTCTCATTGCCATATATTCTATTTAACAAGGGAATGCAGTATCTGATTTTCTTCAGATTTCTGTCCTTGGCCAGATACACTCAGGTATTTGTATTATTAAACCTCAAGGTCTGTAACTGAGTAGAGTATGATGTTGGAGAAACGAGAGACATGACTTCTTAAACATGGATGGGCATACAAAATGTGAATTCAACTAAAGAGCCAGACTCACCAAAGTTTATAGCATTTAGATTTTTAGATTGAATATGCTGGAGTTTATTATATGTGATATGAAATCTGGTAAATGATTGAGCGGCTTCTGAAAGTACAACAGAGTATGGTATTTGTGTATAAGATTATGTTCTGTTTTCAAATGAAATTTTATCTACTTTCAAGAGATTCTTAACTGACGAAGGTAGGCAAATGGAGTGAAATATTAAGCTTATGTCAAATTACCAGAACTGTTCAGAACATTTGAGTATTTGACTTTTAAGTATAAGCAGAAATTTTAAAAATATTATTTGAAATGATATTTATTTGTACTGTTTTGCTCAATATTTGGTCTGGAGCTTTCGTATTAAGAGAGCAGGTTTTCTATTTTAAAGAACGTATCTAAGTGTCAGAAAATTTCTACTACTTTTATTTTTTGTAGGTGGTTTCAGACCCCCTCACAGGTTTTCTACCATGCAGCAACTGAACATGGAGGAAAAGACGTATATCCAGGGCAGTGTCTTTGGGAAGGTTGTGAGCCTTTTCAACGACAGAGGTTTTCTTTCATCACTCACTTACAGGTACACTTTCTTAATACTATTTCATTTGTAGCTCATTTCGTTGCATTAGAGATCTTGATGCTTATGTTTTTTACTTCCTTTTTCTTAAAAAGGACAAGCACTGTTCAAAGGATGCCCTGCTTGCTGGATTAAAACAAGATGAACCAGGACAAGCAGGAAGTCAAAAATCTTCTACCAAGTATGGAACATGAGTTTACTTCCTGTTGCTCATTTAAATAAAAGACAAATCAGGAACTTGACAAAATAGCAATAAAAGGCAATTCAGCATATCAGGAGACGGGAAACCTGGGTTGTAGTCCAGCTATGTATGTGACCCTGTTCAAATTGCATAAGTACCCTAGGAATCACTTTTCATATTGAGTGGACCACATGGTGTATAAGTACCTTGTAACTCTAATATTTTGATTCCACTTTGTAGACAAGTCATTGGTAGCAATGACAGGTGATATATGAGAAATGCTTTGTAAATTGGAAATAAATATATGTTTCTTTGTCCTTTGAGAGAGGAATTCAACATGTACTTGATAATGGCAGAGAGATTTATTCCTACATTACTCCTGAGGAGAGGCTAAAGTGGCATGTGATGGTCCAACGTAAAATGTGTATGTCACATTTACTATTTGTTACTCATTTACCTTTTATTTCATGAACACTTATAATACTTGTAGTCAAGGTCTGAGTTGACTGTGGATTCCTATAAGGTCCTTAATCGATTTACATAGTGTCTCCTATTTTATAGTTTCCAACTGAGGCCTTTAATTCTAAATAATACAGTCAGCCCTCCAGATCTTCAGGTTCAGCATCTGAGGATTCAACCAACCATGGATCAAAAATATTTGAAAAAAATTTTTTTCAGGAAATTCTGAAAGGCAAATTTGAATTTTCCATGTACTAGCAACTGTTTGCATATCATTTGCATTGTACTGAGTATATAAGTAATCTGAATGATATAAAACACACAAGAGGATGTGTGTAGGTTATATGCAAATGCTGTCATTGCTTGGGATCTGTCTGGGATTGGCTCTAGGATTTTGGTATCCTCATGGGGTCCTGGGACCAGTCTCACATGAATACCAAGGGATAGTTGTATTTTAATTATTATAATATGAAGATAAATTAATTTGTCAACATTTGTTGAGATATTGCTGTGTACTGAACATTATGCCAAACATAGGGAATTCTGAGGACACGGTTTAGTCTAACTTCAGAGAGTTGAAATTCTAGACAGAACTACAAGTATAGAAACACCGGAAGCTGCTTACATACTTTATTCATTCCATTATTTTTTATTCTCTCCATTACTATTCATTCCTCAGCTAGGTACTAAAATATGACATGAAGTATACATGACCAAGATACGTTTTGCTGTTCTCAAGTCTGGAGATAAAATGAGAGCTATAGATGATTCTTATTAAATGGCATCAAATGCACAGGACACTGTGAAAGCCCACCTACACCAGTGTAGGAGACCATGGAAGGCTTTCTGATAGAAAGTGAATCCAAACTGAGATCTGTAGAATGAGGAAAAAATAGCTGAGGCTTTCATAAGCCATAAACATGAGTTTGGATTTACCCTCAAAGCAATGTAAAGTCACTTTTCTGCCAAATACGTTTTTCTATAATTTTCACTGTACAGTTGACCCTTGAACAACACAGGTATCAACTGGGAGGATCTACTAACAAGTGGATATTTGTCACAGTAAATACTGTGGTGC
The DNA here is from genome assembly GCA_024291935.2 of Okapia johnstoni. Classification (NCBI taxonomy): domain Eukaryota; kingdom Metazoa; phylum Chordata; class Mammalia; order Artiodactyla; family Giraffidae; genus Okapia; species Okapia johnstoni. The sequence goes on from CM044320.1 coordinate 75,139,879, forward strand.
TGCGCCATCTCTGGTTGGTTGAATCCACAGATATGGAACTGCAGGTATGGGGGGCCAAATGTAAAGTTGTATGCATATTTTTGACTACAGGGAGAGTGGGTACCCAAACTCTAGTGTTGTTCAAGGGTGAACTGTATTTAATTTGTATTTATTAATGTAGCTTTCAGCCTCCCTGGTCGCTCAGATGGTAAAGAATCTGTCTCCAATGCAGGAGACCCAGGTTGAATCACTGAGTTGGGAAGATCCCCTGGAGAAGGAAATGGCAACCCACTCCAGTATTCTAGCCTGGTGAATCCCATGGACAGAGGTGTCTGGTGAGCTACAGTTCATGGGGTCACAAAGAATCTGACATGACTGAGTGACTTTCACTTCACTTTTATGTAGCTTATAAGAGTATGCTGCAATATGTTTGATTTTGTTCAAATTTGAAAGGTTATTTTGGTATATCAGTTACAATCAAAAATCTTTGTCATTTATACATAAAGTCAATAATAATTTTTATCTGTGTCGATATATAGATCTTTATCTAGAGAAATCTATATGTAGATATAGACAAAAACTAGCTTACAATTTAGAGATTGCTTTTATGTTAACTTAATATTCAGAATTAGTTTACGCATGTAAAAAAAATGCCAGAAATATCCCCACTTTACAGATGTAAAACCTGAAGCACAAAGGGGCAAATTGAACTGTTCGAAGTCATGCAGCTAGTGATGGTGTCAGAAACAGGACTTTCTCCCTGGGAACCAGTTCTCTCACCACTGTTGCCTCAGCAGAATACAACAGATACTGATGCAGTTTTTCTGTATGGCAAAGGGAACCTAGAGTAGTTTGAATCTGATTTTATATAAAATCTGTCTCTGCAGTCCCTCCAGCTTTGCTAAAGGACAATAGAGCTATACTGAAATGATTGATTGAAATTGGTTAATAAAAAATTATATAAGCTAGTAATAGTTTGAAATGTAGTAGTTAGTATAATTTCATGTTATTATCATATTAGGTTATCTTTTCCTGGGTAACCTGTACATATACCAGTATACTCTTAGGAAATATATTTTGCTTGTAGGTACCATTTAGCAAAACTAATTTGCAGCTCAAATTGTAGACTGTTCTTTGTTAACATCTTTACATTGCATTCAAAGATGTGAACTCAACTTTTAAGCTATGTTGTATTTATATATATATGGGTTGTCCTAGGACATCTGTTTGCTTTAAAGTTGATAGATTGGAAATAAAAGACCATGAACCCTTTTGCCTCAGTTGACACAAAGAGTAAGTATTAACTGCTGTACCACCAGAGCTTTTACTCACCCTGTATCTACTTCAAGTAACCATGTTCAGGTTTGGCAGGTTGGTCATTTGTTGTCAGTCTGCCTGAATCATGTTAACAGTCTCTTCCTCTCCCTGGTCAATTTAGGCAGCCAGCTGTAGGGGGCACAAGCTCAACTCCTAGAGCACAAAAGGCCATTGTGAATCATCCCAGTGCTGCCCTTATGGCTCTAAGGAGAGGATCAAGAAATCTTGTCTTTCGAGATTTTACAGTAAGTAAGCCTTGGAAGCCTTATCTGTGAAGGTGTGAACACTGTATGATTTAGATCTTTATTCTTTTTCTTTTCTTTTCCTTTTTAAGGATGAAAAAGAGGGACCAATAACTAAACACATCCGACTAACAGCTGCCTTAATATTAAAAAACATTGGTAAATACTCAGAATGTGGTCGCAGGTGAGTAAACTGTAGTCAGAGTGAATTTATATATTATTTTACTTTTACCTGTAAGTTAATAAGGTTAGATATCTGCATTGTATTCACCCTTTCTCATCAATTTTTGGATATGTCCAAAAGCTTGTGTCAAAGTAGACTGTCATAGATTCTTAAAAGCCACAAAAGTGGAAGTTGAAACAACCAAAAGGTGTTCTTGAACTTGTTTAAGTTAAATTTCTTGTTGGTTGTAGCATTTAGAGGAAAAAGTGGGTCTGCAAGAGAAAACTTGGGAGTTTACTAGGAGGAAAAATGAATTGGTTACTTGAATCATGTGGCATTAGAATGGAATTCAGTTTGATAATTGCCGTTTTAATGAAACCATCAAAGTCATAGATATGCTAAGATTCGTGGACTTATGATAAAACTTAGGATTTTATAGATCTATGGAAACTGGAAACAACTCTGTCTCTTGAGAAAGCAAATGTGGATTTGTCTCCTTTGACCCTTGAAAATAATTTTTTAGTATTCTTCCTCCATCTTCAGCTGACTCAACTCGGGCTCCTTAGTTGGGAAGTTGTCCTTAAATGCATCTTGCCTTCCAGACAGTGCTTTTCTCTCTTACTCTTTCTCTTCTCACATGCTGTTAATCAAATCTACCTTGGTTCTCTTCCTCCTATTTTACCTTGTGTTGGATCTTAATAATATTTCTTGTAGTTACATTCCAACTGGACTTTATGAGCATAAAAACAGAGGCATCAATTACAAAAAAGCAATTACTTTAATGATATCAAACTTTAAAACTTCTGTAAATTTAAAGTGAATAAAACTTAAGTTTAAAAAATGCGTTTGCAATGACAAAAGTTACTATATTTCTTGTATCAAGTATTCCCACAGAGGAATAAGAAAAATTCTTAACATTCAAATTAAGAATAAAGTTTTTGTAGAAAAATATGAAGGTTTTGTCACTAGCATCTCCCAATTGCACTTATAGTATCATTTCTTCCTTTCTAACTGTATTTCTCTTCCTACCCCTTCTTTTGCTGCATTTCAATTTTAGCCAAATTAAACCACATGCAGATTCCAACCACCCTAGATGTCTTTCATGTCACACTTTTGTATCTTTCCTGTGTTGCGGCCCACTGAGCATCTGCAAGCCTTCCCTAATCCAGCTCAGACGCTGGCGTCTGTGTGCTGCCTTTCCTGTGCTGTGTTCCTCCCTCATTGAGTCTGTCTTTATAACATTTCTGTTTATACCATTTCATCTTACTGTTTTGTAAGTAGTTTTTAATATGGCTTTCCACCCTACTGTGTCTGTCAGATCTAATCTCTTGAATCTATTTGTCACTTCCACTGTATAATCATAAGGGATTTGATTTAGGCCACACCTGAATGGCATAGTGGTTTTCTGTACTTTCTTCAATTTAAGTGTGAATTTTGTGATAAGCTCATGATCTGAGCCACAGTCAGTTCCAAGTCTTGTTTTTGCTGACTGTATAGAGCTTCGCTTCTCCATCTTCAACATTGACCATCTGGTGATGTCCATATGTAGAGTCATCTCTTATGTTGTTGGAACAGGGTGTTTGCTATGACTAGTGCTTTCTCTTGGCAAAACTCTGTTAGTCTTGGCCCTGCTTCATTTTGTACTCCAAAGCCAAACTTCCTATTAACTCCAGATATCTCTTAACTTCCTACTTTTGCATTCCATTCTGCTGTGGTAAAGCAGACGTCTTTGTTTGGTGTTAGTTCTAGGTCTTTTAGGTCTTCATAGACCTGTTCAGCTTCATCTTTGGCATTAGTGATTGGGGCATAGGCTTGGATTACTGTGATGCTGAATGGATTGCCTTGGAAAGGAACTGAGATCATCCTGTCGTTTTTGAGATTGCACCCAAGTACTGCATTTTGGACTCTTTTGTTGATTATGGTAATTAAGAGTAATTATGGTAATTATAGAGTAATTAAGAAATTACTTCATTTCTTCTAAGGGATCCTTGCCCACAGTAGTAGATATAATGGTCACCTTAATTAAATTCTCCCATTCCCATCTGTTTTACTTCACTGATATCTAAAATGTCGATGTTCACTCTTGCCATCTCTTATTTGACCACATCCAATTTATCTTGATTCGTGGACCTAACATTCCAGGTTCCTAACAATACATTTCTTTACAGCGTTGGACTTGACTTGCACCACCAGAAACATCCACAACTGGTCATTGTTTTTGCTTTGGCTCAGCCTCTTTTCTAAAGCTATTTATACACTCTTACCCAGTAGCGTATTGGAGGCCTACTGGCTCTAGTTTCATATCTCTTTGCCTTTTCATATTGTTAATGGGGTTCTCAAGGCAAGAATACTGAAGTAGTTTGTCATTCCCTTCTCCAGCAGACCACGTTTTGTCAGAACTCTCCACCATAACCCACCCGTCTAGGGTGACCTTACACAGCATGGCTAATAGAGTCATCAAGTTACATAAGGCATCCATGTGATCATTTTGGTTAGTTTTCTGTGATGTGGTTTTCATTCTGGAAGCCATAGGATTGCAATTCTTGCTTCTTCTGTTATGGATGTTCTTTACATCATACTGGAGGCAGTGACCAAAACCATCCCAAAGAAAAAGAAATGCAAGAAAGCAAAATGGTTGTCTGAGGAGGCTGTGCAGTTAGCTGAGAAAAGAAAAGAAGTGAAAGGCAAGGAAAAAGGGAAAGATATGCCAACTGAATGCAGAGTTTCAAAGAATAGTAGGGAGAGATAAGAAAGCCTTCCTAAGTGAACAATGCAAAGAAATAGAGGAAAACAGTAGAATGGGAACAACTAGAGATCTCTTCTAGAAGAGAGATACCAAGGGAACATTTCATGCAAAGATGGGCAAAATAAAGAACAGAAATGATAAGGACCTAACAGAAGCAGAAGATATTAAAAAGAGGTGGCAAGAGTACACAGACAAACTGTATAAAAAGGATCTTAATGACTTGGATAACCACTATAGTGGAAGCATTACTATGAGCAAAGCTAGTGGAAGTGATGGAATTCCACCTGAACTATTTTAAATCCTAAAATATGATGCTATTAATGTGCTGTACTCAGTATGCCAGCAAATTCAGAAAACTCAGCAGTGGACATTGGACTGGAGAAGGTCAGTTTTCATTCCAATCCCAAAGAAAGGCAATGCCAAAGAATGTTCAAACTGCTGTACAATTGTGCTCATTTCACATGCTAGCCAGATATTGCTCAAAATCCTTCAAGCAAGGCTTCAGTAGTACGTGAACCAAGAACTTCCAGATGTACAAACTGGATTTAGAAAAGGCAGAGGAACCAGAGATCAAATGCCAGCATTCACTGGATCATAGAAAAAGCTAGAGAATTCTAGAAAAACATCTACTTTACTTCATTGACTATGCTAAAGCCTTTGACCATGTGGGTCACAACAAGCTGTGGAAAATTCTTAAAGAAATGTGAATACCTTTCCTGCATCCCAAGAAACCTGTATGCAGGTCAAGAAGTATCAGTAGAACCAGACATGGAACAATGGACTGGTTTCAAATTGGGAAAGGAGTATGTCAAGGCTATAGATTGTCACTCTGCTTATTTAACTTAAAGGCAGAGTACATCATGCGAAATGCCAGACTGGATGAATTACAAGCTGGAATCAAGACTGCCAGTAGAAGTATCAACAACCTCAGATATGTAGATGATACCACTCTAATGGCAGAAAGCAAAGAGGAGCTAAAGAGCCTCTTGATGAAAGTGATAGAGGAGAGTGAAAAAGCTGACTTAAAACTCAACATTCAAAAAACTAAGATCATGGCATCTGGTCCCATCACTTCATGGGAAATAGATGGGGTAAGAAATGAAAACAAAGATAGACTTTATGGTGTTTGGGCTCCAAAATCACTGCCGATGGTGACTGCAGCCATGAAATTAAAAGACACTTGCTCCTGGAAAGAAAGGGACAAACCTAGACAGCATATTAAAAAGCAAAGATATCACTTTACTGACAAAGGTCCATATAGTCAAAGCTATGGTCGTTCCAGTAATCAGGTAGGGATGTGAGAGTTGGACCATAAAGAAGGCTGATCACTGAAGAACTGATGCTTTTGAACTGTGGTACTGGAGAAGACTCGTGAGAGTCCTTAAACAGCAAGGAGATCAAACCAGTTAATCCTAAAGGAAATCAACCCTGAGTATTCATTGGAAGGACTGATGCTGAAGCTAATGCTCCAGTGGTTTGGCAGTCAGATACAAAGAACCAAATCATTGGAAAAGACCCTGATGCTGGAAAAGACTGAAGAAAAGAGGAGAAGGGGGCAGCAAAAGATGAGATGGTTGGATGGCATCACTGACTCAATGGACATGAGTTTGAGCAAACTCCAGGAAATGGTGAAGAAAAGGGAAGCCTGACTTACTGCAATCTATGGAGTCACAAAGAATTAGACACGACTTAGCGACTGAACAACAATGTCCCTCTTACTAACCTAACTACAGATTTTCTCTGAGTAATCTTTGTAGCCTGCACACCTACAGTACAGTGCCCAATACAGTAAGAGATCATTCCAACTTCCTCCTTATTCTTTAAGACTCAGCTCAGGTCACCTCTTCCTTTCCTGAATTTCCCTCACTACCCACCCTTGATCTAAGATACCTCCTCCAGATTGCATGTTGTTATTTACATGATGAGATCTGTGAAAGCAGGAGCTGAACATTTATTTTGGTTTTTGTGTTCTTGGTGCCTAGCATAATGTTGGGAATATAATAGCAATTCAATAAATATTTTATTGATAGATAGATGGATAAACGGCCTCAGAAATTCATTTTTTCATAGAGTTCTGATCTGGAATTTGTGTGGACAATTGAAATTCTAAAACTAATTTTGAAACTTTTCCCTCACATTCAAGTTGCACATTCTTAGGGTTACAGCAAAGCCACTTTGGCTACATTTCATTATTGAACCAAAAGTTTTCATTTTACTGTTTTTGTTTTGTTGTGGATTTTGTTATTTTATTTAACTCTAAACCTTCCAGATGTCTTTTGGCATCTTCTGTTGCTATGATCCTAGAATAGTAGAAGCAAAAGAATTAAAGAAATTGATTAAATTCTTTCCATTCACCCTCCCATTCTGGATTGAAATCTCCCTATAGAGTGTCTGTTGAATATCTCCAGGGATGAGAAGTTTTGGTAGAGCAGGCAGGCAGATTCTTTACCGTATGAGCCACAGGGAAGTCCCTGGAATACTGACAGAGTCTGGCAAAACCCATAGATGTAACGAAGAGAATTTAAGAAAGCAGAACATAGTTCTCTGTTGATATATGGAGTCTCTGGTGGAATATGTTGCAAGGTGTGATTTTTTTAAAAAAAACTAAAGCAAATTATATTTGCAATAAGAAAATCACAGGTCAACGGGAAAATATATGGAAATTTACTTTCATTTTACAGTACAGTATACTGAAGAGTATGAAATGTTCACGTTTTTTAAAATTGGCAAAGTTCAGAAACTGGTTGTTTGAGTAATGTATACTGTTTAAACACAGTTTATCTCCTTTGTGATTAAACTTGAGCTTTGGAGAATTGCAGTGTATTTCTCTTCTTTTTGATGTATTTATCTTTTATCTGTGTAATACATGTTGTTGGTGTTGTTCAGTCACTACCTCATTCTGATTCTTTGCTACCCCATGGATTGCAGCATGCCAGGCTCCTCTGTCCCCCACTATCTTGTGGAGTTTGCTCAAATGTACATCTGTTGAGTTGGTGATGCTATCTAACCGTCTTATTTAATGTCAATGCTACCCAAAGCAATGTACAGATTCACTGCAACCCCTATCAAAATTTCAATGATATTTTTTGTAGAAATAGAAAAATTTGTTCAAAAATTCGCATGGAATCTCAGGGAACCTTGAATTGCAAAACTATCTTGAAAAAGAGGAACAAAGTTAGAGGACTCACACTTCCTGATTTCAAATTTTTCTGCAAAGCTACAGTAATCAAAAGAGTGTACTGTCCTTAGTGACACAGACATACTACAATGGAGCAGACTGGAGAGGCCTGACGTAGGTCCTTGCATATATGGTCAAATGATTTTCTGTAAGGATGCCAGTTCTCTATTCAATGAGAAAAAGATAGTTTTTTCAACAAATGGAGTTGGGAAAACTGAAAATTCACATGCAAAAGAATTAAGCTTCAGTTCAGTCGCTCAGTCGTGTCCGACTCTTTGCGACCCCATGAACTGCAACAGGACAGGCCTCCCTGTCCATCACCAACTCCCGGAGTCCACCCAAACCCATGTCCATCGAGTCGGTGATGCCATCCAACCATCTCATCCTCTGTCGTCCCCTTCTCCTCCTGCCCCCAATCCTTCCCAGCATCAGAGTCTTTTCCAGTGAGTCAACTCTTTGCATGAGGTGGCAGTATTGGAGTTTCAGCTTCAACATCAGTCCTTCCAATGAACACCCAGGACTGATCTCCTTTAGGACAGACTGGTTGGATCTCCTTGCTGTCCAAGGAACTCTCAAGAGTCTTCTCCAGCACCAAAGTTCAAAAGCATCAGTTCTTCAGCGCTCAGCTTTCTTCACACTCCAACCCTCACATCCATACAAGACTACCGGAAAAACCATAGCCTTGACTAGACGGACCTTTGTTGGCAAAGGAATGTCTCTGCTTTTTAATATGCTATCTAGGTTGGTCATAACTTTCCTTCCAAGAAATAAGCGTCTTTTAATTTCATGGCTGCAGTCACCATCAGTAGTGATTTTGGAGCCCAAAAAAATACAGTCTGGCACTGTTTTGACTGTTTCCACATCCATTTCCCATGAAGTGATGGGACCAGATGCCATGATCTTAGTTTTCTGAATGTTGAGCTTTAAGCCAACTTTTTCATTCTCCTCTCTTACTTTCATCAAGAGGCTTTTTAGTTCTTCACTTTCTGCCATAAGGGTGGTGTCATCTGAAGCTTAACTCTTATCTAAACAGTATATGAAAAAATTAACCCAAAATGCATCAAAGAGCTAAAACTTTAAAACTCTTAGAAAAAGCCTCATGATGTTGGATTTGGCAGTTATTCTTGGATTTGGCACTAAAGACATGGGCAACAGAAGAAAAAATAAATTGAATCATATCAAAATTAGAAAAATTGCATGTCAGAGGACAGTATTAACAGAATAAACAGACAATCAACAGGATGATAGAGAAGAATTACAAATCAAATATCTGATAAAGGTATTAATATTCAGACTATATAAATAACTAAAATTCAACAACAAAAAGCAAGCAAACCAAATCAGAAATGGGCAAAGGACTTGAATAGAAATTTCTCTGAAGAAGATAAACAGGTAGCCAATCAGCACATAAAACGATGCTCAACATTACTAATCATTCAGTTCAGTTCAGTTGATCAGTCGTATCCAACTCTTTATGACCCCATGAATTGCAGCACGCCAGGCCTCCCTGTCCATCAACAACTCCCAGAGTTTACCCAAACCCATGTCCATCGAGTCAGTGATGCCATCCAACCATCTCATCCTCTGTCGTCCCCTTCTTCTCCTGCCCCCAATCCTTCCCAGCATTAGGGTCCTTTCCAATGAGTCAACTCCTCACATGAAGTGGCCAAAGTATTGGAGTTTCAGCTTCAACATCAGTCCTTCCAATGAACACACAGGACTGATCTCCTTGAGGGTGGACTAGTTGGATCTCCTTGCAGTCCAAGGGACTCTCAAGAGTCTTCTCCAACACTACAGTTCAAAAGCATCAATTCTGCGGCGCTCAGCTTTCTTCACCATCCAACTCTCACATCCGTACATGACCACTGGAAAAACCATAGGCTTGACTAGACGGACCTTTGTTGGCAAAGTAATGTCTCTTCTTTTAAATATGTTATCTAGGTTGGTCATAACCTTCCTTCCAAGGAGTAAGCGTCTTTTAATTTCATGGCTGCAATCACCATCTGCAGTGATTTTGGAGCCCAAAAAAATAAAGTCTGACACTGTTTCCACTGTTTGCCCATCTGTTTCCCATGAAGTGATGGGACCAGATGCCATGATCTTAGTTTTCTGAACGTTGAGCTTTAAGCCAACTTTTTCACTCTCCTCTTTCACTTTCATCAGGAGGCTCTTTAGTTCTTCTTTGCTTGCTGCCATAGGGTGGTGTCATCTGCATATCTGAGGTTAGTGATATTTCTCTTGGCAGTCTTGATTCCAGCTTGTGCTTACTCCAGCCCAGCATTTCTCATGATGTACTCTGCATGTAAGTGAAAGAAGCAGGGTGACAATATACAGCCTTGATGTACTCCTTTTCCTATTTGGAACCAGTCTGTTGTTCCATGTCCAGTTCTAACAGTTGCTTCCTGACCTGCCTACACATTTGTCAAGAGGTAGGTCAGGTGGTCTGCTATTCCCATCTCTTTCAGAATTTTCCACAGTTTATTGTGATCCACACAGTCAAAGGCTTTGGCATAGTCAATAAAGCAGAAATAGATGTTTTTCTGAAACTCTCTTGCTTTTTTGATGATCTAGCGGATGTTGGCAATTTGATCTCTGGTTCCTCTGCCTTTTCTAAAACCAGCTTGAACATCTGGAAGTTCATGGTTCACGTATTGCTGAAGCCTGGCTTGGAGAATATTGAGCATTACTTTACTAGCGTGTGAGATGAGTGCAATTGTGTGGTAGTTTGAGCATTCTTTGGCATTGCCTTTCTTTGGGTTTGGAATGAAAACTGACCTTTTCCAGTTCTGTGCCCACTGCTAAGTTTTCCAAATTTGCTGGCATATCGAGTGCAGCACTTTCACAGCATCACCTTTGAGGATTTGAAATAGCTCAACTGGAATTCCATCACCTCCACTAGCTTTGTTCGTAGTGATGCTTTCTAAGGCCCACTTGACTTCACATTCCAGGAGGTCTGGCTCTAGGTGAGTGATCACACCATCGTGATTATCTGGGTCGTGAAGATCTTTTTTGTACAGTTCTTCTGTGTATTCTTGCCACCTCTTCTTAATATCTTCTGCTTCTGTTAGGTCCATACCATTTCTGTCCTTTATTGAGCCCATCGTTGCATGAAATGTTCCCTTGGTATGTCTAATTTTCTTGAAGAGATCTCTAGTCTTTCCCAATTCTGTTGTTTTCCTCTATTTCTTTGCATTGATCACTGAGGAAGGCTTTCTTATCTCTCCTTGCTATTCTTTGGAACTCTGCGTTCAAATGGGAATATCTTTCCTTTTCTCCTTTTCTTTTTGCTTCTCTTCTTTTCACAGCTATTTGTAAGCGCTCCTCAGACAGCCATTTTGCTTTTTTGCATTTCTTTTCCATGGGGATGGTCTTGATCCCTGTCTTCTGTACAGTGTCACGAACCTCTGTCCATAGTTGATTGGGCACTCTTGTTTATCAGATCTAGTCCCTTAAATCTATTTGTCACTTCTACTGTGTAATTACTGTGTAATCAGAAGCAGAAGATATTAAGAAGAGGTGGCAAGAATACACAGAAGAACTGTACAAAAAAGATCTTCACGACCCAGATAATCACGATGGTGTGATCACTCACCTAGAGCCAGACCTCCTGGAATGTGAAGTCAAGTGGGCCTTAGAAAGCATCACTACGAACAAAGCTAGTGGAGGTGATGGAATTCCAGTTGAGCTATTTCACCTCAAAGGTGATGCTGTGAAAGTACTGTACTTGATATGTCAGCAAATTTGGAAAAGTCAGCAGTGGGCACAGAACTGGAAAAGGTCTGTTTTCATTCCAATCCCACAGAAAGGCAATGCCAAAGAATGCTCAAACTACCGCACAATTGCACTCATCTCACATGCTAGTAAAGTAATGCTCAAAATTCTCCAAGCCAGGCTTCAGCAATACGTGAACCGTGAACTTCCAGATGTTCAAGCTGGTTTTCGAAAAGGCAGAGGAACCAGAGATCAAATTGCCAATATCTGCTGGATCATCGAAAAAGCAAGGGATTTCCAGAAAAACATCTATTTCTGCTTTATTAACTCTGCCAAGGCCTTTGACTGTGTGGATCACAATAAACTGTGGAAAATTCTGAAAGAGATGGGAATACCAGACCATCTGACCTGTCTCTTGAGAAACCTGTATGCAGGTCAGGAAGCAACAGTTAGAACTGGACATGGAACAACAGACTGGTTCCAAATAGGAAAAGGAGTATGTCAAGGCTGTATATTGTCACCCTGCTTATTTAACTTATATGCAGAGTACATCATGAGAAACGCTGGGCTGGAAGAAACACAAGCTGGAATCACGATTGCTGGGAGAAATAGCAATAACCTCAGATATGTTGATGACACCACCCTTATGGCAGAAAGTGAAGAAGAACTAAAGAGCCTCTTGATGAAGGTGAAAGAGGAGAGTGAAAAAGTTGTCTTAAAGCTCAACGTTCAGAAAACTAAGATCATGGCATCTGGTCCCATCACTTCATGGCAAATAGATGGGGAAACAGTGGAAACAGTGTCAGACTTTGTTTTTTTGGCCTCCAGAATCACTGCAGATGGTGAATGCAGCCATGAAATTAAAAGACGCTTACTCCTTGGAAGGAAGGTTATGGCCAACCTAGATAGCATATTTAAAAGCAGAGACATTACTTTGCCAACAAAAGTCCGTCTAGTCAAGGCTATGGTTTTTCCAGTGGTCATGTATGGATGTGAGAGATGGACGGTGAAGAAAGCTGAATGCCGTAGAATTGATGCTTTTGAACTGTGGTGTTGGAGAAGACTCTTGAGAGTCCCTTGGACTGCAAGGAGATCCAATCAATCCATCCTAAAGGAGATCAGTCCTGTGTGTTCATTGGAAGGACTGCTGTTGAAGCTGAAACTCCAATACTTGGGCCACCTCATGCGAAGAGTTGACTCATTGGAAAAGACCCTAATGCTGGGTAGGATTGGGGGCAGGAGGAGAAGGGGACGACAGGGGATGAGATGGTTGGATGGCATCACCAACTCGATGGACATGGGTTTGGGTGGACTCCGGGAGTTGGTGTTGGACAGGGTGGCCTGTCGTGTTGCAGTTCATGGGGTCGCAAAGAGTCGGACACGACTGAGCGACTGAACTGAACTGAACTGTGTAATCATAAGGGATTTGATTTAGGTCATACCTGAATGGGCCTAGTGGTTTTCCCTACTTTCTTCAATTTAAGCCTGAATTTGGGAAAATGCAAATCAAAACCACAATAAGATACCACTTCATACCCATTAGGATGGCTTTTATTAAAAACAAACAAAAAAACTGAAAACAAGTGTTGTCAATGATGTGCAAAAATAGATACCTTTGTTCATTGCTCATGGAAATATAAAATGATATGGCCACTGTGGAAAGCAGTATGTCTTTTCCACAAAAAATTTCACGTTTCAGGACTGCCCTGGTGGTGAACTGTATAGGAATCTGCCTGCCAGTGCAAGGGACATGGGTTCAATCCCTGGTCCGTGGAGATTCCACATGCCACGGAGCAACTAAACTCATTCGCCACAACTACTGAGCCCATGTTCTAGAGCCCACGAGCTGCTACTACTGAGGCCAGCGCCACAACTTACTGAAGCCTGCATGCTCTCGGGCCCGTGAGCCACAACTAATGAGCTCCCCTGTGCTGCAACTCCTGAAGCCCATTCACCTAGAGCCTGTGCTCTGCAACAAGAGAAGCAATAAGAAGCCCGTGTGCTGCAGCTAGGGAGTAGCCACTGCCCACTGCAACTAGAGAAAACCTGTGCAGCAATGGCGGCCAGTGCACCCTAAAGTGAAAGAATGAAAATAGGTTAAAAAATTAAACGTTTTATCCAGCAGTTTCACTTTTGGGTATATACACAAAATAACTTAAAGCAGGGAATTGAACAGATACTCATTCACTATTTTCATAGGAACATTATTTATGATAGCCAAAATGTAGAAGCATTCCCACGTGTCCATCAGTAGATGAATGGATAGCTAAAATGTGTGTGCACACAGTAGAGTATTGAAGTATCATTCGGCCTTCATAATGCAGTTGTGATGTATGCTACAGCATGGGTAAACCCCGAAGACACTGTGTTGTGTGAAATAAGCCAGACACAAAATCACAATTTTTGTTTTATTCCACTCATATAAGGTACTTGGAAGAATCAAATAGAAGGTAGAACAGCAACAGCCCTCAGCAAGGCTTGAGGGGGGACGCAGTGGGGAATCTTATTGGTTGTGGGAAGATGAAGAAGTTCTGGAGATGGATGGTGGTGATAGCTGCACAAGTGTCTGTGTACTTAGTGCCACTGAACTGAACACTTAAAAAGGACTAAAATAGTAAACTTCGCATTGTGTGTATTTCACCACAATTTAAAACTGAAAACAACAAAGGAAGGACGTAGGGAAAATGCAGAGTGTCTGCTAATGAGTATTAGGTTTCTTTTTTGGGGTGATGAAAATATTCTAAAATTGATGGTGATGGTTGCCCAATCCTGGTAATATACTGAATACCACTGAATTTTATACTTTAAACAGGTAAATTGTGTGGTGTATGAATTATATCTCAATAAAGCTGTTATTTGTAACAGAATATATATTAATACTCCCCTGTCTCACCCTTCATACCCACCTCCAAGAGACAGCTTTCAACAAGTTGAGTTTATTTTTCTGGCTCTTTGCCTCCATGTTTCTAAGAAGCATGTTTATGTAACTGTTTCTTAACAGACCTATTTTTCAGTGTACCTGTTGACCCTCTTTGTTCGGAACCCTGTTAAAACCTAAACCTCTCCTCTTCCCGCCTTTTTCTTTCCTCATAATTGTTACATCTTATATCAGGTGTTGTTTTATTGTTTGATGCTTAGCCATGTGCTACTGTTTTACATTTCTTTTTCTTTATTTTTCTGGGGTTAATGATTGTCTTGCTTCCTGATTAGCTTTTTATAGGCCTAATGCTGATTTTTTCATGTATCTCAATCAGTATGTTTCAAGCCTATGCATAAGCTACCTAAAAACTTAAGCATAATTGTAAACCTCTCTCAGTTCTGCATTTTTTCTGTTTGGAAACTGGCCTCGACAGTCTGGAGAGCTTGCTTCACTGGCCTGGACAACGGCTGTCCTTGGGAATTCCTTCTTTGTTGAAACCTTTTTTTCTTTTTAATATTTAGTAATCTTTTTATTATATTCACATGCTCAGAGTGAATTCACCCCTAAGCCCTGAAACAACAACAAAAATATATTACTTAGATGTTTTATAATTTTGGTACCCGAAATAAAGACAAATAGAAAACTATGTCAAAACATTAAAAAGTTGCAAATTTTCATTAAAAGTATTTACATTTGTATTGTAATGTCAAATTTACAGATAATTCTTTTAAATAGAATACTCTGAAATATGAAAATAGTAAAATATTGTTAAATACCCACAACATATTCATGAATGAAATTTCAGTTATTAGTTACTGTTCCAAGTTTAGATATTTATGAATGGCCAAGGCAGCTTACAGTTCCTTTTTACTTTTTTATCCTTTATTCTTGGTTCCTTAATAGCATATAACTCTGTAAACCTTTTAAATGGCCACTGATAACTGCCAGGAATCATTTAAACATAAACACATGATTCTTCTGTAACCAGCAAGATTGCCCTATTAAATGCAATCGATTTTATCAATCACTAAAAATTAAGTGTTTTTACAAACGTCTTCTGTATGTTATAATATATAGAAAACATTACATGTATATTTCTTAAAAGTTTTGATTGGAGAGAAAAGGATAATTTCTTGGTTAACTTTTCTCTTTCCATTTAAAGGAGTGTTTTACGTGTACTTCAGCAATGGGTTAGAACGTAATGGCAACACCTTTTTGAACCAGGAAGAATCATTTTATAATTACCTTGGCATCCGTACTCTGTTCTATCTAGTACAGTTTTACATTATTTTTCCCCCCATACTTTTAAATTTTTTAACACTGTATTTTTGAAGGTAATTCTCTTCATCAGTCTTAACTCTGGCTCAGTATTTTGAGTCAGCCACTTGAGAAAGTGTTAGTTCACCAAAAACAGAGGCTGACTAGTACAAGTTCATTGTCACTAACTTACCCAGGGAGTACCTTGCTCAAATAGCTATTATTTTTTTTTATTATATATTCTGTTGTTTTACATAGTTTGGAATTAAAATTTTTTACATTAACTGTATGGTACAAATTTCATCAGTTCCAATAGTTTCTAGTGGGCATCCTGGAAGCCTGCCTGTCACACACTCAGGAGGAAGGTGTAACCTTGGTCACGGGGCCAGGCAGGGAGGGGAAGGGCAACCTTCTTTGGGACTCTAGTGGGCTGGGCACATGGGGACCACAGGCCTGGACCCGAAGATGGCCTTTCCAAGCACGTTTGGACAAATGCTGACTTTTCCCTATAGTTATCTGGCTCTGAAGCCAGGCAAGCCACTTCTACAGGCTGAGGGGGTTGGGTTGGTTGGGGGCTGGTGAGGAGAGGTTTGGTTTCATCATTTTACTTTGCTTTTTATTAAAGTATGATGTAATGTGTTGGAGAAAAGAATATACAGTTCCAGTTTCCACAGATCCCACCGGGTCAGGGTGATGGGCCGAGCAGAGGCTCAGAGGCTCCTCTGAATGTTACACAGGATGGAGGTTGCTCCATCTGCCCCAGGGGCTTAAGGAAGGGCCTTTCTGACTGAAACACCTGAAACCTTTTTTTCTTGAATCCTACTTACTTCCTTTACTTGATTTACTCGCTCATGTGGTAAGGCACCTCCTCCATAATTTCAAGGCCCTACATGTGTGAAAATGTTTTTACTTTACCCTTACTCCTGATGGTTTGGTTAGATTATAGAAGTTTAGATTAAAAAATCGCTTTCCTTTAAAAATCTGAGGACACTGCTTTACTGTCTCCTTAGCACACAGCTTTGCTGTTTAGAACTCAGGGACATTCTGGTTCCCGTTGCTTTGTACAGGATGTATTTTCTCCCTTGGGAGCTCTCGGGTCTTTTTGCCTCCCAATTTCTGATATTCTGAAATTTCATAATGCTGTGTCTTGGTGTGGTTTGTTGCTGTTGTTGAAGTGGGCATTTTATTTCAGTGGGTCCTTTCAGTCAGGAGAGTCATGTCCTTCAATAATGGGAAACTTTCTCAAATGTTTCTTATGATTCCCTGCTCTCCTTTGTCTATTCCCATTTCTAGAACTTCTGGCTTTTTTTTTTGGATAATAGACCCTTGTAGAGTGACCCTCTGATTTTCTTTTATTTATTTTTGTCGGTTTAATCTGTTTTCTGATAATTTCCTTGACTTTATCATCAAATCTATTGAATTTGTACTTCACCTCATGCTTTAAATAATGAAAGCTCAGGTTGCCAGTTGTTGCTGTTTTGTAGCATTCTGTTCGTAGATTGAATACAGTGCTTGCTCATCTCTCTCTGAGGATATTACCAGTATTTTTTATATAATTATTGGGCTTCCCTGTTGGCTCGTGGTAAAGAACCTGCCTGCATTGCAGGAGACGCAGGAGACCCAGGGGTCAGGAATATCCCCTGGAGGAGGAAATGGCTACCCACTCCAGTATTCTTGCCTGAAAAATTCCAGGGACAGAGGAGCCTGGCAGGGTACGGTCCAAAGGGTCAGACATGACTGAGCACACTGATCTATTTATTTATTTTTGGCTTTGATGGGTGTTCACTGCTGCACAGGCTCTTCTGTAGTTATGTTAAGCAGGGTCTACCCTCTAGTTTCGGTGCTCAGGCTTCTCCTTGTGGTGGCTTCTCTTGTTGTGGAGCACAGCCTCTAGGGTGCATGGGCTTCAATAGTTGCAGCTCTAGAGCACATGTTCTAGAGTTAGATGCATGGGCTTAGTTGCTCTGCAGCATGTGAGGTCTTCCCAGATCAGGGATCAAACTCGGCATCTCCCACATTGACAGGTAGATTCTTATCCACTGCACCACGAGGGAAGCCCGAAGAGACTGCCAGTATTTTTGAATTTTCTTTGGCTTCTAGTATGGTTGCTGTTTACTCAGAATCCTTGAATGTTTGGGATTGGGAGCTTCATGCTGTATTTTAAGAAGGAAATACCTGCCGGCTTGCTGGAAGCTCTGGGCGCATGACCCCCAAATGTCTGATGATTGCCATTCTAGGGTGGTCCCTGATGAGCCAGTTTGATTCCTTGAAACCCCTCAAATGTCAGTCTCTACTGAGATTGTTCTCCAGGGAAGAATCTTTGATTTTCTTGCCTTTAGAACTGAACAACTTGAGGGAAAGTCTGTGAGGGCCTGCATTCTGGAAACAGAACTGGGGTTTGGGTGGTGAGGAGGACCTCACCATGCTGGAGTATGTTCACTTTCCTTCACACTGTCTGTGTCTCTGTAAGTCCTAAACTTTTCTGATTTAGTTTCTTCAGAAAATAAATTTCTTTTATTCATTTTGGGAAGGAAATAAGATAAACTTGTATTCAAACTGCAGTATTTTCCTAAATGCTGATTTGTGACTTAAATTGTTTTTACTAATCCTACTTAGAAGTTATTTCTTACCCATTAAGTGCATTAAAATAACACAATGTTTATCCTTTGTTAAACACATCAAAAAGATAAAGGAGCTTTTAAATTTGAAGTTGAAAAAATATACAGCAAAGGGCATATTTCATTTTTTATCTAGTGAGTGCTTATTTAATTCTTTAACCTAACCCCCCCAAAATAAATGATATTAATTTATATAAAAAATGAAATTGTTACTTTAAAATCATCCTAGTGATTTAAGTTTAGTCTTTCTAGTTTTATCCATGCAAAAAATAAAATAGTTTTATTTATAAAAATAAAACACTACATTTTTACATGTGACTTTATCAGTTTAGAAAATACGACTTTCTTAAGTTTTTTAAAGTAAAGGCTTTTTGCTTTGTCAAAATATTCATTCATTATAGAGGAAATAATTTGATTACACTTAGTAGAGTATTTTTAAATGGAGTTTGTATGACTATTTTTTCTTTTCCAGAAAAAAAAAGTTGTAGACATTTTATAGTTCATTTAAAAATTTGTTAACCTAAAGAAAAGTTAAAAAGAAATGTAAAGCTCAATAAACTATCACAAAGTGAACCACCCACATAACCAACCATCCAAATTATGAAAATTTTCAACACTAGCACCACAGTGTCCATCTGCGTGTCCCCTACCCCCAAGTCTTTACCCCGTCATCATCTGTAGGAACACTGTCCTGACCTATAACATCATAGGTTAACTTCACCTGATTTTGAATTTTATATAAGTAGAATCATTTAGTATTTTTTTTCTTGTGCTAGTTTGCTTTGTCTCTCAGTGGTGGTAGTGAAATTCACTCATGTTGCGTGTGTATATACTGCTATGTACGTATAGCAGTATAGAATTCTGTTGTATGAATATACTCAAATTTCTTTTTTCCATTCTATTTGTGATGGACATATGAGTTGTTTCCAGTTTAGGACTATTAAGAATAATGCTGCCATGAATATTCTGTGAACATTTTCTGGCCATATATGTACATATTTCTGTTGAGTTTTTATGAAAGGTTGGTGATTCATTGGCTCTTGTGTACATAACGAATGATTCCAAAGAAGTTTTACCAGTTTACACTCCCTCCAGTATTGTATGAGTGAGTTTCAGTTGCTCCACACACTTGCCAACATTTGCTGTTGTAATTTTAATACTTAATTTTAGCCATTCTTTTGGCTGTGTGGTGTATATACACATATGGAAATTATAAAAGCAAATACCCAAATAGCCAAAAAAATGTATGAAAAGATGCCCAACTTGTTAGTCATCAATCTCAGTTTTTTAAAATAATTTTACATCTTTGTTTTGTTTTACTTTGCTTTGCTATGGTAAAAATGACTATAATCCCCATATGTTAAATTCTGGCTTTGAATTTCTTTGTCTATTCCCATAAATTGCTTCCTTACATTGTTTTTCATTCAAAATTTAGAAGTCTTCATCTCCTTTTCTGGTAGTTCTTTTACTCAGGGTTATTTAAATGAAGGCACTGAATCTCATGGGTTCTTGAATAATTTCATACTCATTGATTTTTTTCCTAACATTTACTGTGAAAAATTTCACACATAAGGCAAAAAATAATTTTGCTGTGAGCACTCATATACCAGTCACCTAGCTTTTGCCATTGACATTTTGCTATATGTCCTTCATCACATATCTATCCCTCCTTCCATTTCTGGCTGATTTACCCCTTTGCTTTGCAACCCTTGGCATCACTGTCTGTAGGCAGTACTCACTTTTCTAATTTCTCTTCTTCATATACACAGTCACATCAATACTGTGATTTGAGGGGTAGAAAATTTCTTTAAAGTTTATAAATTTTTTTAAAATTTATTTATCTATTTTTTACTTTACAGTATTGTATTGGTTTTGCCATACATTGACATGAATCTGCCATGGGTTTACATGTGTTCCCCTTCCAGAACCTCCCTCCCACCTCCCTCCCCATCCCATCCCTCTGGGTCATCCTGGTGCACCAGCCCCGAGCA